>SJXQ01002685.1:8706-50665 GCA_006408695.1 Aepyceros melampus
ATATATATATATATATATATATATATATATATTCTTATCCTGAAATAGAGATTCAAATTCTCAGGAAGAAAGAATCTTTTCAGTGTAAAATCTGATAGATGTAAGCAAAGCAAATGCAGAAAACAAAAACCCATCCCCAGTCATTATCTGGTAAAGTTTTAAAGAGAGAATCCTAAAAGATGCCAGAGGATGCGGCACTAATGTGCCTTATAAAAAATGAATCAGACTATGCTCAGATCTTGTGTCAATAATCATTGACCCCAGATGATGTGGAATAATGTCTCCAAAGTTATAAAGACACATATTTTTGAACCTATAACTCTATAATCAGTCTGAGGCTAATTTAAGAAATTTTAAGACTTGGGAGGACACCAAAAGTTTATGTGATAAACAAAGGAATGACCTCTCCCACAAAACTGTCCACATCCTAAATCCAGAAACTTGTGAATATGTTACCTTACATGCCAAGAGAGTCTTGGAAATGTGATCAAACTAAGGACCTTGACATGGGTCATTAAAAGTGGGAAACCTTTTCCTCTTGGTCAGTGGGAAATGTGACCACAGAATAATGGTCAGAGAGATGTCACATGGCTGGCTTTGAAAAGGGAGGAGCTATGAGCCAAAGGATGCGAGTGACCACTGGAAGCTGAAAAAGACAAACAGTGCCTGAGTGTCTGCAGATAGAATCCAACCCTGCTGATGTTCTGATTTTACACATATAACCTACGGGACCATTACAGTAACACATTTGTATAATTTTAAGCCACTAAGTTTGTGGTGATATGTTATAGTAGCAACAGGAAATTTTACAGTTACCTTTCACTTTTCTCTTCTGAAAATTACTTGAGGGTGTACTCTAGCAAAAAAAAAAAAAAAAAAGAAGAAGAAGTAAGAGAAATACAAGTGATGCAAGAAACAACAGAACTAATTCAGAAGCAAAATGTAAAGACCAGATTTAGAGCTGTGCAGGAAATCCAGCAAGCATTCTAGAAAAATTAAAATGGAAAGCCAGAAGGTTTTGTGGAGAAAAAACATCTTAAAAGAAAAAGTGACTTCCATTGCAAAATTATAAGACAAAGAAGCCCAATGGTCTTAAATATATGATGAAAATGTTTGTATATTTTATGAATTTAAAAAATGAGATTAATTAAGAACTTTGTGGAAAAGTCAAAAATTGTATATGAAAGTCATGCTTCAAATATATCTGATTTTAAGCAATTCACAGAGAGATTAAAAAGATCATCCAGTAAGTCTTGATAGCAGAAACATTTCTCTTCAGGCCAAATAACTTAAAATTATCATTTCTTTTCTGTGGGTTCAATAATACTTCTAGATTCTGTAGTTTACCTATTTATAATATGTATTTGAAATGCTACTTTTTTGGCAAGTGTTTTGAGAATCAACCTACAGCTAAAGCAAATAAGGTCTAGTATTGTACAAAATCTAATATGAAAAAAAATGTTAGCCATCAAGAGTAAGGTCAAACAGTGTCATCATTTCACCTGGTGAGAAGTCAGTAGAGGCTGTCTAAAATGGTGGACAAAGTAAAATTTTAAATAAGGTTTGATTCCTGGGTCAGGAAGATCCCCTGGAGAAGGGAATGGCTACACACTCCAGCATTTTTGCCTGGAGAATTCCATGGACAGGGGAACCTGGTTGGCCTACAGTCCATGGGGCCGCCAAGAGTCAGACATGACTGAGCAACAACACTACTTCACAATATATTTTAACTCAAGGATAATCAATTGTTCATTTCACAGATATTTACTGAATGACTCCCTATGGTAGGAACATTTCTAGGTATTAGGAATGTAACAATGGGCAAAATAGAGTACTTTTCATTACAGAGTTTACATTCTAGTGAGAGAAGATGGATCATAAGCAAATAAACAAGTGACTTATTGAATCAGATGGTGATCGGTGATACAAAGCAGAGGTCAGCAAACTTTTTCTGTAGAAAGTCAGACAGAGAGTAAGTATCTTAGACTTTGCAGAGCCTAATGTCTTAACTATAACATTATAGCAGGAAAGCAGCCATGAACAAAACATAAACACATGCATGCAGCTTTGTTCTAATAAAACTTTATTTACAAAACAAGCAGAAAGCCAGATTTGAACCATGACCCACAGGACATAGTTTGCACACCCTTGCTATAAAGAAAACTTGAGCAGGGACAGTGGCTAGGAAGAACCACAGAGAGAAGGGTTGCCATTTTTAATAAGGAGATGAGAGAAGGCCTCAGAAACTGTTATTTGGGAAACAACCTGCAGGAAGGGGCGAGAATGAGCCTTACAAATATCTGCTGCTGCTAAGTTGCTTCAGTTATGTTCGACTTTGTGCAACCCCATAGACTGAAGCCCACCAGGCTCCCCCGTCCCTGGGATTCTCTAGGCAAGAACACTGGAGTGGGTTGCCATTTCCTTCTCCACTGTATGAAAGTGAAAAGTGAAAGTGAAGAGCCTCAGTCGTGTCCAACTCTCAGCGACCCCACGGACTGCAGCCCACCAGGCTCCTCCATCCATGGGATTTTCCAGGCAAGAGTACTGGAGTGAGTTGCCATTGCCTTCTCCTACAAATATCTGGGAGAAGGCTATCCTAGCCAGAGAGAACAGCAAGAGCAGAGACTGAGGTGGGAGTGTACATGAGGCTGGAGCAAGAAGAGAAAGTAGGAGGGTAGTAACAGACCAGCCAAGAGACAAGGGAGGATATGTATGCAGGTTGTAGAGTCATGAAGTCTGGTAATAGAGGTGTGGTTCATGATTCAACAGCATCAAATTATCTATGATCATAATCTGCACTTTAACAAGATCCCAGATTAATAAACCCCAGTGCTTTGTAAAGCACTGGTGAGAATCCTCCTGGGCCATCACAAAGACTTTGGGTTTTATTCGGAATGAGAGAGAAAGCCATTGGCTAATTTTGAGCAGAGGAGTGACGTGATCTGACATTCATTACCAAAAAAAAAAAAAAGCTTGGCTGAAACTAACAGAATATTGTAAATCAACTATATTTCAGAAAAGAGAACCACTTCTTACCTACTGTTTTGTAATTAAACCATACAAGCACAAAGAAGGAAGCAGGGAGACAAGTTACAATATTTTAATAATTTAAGTGAGCAATGACAATGGTTGGGACAAGGGAAAGTAATGCAAAGTGGTCAGAATCTGAATATATTTTGTGTAAAGTCAGCAAGATTTTCTCTCAGTTTGGATGTGCGGAATGATGGGGACAAAAAGTAATGGGGTATGATTACAAGATATGTGGTCCAAACAACTGCAAAGATAAAGTCGGCCTTTACTGAGTAAGGAAGACCATGGGAAGTGGGGGCAGATTTGAGAAGGCAGAGTGGGATGGGGCCAAGGATGTTTCACATTAGAGATGTTTTTTCAACACCCAAGTGGAGAGATCAAGTAGGCACTTGAGTATGAGTCTAGAGTTCGGTAAAGAAAACCACCTACTTAAAGAACTAAAAATAGCTTGAAGAAATAAAAATAGTGACATGAGAGATGGATTGCATGAAGGAATTTTGGAAGTGGAGCAATGATGTTAAATCTTTCATTTCAAGGAATCAATAAATACTGCTTAAATTTGAGAGATTAAGTAATATCATATACATATATAAATAAGAATGCTGGTAGTAACCTAATATTAAAAATATTTAAAAAAAAAAGAAAAAAGAAAAAAATGTTTATACTAAGTGAAATAAGCCAGTCACAAAAGAACAAAGATTGTATGATTCCACTTATATAGGAACCTAAGGTAGTCAAATTCATAGGATTTGGATGATGATGGAGTGAGGATGGGGAGTTACTGTTTAGTGGGTACAGAATTTCTTTCTGGGAAGATGAAAAAAGTTGTGAAGATAGAAGGTAGCAGGGGTTAATTTCCAAAATATATAAACAGTTTACACAACTGTATCCAAAAAATGAAGAACCCAATTTAAAAATGTGCAAAAGACCTAAGTAGACATTTTTCCAAAGAAGGTATACAGATGGCCAACAGACACATGAAAAAATGCTAAGCATAGCTAATTATCAGAGAAACACAAATCAAAACCACCATTAGATGGCTGTCAAAATGGCCGTCATCAAGAAGTCTATAAATGACAAACTTTGGTGAAGATGTGGAGAAAAGGGAACCCTAGTACACATACATATTCTACTCTTGGGAATATAGTCCAAAGAAAATGAAAACACTAATTTGAAAAGATACATGCACTTCAATGCTCATAGTAGCATTATATATGATAGCCAAGATACAGAAGCAACCTAAGCACCCATCAATAGATGAATGTATAATGAAGGTGGGAAATACTATTCAGCCATAGAAAAGAATGGAATTCTGCCATTTGCAACAGTGTGGATAGACCTAGAAAGTATTAAACTTAGTGAAATAAATCAGAGAAAGGCAAAAACTCTTTTATCACATGTGTAATCTAAAAACTAAAATGAATGAATGTATATAACAGAACAGATAGATACAGAGAACAAACTAGTGGTTTCCAGCAAGGAGAGGGAGTAGGGGAGGTGTGAAATAGGGATATGTGATTAAAAGACACAAGCTACTATTATAAAATAAATAAGCAACAAGAATATATTGTAAAACACAGGAAATAGGATATAGCCATTATTTTGTAATAATTTTAAAAGGAGTATAATCTATAAAAATACTGAACCAGTAATACTGCACACTTGAAACTAATATAATATTGTAAATGAACAATACTTCAATTTTTTTTAAAAAATAGATAGAAAGTGGTAATGGCTGCACACAATGTGAATACACTTAATGCCACTGAACTATACACGTTAAAATGGTTACAATGGTAAACTTTGTTATGCATATTTTACCACAGTATTTTTTTTTTATTTTTTATAAACTCACATAGTAATCACAGACCAGAAAAAGAAATAAATTGTTACCTCATGGGACAGGAGATTAGAAGATGAGGAGAGGGAAGACGGGAGATTTTTGCTTTATATTTTGTAATTTTCTGTACTGTTTGGATTCTTTAACCATATGCACATATTATTTTCATATTTTAAAATAAAATATTTTTTAAAAGTGAGTATGCAAAGGGAGTATTTCAGTCCGTGTTTCTGCTTGACTTGCATTCAATTTCTCAAACACTATTTTATAGAAGCTGATTTCCAAGAAACCTTCAAAGCCCCTTTTTATTATTATTTTTACTAGAAGCCATTCCCTTGGAATCAGACACTCGTGTTTTTCCGATGGAGCTTGCATTTGAAGCCTAGGAGGGTGAGTGTATTTGGAAGCCTACTCAGCACAGCCCTCTGCCTTTGAACTGCAGTGTTTTCCTGGGCTCCTCACGTATCCCTCCTCCATTTGGCTTCCCATCCAGCACATCCATCAAGCAGCCAGAATTTATCGAGTTGCCCATAGAGGTGGCCAGAGCCTGCTGGAGCATGCCTGTTTAAAAAAGGCTTCCACCAGCAAAGCAGACTTCAGGAAAATCCCTGACTACAGCTGCTCATCACCCATGCTCCAACCAACAGGCTATATGATGCCAACATGAAGGCCTCAAAAAAGGCCAGCTCATCTTATAGAACTTACCAGAAATTATAGATTCCAGTTGGAGAATTCTAGCATGTTTGAGCTGCAAGAGACCTCAGAAGTCTTATTAATATTATAAAACCATCCCATCGGATAGAGAAGGAAGCAAGGCCTAAACATGCACAATCGCAGACAATGAGTTGGAAGCGCAGCCCAGACCCAAAGGAGACATAGATATATCAGGAGACATGTCACACTCTAGATGAGTCTTAAGGGTGTCCCAGGATGGTGGCGTCTGTCCTGGGGGGGAATGTTGAAGGACAGGTGGTGACAGGGGAACAGGATGGAGTGAAGAAGCAGAAAAGGAACACACATTGTCAGTTACCTTGGCAGAGAGAGTGATAGCATGATAAGTAAGCCTGAATTCTTTGATGGACTCTGGAGTCATTCACTTGATGGACTATTTCTCTGCTGGCTCTTATTTTTTAATAATATATATATATATATATATATATATGCTATGTTGAATATAGACTTGAGTCAGACATGCTTCCCATCCTCAAGGCCAGGTGGTCCCCATGGCTGCTAATAGAGCAATACAGTGTGATGACCAGGAGAAAGAGCACTATTTCCTCAGCTTGTCTAATCACAAGAATTATCCACTCTAGATTTATCGAGTTGGAGTGATCAGAGGAAAGACCTGGTAATCTGCCTTTTACCAAGAATTGACTCCCTAACCTCACACCCTAAGTGACACTGCCTTTGGAATCATTCAGATCTGGATTCCAGTGCTCACTCGGGCCAATGATATGATCTGCCTGACAAAATTATTTATCTGACATTCACCTTTCACCTGTTCCCAAGTCCCCCGAGACTATGCCTCTCCCATTTGTCAAGATTCAGACCACTTTGTATTGCTGCACAGGTTGTGTACTGCACAAAGATACCAGTGAAGTGGTAGAACATTTGCTGAGATTCCACCCCTATATTCATTCCTCTGTCCAAAGGAAGGAATTCCATTTTCTTCATCCAGTCACTCTCAGCTTTGCATTCTGTAGAGTGCTGTCTTCCCAAAGAAAGTGATTTTTGTGGTTCGTCTGCCCAGAGGGGGCACTTTTCCCTAATTTGAATAAAAGTAACACATAGATGGGCTTCCCCCGTGGCTCAGTGTTAAAAAACCCAACTACCGATCAGGAGAGGCAGGTTTGATCCCTAGGTCCGGGAGATCCCCTGGGGGAGGAAACAGCAACCCACTCCACATATTCTTGCCTGGAGAAGGCCATGGACAGAGGAGCCTGATGGGCTCTGTAGGGCTGCAAAAGGGTCAGACATGACTTAGCAACTAAACAACAAATTAGACCTAACAACACAGGCAGAATGACAAATAAGTTTCTGATCTTGAGTACTGATTGAGAGGAGTTAGTAATTAGCCCTGTCCAGAGGACCCTGTTCTGAAGGAATGCAAGAGCAAATCAGGGTTCATAGAAGATCATGATTGATTAATGACATCAACCATGGGAATGGGATCCAGGAATGATGGCCAGCCCTACAGACTGTACCTCACCCCCTTTCAGATCTCAAAGTCTGCCCTAAGTCAAACACACTTGATAAAAAAGGGAGGTCTAAAGGTACTAAATAAAGCTCTTAGAGACCATTAGCACCTTATTAAGACCTTTTCCCAGATGCAGCCAGAAACAGCCAAAGAATACAGAATGGAGAAACAGCTTGGAGAGAAAGCATGAGTGCATGAATCTGATGCATTTCACATAAGGAGAAAAGCTGAGTTCTGCCTTTCCCAAGGACTTGAGTCTTCACCTTTCTGCACACCCAGGTAGGTGGAGAGAGGACACTTTGGAATTCTGAAACATCCTCATGAAGCCCAAGACGAGTTTAATGTGACCTTGAGTAATGAATGTTAACTCTCTCAACCTTGGCTATTTCAACCTTGGGTGTGAAATGTGGACAATAACCTCTAACTCACTGTGGTTTTCCAAGTATTAAATTAGATAAATTATTTAAAGAAACTACAGAGAACCCCACCCAAAGTAGATGTTTGAAAATGTTCATTCCCCACTGTTTCCCTTTCTCCTTCAAAAGGAATATTGTGACATGTTTGTAAGTCAAGTAAAATTCATACATTTGAGGTGAAGAGTTCTATGAGTTTGACAACATATGTTGGCATGTAACTATTACCACAATAAGGTATAGAATGGAGCCATCACCCCTAAAAGTTCCATCATGCCCCTTTCCAGACAACCACTTGTCCCCATCTCTAGCCCCCTACAAATACTCACCCTATAGTGAGCAACCTATAGTGTTGCTTTTCATTGTGACCTCTTTTAAAAACATATATCCAAAAACCAAATCATTCTCTTGAGTTTTTCTTTCACATCCTACTTAAAAATAGCTCAGCTCTGACAGCTCAGCTTTCTTCCAGGAAAATTCTTCATTAAATAAATGAATTCCATGTGCATATTAAAAAGACATTCTGCTTAGTATTCCTTCTATTTATAGTCAGAGTTCAACCAGTAGGGGCCCCACAGGCCTGTCAGGGTCCTCTGGAGCTCATATTCCCCCCTCCCTGCTCCCACCCAGCTGCAGACCTGGCTCCAGGCCCCTGTGGTACAACTGAGTCAGAGTGCAGAAAGGGGCTTGGGGGAGCTTTTCCCTACGAGCTGTGCTTCTCAGCTTGAGGTGAAATTTCAGGACACCTTGGAATTCCCGTGCAGAATGTACAGCGTATAGTCATTAACAACATCATGTAGAAGAAGGGAATTGGACTAGAACTGCAGTAGAAGAAGGCATAGGTAAGGCTAAGTGGTCTCAAAGTTCTTTCCTGCAGAGACGTCCCGTGACCCAGGTGAGTGAAGGCCACCCTCCACCCTCAGCACCATGCATGTACCTAATACTGCATCAGGTATAAGGTTTCAAGGTGAGCAAGTAGCAGAAAATAATTGCACCTGATTTCTGCTCATGAAGAACTTACTATCTAAGAGAGACACAACATGCAGAGAAATATGTGGCGGAATAGAAGAAGTAGCGTGGGCTGTGGAGCTAAAGGGAGTGAGATTTTGGCCCAGTTTTGCCATTTGCTAGTCATGTGACCCGGTTTCAGCTCTCTCACCTTCAGTGTTTTCATCTGTAAACTGGAAATGACACCCACCCTTAGTGGGCAGTTACGTGAGATGGAGGAGGTAATGGATAGAGAGCATCCAGCCCAGTTCCTGTTATCCACAGGCTCAGGAAAGAGTGGTCTCCTTCTAACTCTCTGGATTACTCAAAGTTCTTCAGAAAAACAGAACCAATAGGAGATAATAGATACATAAAGGGATTGATGACAAGGAACTGACTCAGGCAATTACAGAGTCTGAGAAATCTCAAGATCTGCAGCTGGTAAGCTGGAAACCTGAAAGAGCCCCCCTGTGTGCTTCTAGTCCAAGCCTGAAGACCTGACCACCAGGATAACTGATGCTTGGGTCCAGTCCAAAAGTCAGGAGGCTCCAGACCCAAAAAGAACTGATTTTTCGGTTTGTGTCTGAAGGCAGGTAAAAACTTATGCCTCAGCTCAGCAGTCAGGCAGGAGGAGTTCCCTCTTACTCAGACTTTTTGTTCAATTGGCTAGATGAGGCCTACCCACATTAAGGAGGGCCATCTGCTTTACTCAGCCTACCTTTTCAAAAATATGAACCTCATTCCAGAAACCCCCACACACATACTCAGAATAATGTCTGACCAAATGTCAGGGAAACCTGTGGCCCAGTCAGTCCATGAGAACCTGCCCTATCCTACAAGGACAGGTCCAGGCTGAAGTCTCATTCACTTCTCATTGGTCTCAGCTACATTCTGAGATGTGGCCTGTTATTTTCTACCTTGAATTATAGTTTCTGGCTCAATTTTATTTGTCTGTAGGGTTATTAAGAGCATTCACCATAAATGATACAGTCTGTACCTGGTACATGGTAGACAAACAGAAAATACTGGTTGAATGACTATGCTCTTGTCCAACCATTTTATGTAACAGATAAAGCAACTAAGACTCAAGATTTATTTGTTTATTCACTCATACAGCACTTTTTGAGCCTCTTCTACATTCTACGGCAATAAATAAATAAGACATCACATATGGTCCTAAAGCTCAGGTTAATATAATGCAGGGAAGTGAAAAAAATTGAGATCCCACTCTGTGTAAGAATCTTTATGTACATAACTTCAACTTACATTCCCAGTGTCCATTTATTTACCAATTTTTCTAAAAATGTTTACTGAGCACTAATAATTCTGGGCATGTCCTAGTTTCCAAGGATACCATGGTAAAAAGGGGGAAAAAAAGAAGGTAACATTCTGTTAATATAGATTTCCCAGGCTAGTCAGAAGACACAGATAAACAAAGAGATAAAAATGAAAAAAGGCAATATGAAAATGATAGTATTTGCAAAATGCAGAAGAATCAAAAGAAAAAGAATATACCATCTGCCTGAGGAAGTCAGGGAAGGTTAACAGTATTTGAACTTGAAGGAAGAGGATATTTTTGCAATCAGACACATAAGGAATACTGAATATATAAGACATTGCATCTTAGGCCATGAGAACAGTCTGTACAAATGTTTGGCAACATGAGAGAACATACATAAATATAAGCTTTTATTTCATGATTAAACCTCTTACAGTTTAATTTTGCCTCAAATGTATTAAAACTTATGACCACAAAGCATCGCATTCCACAGTCTAGCTGTGATTCTTTATTCTAGCTGGCGAAATGTAATCCTCTGCATGGCTGAAATCCAATCGCCTCTGACATTCACCGCTCAGAAAATCATGTCAGGTTGGGCTCTAACCACTGGGTCAGGGAGTGTCCCTTGAGCAGAGGAGACTCTTCTATGACCACTATGTATATCTTTGTGGTTCTTTTGGTATTTGCCTTAACCAATCATTATTACTTCCTTTGGATTACATTCTGCTTTCAAGGATCATGACATGGAAAGCTATAAGAGAACTGAGTTGGAGGCTGCATACTGCTTATTACTTGTTCTGGCACCACAATTAGAACAGCCTCACTGAGTTTCTTTTCTGAGTTAATAATTGCTCATCTCTATTGAGGGCTTACTTTTGGAAGGAATGATGCTAAAACTGAAGCTCCAGTACTTTGGCCACCTTATGAGAAGAGTTGACTCACTGGAAAAGACCCTGATGCTGGGAGGGATTGGGGGCAGGAGGAGAAGGGGATGACAGAGGATGAGATGGCTGGATGGCATCACGGACTCAATGGACATGAGTCTGAGTGAACTCCGGGAGTTGGTGATGGACAGGGAGGCCTGGCATACTTCGATTCATGGGGTCGCAAAGAGTCGGACACAACTGAGAGACTGAACTGAACTGAACTGACTATATGGTAGGCACTGTTCTGGGCACTTAAAACCTATTGTCACACACATTTTGTTTCATCTAATCCTCTCTATAATCAGTGGATGCAGATGTAGGTATTAGGGTTCTCATTTTACAGGTGTGGAAATTGAGGCTAAGAGCAATAAACTGATTTGTCCAGAGTCACAAAGATAGGATCAGAATGTGTTCCAGAGTTCAGCGAGCTCAGCTCCTCATCTCTACCAGCTCCCTTCTACAATTAGAGGTGAATACAATGCAACTACATAAAAAAGAGTGAGAGAGATGTGTAAATATCAATTAGTCTATGAAGCCTCACTCTGCCATTCATTTAAAGTGATTGTTCAATTCCTCCTTCACCAACCACAAGATAGTCCCTTCCCCTTGCATGGATCAGTATCTTTTCAATCTACCCCTTCAGCCTTGACAGCATTATCTCCTCAACCCCACACCAAATACTGCACATTATATCTTTTAAACTCCAAACTATCTTCTACAATAGTTTAGGTAATATATGTACAGTTTCTCAGTTTCCTAGTCTATAACAATGAGAGAACTGACAATAGACAGTATGTGTTCTTTACACCTAAAGAAACTATGAATATTCCTATTTCCAGCCATGATGGATTAATAGAGACCAGATTTACCCTTCCAGTGGGTAAAACAAACAACAAAACCAGTGCTTCTCAAGATACTGCATATTTAAGCAGTGAAGAACCATATTCCTAAGAGCTAGAATCAAGTGAGGCAAGTCTTAAAATCACCTTTTTATAGCTTTAAGAGAGTCTGTGGGTCACAGCACAGGATGGGGAACTCAAGTGAAGGTCAGTGGGTTTTCTGATTTGCAGAGACAAAATTAAGAGTCTGGGGAGACCAAGTTGGCAAGTACTAGAAAGAGAGGCGCAGAGAGGGAGAACCCTGGAGTCTGTAGCTGGTTCCCTTTAACTATTCAGCACATGCAGCAGAAAAACCAACCTGTTATGAGGAGATTCATCAACTGACACAAACCCAAATAATAAAATTAGATAAGGATGTTAAAACATTATTATAATGATACTCTGTTATGTTCAAGAGGCTACAGGAGAAGATTGAATATATTAAGTAAATATGTGAAAGAGGTAAAGAACAAAAAACCCAAACTGAATTATAGTATCTGAGTAAAAGTTCAACTAGATGCAGTTAACGGCAGATTCAACATTGCAGAAGATAGTGAGCAGGAAGGCTGTCCATAATAAAACACGAGAGGAAAAAAGACTGGAAAAACAATGAATAGATTTCAACAGCTTTGGGAGGATCCTGTTTAGAAATGAAAAAACAAACCACATACTTGGAGAAGTTATCTTTGAATCATATATTTGATAAGAGACTTATATCCAAAATGCATAAATAATTCTCAAAACTCAACAATAAGTAAACAAACAACCCAATTAAAAATAGACAAAATATTTGAACAGACATTCTACCAAGAGCCACTGAGCTTCCGTGGCTCAGACTGTAAAGCATCTGCCGACAATACAGGAGACCCAGGTTCGATCCCTGGATCAGGAAGATCCCCTGGAGAAGGAAATGGCAACCCACTCCAGTACTCTTGCCTGGAAAATCCCATGGACAGAGGAGCGTGGTAGGCTACAGTCCATGGAGTTGCAAAGAGTCGGACACGACTGAGTGACTTCACTCATTCAAGAGATGGGACTCCTCCTAAGAAATCTGTATGCAGGTCAAGAAGCAACAATTAGAACTGGACATGGAACAGACTGGTTCCAAATTGGGAAAGGAGTACGTCAAGGTTGTATATTGTCCCCCTGCTTATTTAACTTACATGCAGAGTACTTCATGAGAAATGCCAAGCTGGACAAAGCCCAAGCTGGAATGAATATTGCCAGAAGAAATATCAATAACCTTAGATATGCAGATGACACCACCCTTATGGCAGAAAGTGAAGAGGAACTGAAGAACCTCTTGACGAAAGTGAAAGAGAAGAGTGAAAAAGCTGGTTTAAAACTCAACATTCAAAACAACTAGGATCATGGCATCTAGTCCCATTACTTCATGGCAAACAGATGGGGAAACAATGGAAATAGTGACAGACTTTATTTTCTTGAGCTCCAAAATCACTGCAGATGGTGACTGCAGCCATGAAATTAAAAGGCACTTACTCCTTGGAAGAAAATCTATGACCACCTAGACAGCATATTAAAAAGCAGAGACATTATTTTGCTGACAAAGGTCCATCTAGTCAAAGTTATGGTTTTGCCAGTAGTCATGTATGGATGTGAGAATTGGACCATAAAGAAAGCTGAGCACCGAAGAATTGATGCTTTTGAACTGTGGTGCTGGAGAAGACCCTTTGAGAGTCCTTTGGACAGCAAGGAGATCAAACCAGGCAATCCTAAAGGAAATCAGTCTCGAATATTCATTTGAAGGACTGACCCTGAAGCTGAAGCTCCAATGCTTTGGCCACCTGATGCAAAGAACTGACTCCTTAGAAAGGACCCTGATGGCTGGGAAAGATTGAAGGCAGGAGGAGAAGAGGACAACAAAGGATGAGATGGCTGGATGGCATCACCGACTCAATGGACATGGGTTTGAACAAACTCCAGGAGTTGGTGATGTGCAGGGAGGCCTGGCATGCTGCAGTCCATTGGGTCTCAAAGAGTCAAACATGACTGAGTGACTGAACTGAACTGAGAATGTCTAAAATTCTAAAAGACTGACATGCCAAGCGCTGGTAAAAACGTAAATGTTGCAACCATATTGGAAACAGTTTGGCAGTTTTCTAAAAAGTTAAACCCACATCTATCATGTGACAGTCATTTTGCTTCTGGAATTTAACAAGTCTAGTGCTCTCGGCAGCTTTCTCTTAATAGTCAAAACCTGGAAATAAGCCAAATGTTCATCAACAGGTGAGGGAATAAATTATGGTACATATTTACAGTGGACTTCACAATAAAAAGGAACAATTGCGCATACAGGGAATTACATGGTTAGCCTCAAAATAATGACTCTGATTGAAAGAAGTGAAATTTCGAAAGAAAATTTTACTTTATGATTTTGTTTATATAAAAAAGCTAGAAATGGAAACCTCTCTGTGGTAACAAAAAGCAGACCTGTGATTGCCTGGAGGTGAGGGTTGGGAGGGTGGCAGATAAGGACAGGAAGGAAAGATTCTGAAGGGCAGGAGGAAATACCTGGAGATGATGGAGTATTAAGTATTCAGATTAGGTTGATGGTTTCATAGGTATATATGTACACTTATCAAATTGTACACTTGAAATACATGCAGTATATTATATATGAAGAAGAAGTAAGAGAGAGAAAAAGAGAAGAAGCAGTTACAGTTCTAAAAGTAGCTCTTCTACGTCACCCCAGAGGCAAGGGCTAACTTATTCACGGCACCCAACTCGAGGCTTAAATAGGAATAATGAAATAAAGTAACTACTTAATAAAGTTGTGGAGATTATCCATTTAGCAAGCACTGATGCTCCTCATCAGATTCTGTATTAAGTACTTTGCATTGTTTATCTCATCTATTCCTCACATCAGCCCTCTGATAAGCATTATTATTATTTCCATTTTACAGATGAGGAAGCAGAAGCCCAGGAGGGTTAAATACCTTGCCTGGTACACAGCAGGTATTCCATAAATTTGTAATTTGGGAGACAATTGCTTGTGGTGTTCTGTCAGTGGAGGGCCATCTTGCCTGGCAATTGAGAGTACTAACTCAAACAACAATTCGGACAAACCTTGAAGTCACAGCAAATCGGTTCTAACCCACTCGCCAACTCTGGGACTTGGGCTTAAGGTTTAAGCTCTCTGCTCAGTTTCCTTTTCAGCAAAACAGGGATAATAAAGCCCGATTTAAAGACTAATATGAAGAATATACTTAAGGAATATGGAATAATGGTTGACATGTAATAAAATCTTGTATATAACAGTTATCATGTTAGTTGAGTTTTGGCTTGTGCAGTGTTTGCTGATTTGTGATAGAAAGGAAACATGTGACAGCTCTAATATAAACCACCTGGGAATTCCCCAAATGGCAGTCCTGCTCTCACTCACCATGCCACTGGGGCAGAGAAAGAGAGCTATATTCAAAACAAGAACCATCATTTGCCTCCTAACGAATTCAGGTCTCATCACTGACACTTCTCCAAACCCTGTCTGACCATCTCATAGCCCCCTCAAAGCATCATGGGGGAGCACTGACTCGAGAGCCCATGTCTTTCCTGGATAGACCCCCCACAAGCCAGTGCCCTCTGGCACATTTCCTGTTGAATGCCCTCACCCTTTCTTGGGGCTTTTAAGCCCCTAGGGGAAATGTTTCAGTGCCATTTATGGTACGTTGTCCTCTTTCTTGTGGATATCATTGTTTATTTGTTTACATAATGGCTAAGGAGACCTATTGGAGGTCACTAGGCCGACTTTGAGTGCCAGCGCTGTGACTTTAAACAAGTTACTTAATTCTCTGGATTTCAATTTACTCATGTGCTAAACGGTAATAATAGCACAGGGAGTAATGTTGAGGAGTAAAAGAAAAAAAATTACATAAATCATTTAACACAGACCTCTGGTAAGAAGGAAGTTCACAAGTGTTTGCCATGTGTTTTGTTTTCACTGTTGTGATTTCCAATTTATAGAGCCCTTTTACATTTTCCATGTCCTTGGACACAGCCTGGTGAGGACCAGGTTTGTCCAGTTGGAGAGCTGAAGACTGGGCTCTGAGAAGTAAAATGGCTTTGCTCAGGTCACAGCTGGCAGAACCAGGGCCTTTATCCTGAATCTCAATGCCATAGTGACTAGTATTGCTATTATTTTGATGTCATGCTAGCATTCAGTTCTACTATTCATTGTATAGAGTAAATAGATGTTGCTGTTGAGACTTTAATTCATTCCAATATGTATGTACTAAAGTCAGTTAGATGTCTAGAAAACCAGAAGTCCTTGAATAGAATACATTCGCAGCCAAAGACTTTCTCTTTGGGAGGCAGTGTCAGAGTGGGTAAGGCCCAGCCTCTGGAATGAGGCCAACTTCAAGTCTGCTCTGCCACTAACCAGCCATGTGGCCTTGGGCAAGTTTCTTGCTCTCTATAAGGGTCAGTTTCCTCATATATAACATGGGGTTAGCAATAGTACCCACCTGCCTCTTCTAAGGCATCAAGCATTAAGCAGACTCATAGAAGTTCTGAATAAATGTTAACTATTATCTATTTTTTACCCTTCAGTTTGTAGGGTAAAAAGATAAAGACAAATTTTTTAATGTGGCCAGAAAACTTGGCCCAGTGTACCAATCCAGCCTAACACTCCACTCCACCTGTTCACTACCTAGCAGCCACATTAGTGAAATGACTGCATAATTGCTCAACCAAATAGAAATCATTTGGAGAGGGCAAGAAGGCTCTGTTAATGAGTACTCTGAATCTAAAAAGGGACTCTCCCTATCAAGCAGTGGCATATGGTCACCCTACACATTGGCCTTCTCTCCTTTCCATCCTTGGTTTGTGATGAACTCCTTTGCAACTTTATGGATGCTGCTTCATGCCACCAAAATGCCCTTACCCACCCTCTTCACTCAACCACCTTTTATTCATTCTTCAAGGCTCACCTCAAATGACACTTTCAACCACTGGCCCTCATAGCATCCTAAATTCCTCTCCTAATACTCTGGAAATATTTTATTCAGAAACAATCTCTATCAATATGGATTTATATCTCTCTCTCCCACTAGACCTTAGGCAGAGTCTGTGACTGTCTGGTTCATCACCATATCTCAAGTTTCTATCAGCTACTGAATGAAAGAAAGAAAGAGTAAATGAAATTATTATCACTTTTGTCCTGCACAAGCTCTGTATGATGAAGAAGTGTTATCATTCCCAATTTATAGATGAAGTTAAGTAACTTGCCCAAAGACATACAGTGAGTGAATCTTGCAGCATCTGGGACTCTGACCCCTAATTCAGTGCATTTTCTGCTACTCCATATTGTCAGTTAACACTCCACCTTCATGTCTTCTGGACTGAAGGATTCAATCTCTATAGTAGGTAGCTAAGAAATTCAAGAGAAATCTCTCAGAAAAGCCATATTGTAGTTTTAGTGGAGAGACTTTGGAAAGGAAGCTTACTACAAATTGATATAAGAAATAAACATGTTCACTGTGCTGAATACAGCCTATTCTAGTGATTATTTCGATTAAGACCACAGGGTAATGTCCCAGGCGACCTCATCTCTCTGTGGGCAGCAGAGGGCCATCAGGTTCAGGCCACATTCAGGACTCAGTCTGGGAGCAGCATGCCAGGAAATAGTTCAGAATCCCAGGGCTCCAAAGCAGTCTTGATGGCTGTAACCTGAAAGGCCCCTTGAACTGGGAGAAGAGGTCAGTTGATCCAAACGCTCCATTGTCCACAGACACCAAGCACAATTCTAGATGTCACCAAAAGAGTATTATTCTTTTATAGCAGAGAGCATTATATTTTTTTTAAGTGCTTCCATTAACAGCTTTGTCTTCCTTTTATGCTACCAAAAACTAAGAAAAAGAGTGGAAACAGGCAATACCACAAAAATGGGTAAGGTCATGGGATTTGGAGCCAGATTGGTTTGAATTCCATTTCTGACTCTTTCTGTCTATGGAGCTTGAATAGGTCACTGAGCCCCTCTGAGCCTCAGTTTCTTCACCTATAAAGTGAGATAGTAGTATTACATACAGGGACACTATGGAGTCAATCTGGTGATGTATATACAATGCCTGACACATACGTTCAATAGTTTCTCAAAAACAAACAACCCAATCAAAAAGTGGAGAAAAGGCCTGAACAGACATTTCTCCACAGAAGACATACAGATGGCTAACAAACACATGAAAAGACACTCAACGTCACTCATTATTAGAGAAATGCAAATCAAAACTACAATGGGCCATCACCTCACATCAGTCAGAATAGCCATCATTAAAAAGTCTACAAACAATAAATGCTGGAGATGGTATGGAGAAAAGGGAACCCTCTTGCACTGTTGGTGGAAATGTAAATTGATGCAGCCACTATGGAAGGTGGTATGGAAATTCCTTAAAAAACTAGAAATAAAACAATCATATGACCCAGCAATCCCACTCCTAGGCATACACACTGCTGCTGCTGCTGCTAAGTCACTTCAGTCGTGTCCGACTCTGCTTCCCCATAGGCGGCAGCCCACCAGGCTCCCCCGTCCCTGGGATTCTCCAGGCAAGAACACTGGAGTGGGTTGCCATTTCCTTCTCCAATGCATGAAAGTGAAAAGTGAAAGTGAAGTTGCTCAGTTTGTCTGACTCTTAGAGACCCCATGGACTGTGGCCTACCAGGCTCCTCCATCCGTGGGATTTTCCAGGCAAGAGTACTGGAGTGGAGTGCCATTGCCTTCTCTGATACACCCTGAGGAAACCAAAATTGAAAAAGACACATGCATCCCATTACTCATTGCAGTACCATTTACAATAGCCAGAACATGTAAATCACCTAGATCTCCAATGACAAGTGAATGGATAAAGAAGCTATGGTACATATATACAATGAAATACTCAGCCATAAGAAGGAACACATTTGACTCAGTTCTAATGGGGTAGATGAACCTAGAGCTTATTATACAGAGCGGAGTAAGTCAGAAAGAGTAATATCATATACTAACACATATATATGGAATTTAGAAAGATGGTACTGATAAAATCATTTGCAGGGCAGCAATGGAGACATAGACATACAAATCAAACTTATGGACGTGGGAGGAAGGGGAGGGTAAGATGTATGGAGAAAGAAACATAGAAACTTCATTACCACTTGTAAAATAGATAGCCAATGGGAATTTGTTGTATAACTCAGGGAACTCAAAGAGGAGCTCTGTACAACCAAGAGAAGTGGGATGGGGAGGGAGATGGGAAGGTGGTTCAAGAGGGAGGGAGCATATGAAAACCTATGGCTGATTCATGTTGATATTTGGCAGAAACCAACAAAATTCTGTAAAGCAATTATCCTTCAATTAAAAAGTAAATGAATTTTAAAACCATTTAAAACATAGATAAATAAGAAGGATATATTGTATAGCACAGGGAAATACAACCTTAATTTTGTAATAACTCTAAAGGGGGTACAATCTATAAAATATTATCACTATGCTGTGTACCTAAAACTAATATAATATTATAAATCAACTATATTTCTATAAAATATTTTTAACCCACAAAAAATAATAAAAAATAGTTTTTACAACATTCATAGTTCTTCAGTCTAAACTTCTGGGTTCCATTACATTGAGTAGGAGTTCTTTATAGGGAGGCCCACCAGTAAACCTTTCCCCGCTCAGTTAATCTCTATGGTTAACCATCAGGCTGAATAAATACTTGTGGGACGCATCAATAAACCAATGCATCTCTACCTCATGATGGCAACAAGAAGCCTTCTCCTACTCTCCTGGCTCAAAGCATAAATGCTTCAAGAATAACAGACTGTCAGGCATTGATGGATCACAAACCAGTAGATTCATCAATGCCCTCGGAGCAATCAAGCTTAAAGAACAATCATTTAGGTCACAGTGATGGGGGTGAAGGAGAGTCTGGTTGGGTCCTGATGAATCCCACACTCAGTCTGACAGGGTGAATGGCAGCTTCATCAAATGGGTTATTGGCAGAGGCCCTTGGGGAGTTCTCACTTACCAGCTTCTCCAGATCTGTTTGTCTGTCTCTGGCAGACCCCGCCTCTGACTGGGGAGGCCTGAGTCAGGCAACCAGGGGACCTGCTGATTGGAGTCAGCTCTCTGGGCTGTCAGCTGTGGAGAGGGGAATATTGAATTCATCAGTCATGCTGACAGGGGCATGAGGTGTGGGGGAAGGGCTCCCAAAGTGCAGGGGAAAACCCAGTGTAGACAAAGAGGTGAAGGCCGTCTGGCTTGGCCTTGAGGAGGGTGACCCCTTAAGCCAGATTAATGACCTACAGTTTTCCATTTTTGCTTCAAATTGCACTAAATGACAGAAGATAACATGAACCCTTGGTCCTCACTCAGTCTAGGAAAGCAGTAGACAATTTCCTAAATTTCTTCCTTAGTATTTTGACGGATTCTTGATGTCCGTTTTCAATCATTGGACATCCTGTTATTTCTAGGAAGGGGAAAAGAAATCGGAATTTGTTGAACACCTACTATGTGCCATATCCAACTGTCTTGCTGTTTGCTGAACCCAGGGCAGGCAAGGCACAAGCTAGGAATCAGAAAAGAATAAACTGGAAGAAGATGCGAGGAGCTGTAGGAATTGCAGACATTCTTTATTTGCAGCAGCAAGGCAGACACGCTTTATTCTCTGATCTTTGAGGCCTCTGCATGCTCAGCAAGGGCTGTTCAAGCGGTGCTAATATAGACATGATGCACACGTGCAGTGCTATAAATGCTCTCAACTGAATATAGAGATATAGTCATTGTTTACAGACTGTGGGAGGAAACTGAAAGAACATGGGGCGTGAGTGAGAGGAAGTATGGGGAAAGAGCCTGACTACCACCATCTTGGCTGGATACTCCTTCTCTCCACCATCAATCACTTTATTCCTCAGAGAAATGGGCATGAATATTCCCTAAGTTATAGATAAGGATACAGGGAAAGACAGGTGACTAACTTGCCAAGTCGCTTCAAGTGACAGAACCAAAATTTCCACTCAAAGCTATCCAACTCTAAAATGCATCTATTCATGCCCCCTCCATTTTACTGCTACTCCAGGAGTTAGTAATCTAGAGTGGGTCTGGCCCATTATTCACTTGTTGACAATATGTATATATTTTTTACAGGTTAATTTTTGAAGTCAATTATTTCTCTCAATGCATTTTAGTTGGAGTCCTGTTAAATTACCAGGCTAAATCTTCAGGACAATTGTATTTGGCCCTAAGTGTCATGAAAGGGTCTAGAACAGGTGGAATCTTGGCAAGTCCTTCCTAGGACCTGCTCCAGATCTGGTCCAGAACCCATCAAGATGCACCATGTCCTGGATCCTCAGGGCCAGAACAGACCTTGAAGTTCTTCTTTTGCAAATTGCTGAGGCTTTCCTAATTATCAGGCAGTAGAGGGAGAAAGAAAGTTTTACAGTTGGTCCTGGGAGCTGGGCCAAAGGCCCCTCTGGTTATGATACTCCAGGATTCTGTAAATTGAAGGTTTTCTTCTGGTTCAGAGTCTATTGTTGTGTTACTATCTGTAAGAGAGAGATTTAAAACCTATTATAAAACCCAGAGGTAACCCTTCCTCTAGATTTTTCATTTAGTGCACCCAAAATATACACAGACGACATCATGAAATTGCTTTTCCCTCATCCCCAAATCCCCTTCTTAATCCAGGCATAATCTCTGGGTTTCTCCAGGAGAAGGCTAACACTTGTGCTGATTTGCACCCAAGTTGCCTGGGGCTTCCATTGACAGAGACAGATGTCAACAAGGTGAAACTAACAAATTAATTTTACCTGATGACCTAAACCAGATGTGACAGAAGGAAGAAAGAGGCGGGGAAAGATTGGGCCTCTTCTTGCTATGCCACAATCCATGATGCTCTTTCAAGATTTTCTGTCAGCCAAGACCTCAAAACTGTCCTATATGCCCTATGAAACCTTTCTAAAATAGTGTTCTCAGGTCATCCAGACTTGAATCCCTCTGAATAACTGTGGTTATCACCCTCGGGGTAAGCCCTGCTGTATAATTTCAAATCCAATAAAGAGTTTTTGATCTACATGACATCTCACTTAATTATCAAAATAAACATAGTGTTAAGTTTTATCATTTCCATTATTTAGATGTAGAAAATTAAGCAAAGAGAAGAAAAAGTGAATATCCAAATTCACAAGCTTAACAGAAGCAAATCTAGAACTAAAGTCATGATTTCAAGATAAAAAAAGTACTAAAGACAACATCTTTAAATGCACATTTCAACAAAGGTGTCAACATTGATTAAATCCCTTCTCTGTTCAAGGTTCTGCATTAAGCATTGGAGGTGAATTGAGGGTGTAAAGGAATATCACATTCTATTGAGGAAGAGTTTATTTTCATAAACTATGAATTGTGTGATTCTCAAACCACCCATTCAATAGATATTTAGTGATACCTGCTAGATACCAACCAATGCTCTGGGTGTTATTAAAAAAAAACAAAACACAGAGATGAACAATCCTTGCCTTCAAGATTAGGATGAAAGATTAGAAGGAAACTGCCCCATATGGTCAAAAAAGATGCAATGATTAAGGTCTATGTAAGGTATATGGCACAAGCTGGAATCAAGATTGCTGGGAGAAATATTAATAACCTCAGATATGCAGATGACACCACCCTTATGGCAGAAAGTGAAGAGGAACTAAAAAGCCTCTTGATGAAAGTGAAAGAGGAGAGTGAAAAAGTGGCTTAAAACTCAACATTCAGAAAACTAAGATCATGGCATCCAGTCCCATCACTTCATGGGAAATAGATGAGGAAACAGTGGAAACAGTGTCAGACTTTATTTTTCTGGGCTCCCAAATCACTGCAGATGGTGACTGCAGCCATGAAATTAAAAGACACTTACTCCTTGGAAGAAAAGTTATGACCAACCTAGATAGTATATTCAAAAGCAGAGACATTACTTTGCCACAAAGGTCCATCTAGTCAAGGCTATGGTTTTTCCTGTGGTCATGTATGGATGTGAGAGTTGGACTGTGAAGAAGGCTGAGCGCCAAAGAATTGATGCTTTTGAAGTGTGGTGTTGGAGAAGACTCTTAAGAGTCCCTTGGACTGCACGGAGATCCAACCAGTCCATTCTGAAGGAGATCAGCCCTGGGATTTCTTTGGAAGGAATGATTCTGAAGCTGAAACTCCAGTACTTTGGCCACCTCATGTGAAGAGTTGACTCATTGGAAAAGATTCTGATGCTGGGAGGGATTGGGGGCAGGAGGAGAAGGGGATGACCAAGGATGAGATGGCTGGATGGCATCACGGACTCAATGGATGTGAGTCTGAGTGAACTCCGGGAGTTGGTAATGGACAGGGAGGCCTGGCGTGCTGCGATTCATGGGATCGCAAAGAGTTGGACACGACTGAGTGACTGAACGGAACTGAACTGAACTGAAGGTATATGGGGACTCAGACAAACATTATGTAGTACAGCCCTGGGGTAATGGAGTGCAGAGAGAGGAAAGTCAGAAAGCCTTCTAGGAGGACTTCTCAGGTGACTTAAGTCTTGAAAGTAAAGTATGGCTTAACCTGGTTAACATATGAAGAAAAGATATTCCAGAGAGTAGTAACAGTGGAATCTAGGCATAGGGTGGCAGGAGTGTTAGGCATGGAAGACCACAAGCTTAAAACGTGGTGAGGGATAAGACTGGACAGAAGGCAAGGGTTGGATCATGAAGAATATAAGAAGTCAGATCTTTAGTGAGTAGAAATGAACTGGTTTCTGTAAGTTGATTTTGTACCCTGCAACTTTATTGAAATTGTTGATTCATTCCAACAGTATCTTTGGTTGAGTCTTCAGGATTTTCTAAACACAAAATTAGATCATCTCCAAATAGCAACATTTTTACATATTTTTTTCCACTTTGGATGCTTTTGTTTCTTTGTCTGGCCTGATTGCTGTCCAGGACCATATGCATAAGAGTGGTAAAAGTGAGAATCCTTGTCTTGCTCCTGATCTTAGAGGAAAAGCTTTCAAATGTTTCCCACTGAATATTATATATATATGTATGTATGTATGACTCATTATGTTGAAGTATGTTCCTTCTATACCAATTCTGTCAAGAGTTTTTATTTTTAAAGTATGTTGTATTTTGTCAAATGCCTTTTCTGTGTCTACTGAGATGATCCTGTAATTTTTATCTTAGTTTTATTAGTAAGCACATAATATTTTAATCTGAGATAGTTTTCTTCTCTAGTCATAACATGTTTCTGAAAACAATTGTTTTTGCAGGTAGTTAAATTGCTTATGGATATGTTTGATTCCTTAGAGACCTGATTTTAAGGTTTTCTAAGGCAGTTACAGAAGAAGCTTTACTAGGGTAATTGTCCAGCTCATGATAGGAATGATCCCTCCAGAGTTTTCAATGAATTCCCCAGATGATCACCAAGTCTGCTGAATCTGACTTGGAAATTGAATGTTTCCATGACTTTTATGAATTCTGGAAATTGTTCTGATTATAACTCTTTCTCATTCTTTGGCCTTTTTTCACTCTAAATATTAGTGATTTTTCACTCAGCAAAGATGTTAGGGGACTCCTATGCTGATTTTGGAGTTATTTTTTGGCATAACTTTGTTCTTTCTGTAAGTCTTCCTTAAAAATTCCTAATAGCACAACTACCTCATCTTTGCTGTTGACCTCAAGTCAGTGAGGTCTCCAGGCTCATTCAGGTTCTTCCTTCCTGATCCTGCAGTTCACAAATTTAAATTCATCTTATTTGTTTACCCTTCCTCAAGATTATAGCCCTGCACTGCCTGTTGTCCAATATTGGAAAATAGGTGTTTTATATATTTTGTCCTCATGTTTGTTGTTTACAAGGAAGTGAAGTTCATTCATTGTTACTGCATCCTGGTTCAAAGTGGAAGTCACCTACGCTGGTTGTTTCCTCATGAGCTTTCTTGCTCACATATTCCCATGCTCTCTTTCCTGATTTAGATCAGATCCCTGATTTTGGAACCCAGAAGGGGATAGACTAGAGATCTCTTCAAGAAAATTAGAGATACCAAGGGATCATTTCAAGCAAAGATGGGCTCGATAAAGGACAGAAATGATATGGACCTAACAGAAACAGAAGATATTAGGAAGAGGTGGCAAGAATACACAGAAGAACTGTACAAAAAAGATCTTCAAGACCCAGATAGTCATGATGGTGTGATCATTCACCTAGAGCCAGACATCCTGGAATGTGAAGTCAAGTGGGCCTTAGAAAGTTTCACTATGAGCAAAGGTAGTGGAGCTGATGGAATTCCAGTTGAGCTATTTCAAATCCTGAAAGATGATGCTGTGACAGTGTTGCACTCAATATGCCAGCCAATTTGGAAAACTCAGCAGTGGCCACAGGACTGGAAAAGGGCAGTTTTCATTCCAATTCCAAAGAAAGGTAATGCAAAATAATGCTCAACTACAGCACAATTGCACTCATCTCACACGCTAGTAAAGTAATGCTCAAAATTCTCCAAGCCAGGCTTCAGTAGTCCATGAACCGTGTACTTCCAGCTGTTCAAGGAGGCTTTAGAAAAGGCAGAGGAATCACAGAGCAAATTGCCAACATCCACTGGATCATGGAAAAAAGCAAGAGAGTTCCAGAAAAAACATCTATTTCTGCTATATCGACTATGCCAAAGCCTCTGACTGTGTGGATCACAATAAACTGTGGAAGATTCTGAAAGAGATGGGAATACCAGACCACCTGACCTGCCTCTTGAGAAATTTGTATGCAGGTCAGGAAGCACCAGTTAGAACTGGACATGGAACAACGACTGGTTCCAAATAGGAAAAGGAGTACGTCAAGGCTGTATATTGTCACCCTGCTTATTTAACTTATATGCAGAGTACATCATGAGAAACCCTGGACTGGAAGAAGCAAAAGCTGGAATCAAGATTGCCAGGAGAAATATCAAGAACTTCAGATATGCAGATGACACCACCCTTATGGCAGAAAGTGAAGAGGAACTAAAAAGCCTCTTGATGAAAATGAAAGAGGAGAGTGAAAAAGTTGGCTTAAAACTCAACATTCAGAAAACAAAGATCATGACATCCGGTCCCATCACTTCATGGGAAATAGATGGGGAAGCAGTGGAAACAGTGACAGGCTTTATTTTGGGGGGCTCCAAAATCATTGCAGATGGTGACTGCAGCCATGAAATTAAAAGACACTTACTTCTTGGAAGAAAAGTTATGTCCAACCTACCCAGCATATTAAAAAGCAGAGACATTACTTTGCCAACAAATGTCCATCTAGTCAGTTCAGTTCAGTGGCTCAGTCGTGTCCAACTCTTTGCAACCCCATGAATCGCAGCACGCCAGGCCTCCCTGTCCATCACCAACTCCTAGAGTTCACTCAGACTCACGTCCATCGAGTCAGTGATGACATCCAGCCATCTCATCCTTGGTCATCCCCTTCTCCTCCTGCCCCCAATCCCTCCCAGCATCAGAATCTTTTCAAGTGAGCCAACTCTTCGCATGAGGTGTCCAAAGTACTGGAGTTTCAGCTTCAGCATCAGTCCTTCCAAAGAAATCCCAGGGCTGATCTCCTTCACAATGGACTGGTTGGATCTCCGTGCAGTCCAAGGGACTCTCAAAAGTCTTCTCCAACACCACAGTTCAAAAGCATCAATTCTTTGGGTGCTCAGCCTTCTTCACGGTCCAACTCTCACATCCATACATGACCACAGAAAAAACCATAGCCTTGACTAGACGGACTTTGTTGGCAAAGTAATGTCTCTGCTTTTCAATATGATACCTAGGTTGGCCATAACTTTTCTTCCGAGGAATGTCTTTAATTTCATGGCTGCAATCACCATCTGCAGTGATTTTGGAGGGCCCCCCCCCCAAAAAAAAAGAACTACCACTGTTTCCACTGTTACTCCATCTATTTCCCATGAAGTGATGGGGCCAGATGCCATGATCTTCATTTTCTGAATGTTGAGTTTTAAGCCAACTTTTTCACTCTCCTCTTTCACTTTCATCAAGAGACTTTTTAGTTCCTCTTCACTTTCTGCCATAAGGGTGGTGTCATCTGCGTATCTGCAGTTATTGATATTTCTCCTGGAATTCTTGATTCCAGCTTGTGCTTCTTCTAGCCCAGCATTTCTCATGATGTACTCTGCATATAAGTTAAATAAGCAGGGTGACAATATACAGCCTTGACATACTTTTTTCCTATTTGGAACCAGTCTGTTGTTCCATGTCCAGTTCGAACTGTTGCTTCCTGACCTGCATATAAGTCTCTCACAAGGCAGGTCAGGTTGTCTGGTATTCCTATTTCTTTCAGAATTTTCCAGTTTATTGTGATCCAAACAGTCAGAGGCTTTGGCATAGTCAATAAGGCAGAAATAGATGTTTTTCTGGAACTCTCTTGCTTTTTCCATGATCCAGAGGATGCTGGCAATTTGATCTCTGGTTCCTCTGCCTTTTCTAAAACCAGCTTGAATATCTGGAAGTTCACAGTTCATGTGTTGCTGAATCCTGGCTTGGAGAATTTTGAGCATCACTTTACTAGCATGTGAGATGAGTGCGATGTTCAGTAGTTTGAGCATTCTTTGGCATTGCCTTTCTTTGGGGTTGGAATGAAAATGGACCTTTTCCAGTCCTGTGGTCACTGCTGAGTTTTCCAAATTGGCTGGCATATTGGGTGCAACACTGTCACAGCATCATCTTTCAGGATTTGAAATAGCTCAAGTGGAATTCCATCACCTCCACTACCTTTGTTCATAGTGATGCTTTCTAAGGCCCACTTGACTTCACATTCCAGGATGTCTGGCTCTAGGTGAGTGATCACACCATCGTGATTATCCAGGTCATGAAGATCTCTTTGTACAGTTCTTCTGTGTATTCTTGCCACCTCTTCTTAATATCTTCTGCTTCTGTTAGGTCCAGACCATTTCTGTCCTTTATCGAGCCCATCTTTGCATGAAATGTTCCCTTGGTATCTCTAATTTTCTTGAAGAGATCTCTAGTCTTTCCCATTCTGTTCCTTTCCTCTATTTCTTTACATTGATCACTGAGGAAGGCTTTCTTATCTCTTCTTGCTATTCTTCAGAACTCTGCATCAGATGCTTATATCTTTCCTTTTCTTCTTTGCTTTTCATTTCTCTTCTTTTCACAGCTGTTTGTAAGGCCTCCCCAGACAGCCATTTTGCTTTTTTGCATTTCTTTGCCATGGGGATGGTCTTGATCCCCGTCTTCTGTATAATGTCATAAACCTACATCCATAGGTCATCAGGCACTCTATCTATCAGATCTAGTCCCTTAAATCTGTTTCTCACTTCCACTGTATAATCATAAGGGATTTGATTTAGGTCATACCTGNCCCGCAGTAGTAGATATAATGGTCATCTGAGTTAAATTCACCCATTCCAGTCCATTTTAGTTCGCTGATTCCTAGAATGTCGATGTTCACTCTTGCCATCTCCTGTTTGACCACTTCCAGTTAGCCTTGATTCATGGAACTAACATTCCAGGTTCCTATACAATATTGCTCTTTACAGCATCAGACCTTGCTTCTATCACCAGTCACATCCACACCTGGGTATTGTGTTTGCTTTGGCTCCATCCCTTTATTCTTTCTGGACTTGTTTCTCCACTGATCTCCAGTAGCATATCGGGCACCTACCGACCTGCGGAGTTCCTCTTTCAGTGTCCTATCATTTTGCCTTTTCATACTGTTCATGGGGTTCTCAAGGCAAGAATACTGAAGTGGCTTGCCATTCCCTTCTTCAGTGGACCACATTCTGTCAGACCTCTCCACCATGACCCGCCCATCTTGGGTTGCCCCGCAGGCATGGCTTGGTTTCATTGAGTTAGACAAGGGTGTGGTCCTAGTGTGATTAGATTGACTAGTTTTCTGTGAGTATGGTTTCAGTGTGTCTGCCCTCTGATGTCCCCTTGCAGTACCTACCGCCTTACTTGGGTTTCTCTTGCCTTGAACGAGG
The DNA here is from genome assembly GCA_006408695.1 of Aepyceros melampus. NCBI lineage: Eukaryota > Metazoa > Chordata > Mammalia > Artiodactyla > Bovidae > Aepyceros > Aepyceros melampus. Next base: position 37,221 of record SJXQ01002685.1, read on the forward strand.
GGTATCTCCTCATGGCTGCCCCTCCTGACCTTGAACATGGAGTAGCTCCTCTCAGCCTTCCTGCGCCTAGTGGATTTTAGATTACTACTTTAAAAAGCAAAGTAGTAAAAAGTAATGAGTAGAAACAGAAAAATATTTGTGAAATAGATGTAAGTTAAAAAGGAAACAAAGACAACTTATGCCCCTGTTTTAACCACCTTTTTGAAGAAATAGAACATTATATCATCTTGAAATGCCCTGTGTGTACTTTTGGGATCCTATGCCCTACACTTTCCCTTCAGAGACAACCATTTCCTGACTTCTGTGTTTATCATTTCCTCATTTTAAAGTTTCTCCACAACCGTTTATTTTTGCAAGCACTTGTATTTTATATAAAAGGAACTATAGTGATGTTCTCTTCTGTGATTTTCTCTTTTCTACTTCACTTTATGTTCTTGAGGTTCATCCATGTTTCTGAGGTTCTGTTTCATTATTTTTTATTGGTTCATCATTCCATTGTATGACCACTCCAGGATTTATTTAGCCTTTCTCCTGTTGATGGATATTTGGGTTGTGTACCATTTTTTTGCTAGCACAATGCTGCTATGAACTTTTTAAATATATCATCCCTGAAATTGTCTAGGTTATAGAATCAGCACCAGTACTGCTGGATGAGAGGGGCTGCAGATTTTCCCTAGGTAAAAATTGTTTTTAAGGTTGGTTGCATTAATTTACATTTCCATCCTTATTGCATAAATATTCCAGTTGTTTGCCATCCTTACTGACACTTGATCTTGTCATACTTTTCTAAGTTAATTTTTACTCTATCCACTCTCTCCTACTTTCAACCACCACTTCTGAGCTGCTGACGACCAGACATTAACCTCTATCTAGTCAAGGCTATGGTTTTTCCTGTGGTCATGTATGGATGTGAGAGTTGGACTGTGAAGAAGGCTGAGTGCAGAACAATTGATGCTTTTGAACTGTGGTGTTTGAGAAGACTCTTGAGAGTCCGTTGGACTACAGGGAGATCCAACCAGTCCATTCTGAAGGAGATCAACCCTGGGATTTCTTTGGAAGGAATGATGCTAAAACTGAAGCTCCAGTACTTTGGCCACCTCATGCAAAGAGTTGACTCATTGGAAAAGACCCTGATGCTGGGAGGGATTGGGGGCAGGAGGAGAAGGAGACGACAGAGGATGAGATGGCTGGATGGCATCACGGACTCAATGGACACAAGTCTGAGTGAACTCCAGGAGTTGGTGATGGACAGGGAGGCCTGGCATGCTGCGATTCATGGGGTTGCAAAGAGTCGGACAAGACTGAGCGACTGAACTGAACTGAACTGAATATGTTTCTCCTCAATCTGACCCTGCCCACCTGTGAATGGCTGCAAGAAAGAAGAGAGTAATATATCCCCACCAGACGCCCACATTCAAGGAGATATTTGCAAGATTAATGGCCTTTTTACTTTATTTCCTCACCTCCTCTCTCTCTCTCTCTCTCTCCATTCTATTAAATATACCAGCATCCAGACTCTAATAAGATGGTTATTTTAAGACATTAGTCTGTCATTTTCCTCGGCTGCAGGCTTTCTGAGTAAAGTCACTATTCCTTGCCTCAACAAAGGAGAAAAAAAAAAAAGTTTCTCCTAAGCTCCAGATCCATATAGTCAACTCCTTATATACCGTCTCCTCCTGGTTGCCTTTAGCCAGAGCAAATGCAATGTGCTCAGATCAGCATATAGCTTTAGCAATTTGTGCCATCTTTACTCAGTCATCCGAACCAGAAACTAATGTATATCAGCCTAAAGTTCTTCCTTTCCCTTTTATTCTTCATCTGAATCCTATTAATTCTACTCCTCAAATATCTCTTGAATCTGCTCATGCTGTGCTCTTGTGGTTCATAGGTTTTTCTGGAACTTCCCTTTCAGGGTTCACGTCTTCATTTCATGACATTGGTAAAGCTTTATGACTTGCTTGGCCAATGAAATATGTGCAGAGGTAACATATGTCACCCCCAGACAGAAGCTGTAAGACTTGGTGCATGATTCACCATGACCTATAGCCCTATCACAAGGACAGACAACAAGCCTACATCTGATGGAGGGTCAATCAGCCTCAGCTCTGGAGTGAAAACAAAAGAAACCTGCTTCCACATGATCAGCATGTAGCATTAATGAAAAAATAAATTTTTCCTGTTTTAAGTTCCTGAAATGTTGAAGTTATTTGTAACTACAACATAACCAAGACTATCCTGACAAATGCACCCTTCTTTCCATCTTCCTGACTGTTATGTAAGCAGCAGGGTTAGAGAATATCCTAGTTCCCTTGGAGTTTAGTAGTATGAGATTTGACTTTTTTTTTTTTTTGCAACTTCCTGAATAAACTCTTATGTTGGCATGGAAATAGTAGCCTTTGAATGCCCAACTTCAGAGCTTGCTGAGTTCTTTCCAGTGGCATTAGTTGAGGTTTTGGCATTCTGTTCCAGGGCACAGCCATCCTCTATCTGCATAAAAGTTAGCTGTTATCTTCTTTGCAAAGCCATCAAATCCCAAAATAGTATAAGTTGGGAGTAGGCTAATATCTTCTTGGCAAAGCCCAGGGTCAGGTTTCAAGGGCACCGTTTAACATCTAGTTGACAACGAAAGTAACTAGACTATAATGCTCACAGACCTACAGAATTTTGCTCTTAAGGAATTAATCAAACAGAAGCCATGTTATGACACTAACCAAGTGAGAGGAGACTGATGCTGGTTGAGCCAGGCATTTTATGTGTACTGTCTTGTTTGGTCTTCAGAACCACTTTGTGTATTAGGTAGTCTTACTCTAGCTAACAGATCATTCAAATGGTGTAAGTGCTGGCCAAGGTCATGATAAAGACTCTGGGTCCAGAGCCCAGAGATTAGGGCCTCTTATAAGGTGTTTTGACTCCACCATAGACTCTTAATTGTGTCACTTCAGCTAAGGTTTGCAAGCAGATGAGTTTTCTGAGTCTCCACTCACTCATCCAGCAAACATTGCCTACTACTTAGTGTGAATGGCAGTGCTGGAGGAAGAAAATTGGAATAAGAGAACACAGAACAAATAAGAGGAAGAAATTCCTGCTTTCAAGGGGTTCATGACATACAGTGGTACACAATGACATGTAGGCAAGTTAACTGCAATGTGATGTGATGAATGCACCCATTTATTTGTTTACCAAACATTTACTAAGGATTGAATATTTGGAGACAGAACCACAGCCCTAGTCTTCAGGGAGCTCACAGGCCAGTGTTACAGGTGAAACAACGGAAGTCAGCCTAGAGGGAGCATCAGGAGGATACAGCTGGTTTTCTCAGTTGAGTCTGTGAAGTCTTCAGAAAGTCTTCAGGGTGACTCTGAAGATTTATTTTTTTAATTGAGATGTATTTGTCCTATAACATTTTTACAAGTTTAAAGCATACAATGTATTGATTTGATACATTTATATATTGCATATGGTTACCACCATAGCATTAGCTAATGTCTCTGTTGCATCACATAATTATCAGGGAGATAAGATTCAAAAGATAAATTAACAACCAGAAAAAAGAGCACTCCAGGCCACTAGTGCAGCATCGTAGAAGCCCACAGAACATGACTATGAATTCCTCCCCTGGAGAGAAAGGGAAATCTTCCCAAAGGAAGTGATAGAGATTTCAAGGACTTTAAGATGTGAATTTGAGTGGGACTAGGACAGACCTCCAGAGAAGGCAATGGCACCCACTCCAGTACTCTTGCCAGGAAAATCCCATGGATGGAGGAGCCTGGTAGGCTGCAGTCCATGGGGTCACAAAGAATTGGACATGACTCTGTGACTTACTTTTCACTTTTCATTTTCATGCATTGGAGAAGGAAATGGCAACCCACTCCAGTGTTCTTGCCTGGAGAATCCCAGGGATGGCAGAGCCTGGTGGGCTGTTGTCTATGGGGTCGCATAGAGTCGGATATGACTGAAGCGACTTAGCAGCAGGACAGACCTCACAAACAAGGTGCAGAAAGACACCACCAGAACAGACAGAACAGCAGATACCAAAGCATGGAAGCTTCTTCGGAAGCAACTGCAAGCCTTTGAGTATGGCTGTGGTTCAAGGTTCTCATGGGTGAAACTGGAAAAACAAGTTCAGAGGCAGATCATGGAGAGTCTTCACTGGTTTGCCAAGGAAACTGAAATTTCTTTTATAAGCAACAGAAAGCTATGGATGTAATGTCAATACAAATTTGAAAAAACACACACTTAGAACAGAACTTCACACACAGTAAGCCTTTAGCAAATATTAGTTATTACTATTTTTCATTATTGCCTTAGTTCAAGCTGTTACAATAAATATCATAGAAATAAGCAAGAGAAGTTTATGTGTCACAGTCTGAGAGGCTGGAGGTCTGAGATCAGGGTGCCATCATGGTCAGGCTTTGCTGAAAGCTGTCTCCCTGGCTTACAACAAGCCATCTGCTTGTTTTATGGGGGCTCCACCCTCGGATCTCATCTAAACCTAACTACTTCCCAAAGGCCTCATCTTCAAATGCCATCATACTGGGGAGCAGGACTTCAATACGTGAATTTGGGAGGGATACAAACATCCAGTCCATAGAAATGGTCATTATAAAAAGGTGTTACAAGAAGGAAATAATATGGTAACATTAGCAATTTAGAAAGCTCACCCTGTCAGGGATCGTAAGTCAAGTGTTCCTTCCACCCAGTTCCCTCCACTGGCAGTACCTACTCATGTTGGCAGGTATATGCGGGCTCCTCCTCTTTGCTTCCACATCCCTTCTGCTCCCCTCTTTCACTATCCTTAGTACACATGTCTGCTTATATGCTGGTGCCTTGTGTTAGATTATTAATTTCATGAGGACAGAGATCACATTGACCTCTTTGTCCTTATCATTGTTAATTTAAAAAATACTTAAGTGCGCAGGACTCCACATTCCCTCAAGACCTGGGCTGGGGTGTACTCCACTTGGTTTCCCCTCCTCCCTCCATATTCCACATTCAAGGTGCCTGATCACTTCAGCCTGCTCTGGTCCGAGGCTTATTTCAAAAGTTCCCACTCAGATCATGGGTGGCAAATATTATATCTGCTCCTCCCTTAGCTTCCAGAACCATCCACATCTGTTTTCAGTTGCTTTGCACGGGTCTTGAAATAGATGACAAATGAATTTTGTAAGCCCATCTAGCAAATGACCTCAGCACCCAAGTCATTGCCTAAAGTCATCTACATTCTTAAATGTAGGGGGAAAGTTGAGCTGCTTTTTCTTTCTAACTTCCCTGAATCATTGGTAAACCCCTTTCACCCTTATAAACAGATGGGAGAGGATGTTACAACACAAGAAAAGTTCTCTGTTGCTCTAGCTCTTCCTTCATGGTTCAGGACTGACTCATATTTCTCTGACTTTGGCTATCTCTGGAGCTGACATATCAGATCACTGGGTCTTGTCTCAATAGAGGTAATAGATAGTCAGAGAGCTCCTGGAAGAAGACACTGATTAGTTTTCAATACATACTGTTAGGCTTCACATCACACTGACACTCCCCACCTGGATCGCTTCACCATTCATTAATTCAAGCAACATTTATAGAGCTCTTACAATGGTCAAGGTTGTGCTGGATTTCTGAGGTCACAGAAGTAAGTAAGATATATACCCTACCCTGGAAGCATTATTCCAAGATGAAATGACCATGACTAAAATTTGCTCACTCATATCAATGAGTTTGCAGGGTTTGTAATTAAAGGAATATGTATAACCACATGGCTATAATACAATTAATATAATATTGAGGGTAGCAAGGACATTAAGGAATAAATATGTATATACATATATTTCAAATAAATATATTATATATGCACACATTATATATATATCTGCATATATTATATATATGTATGCATACACACAACACTGAAGCTGAAGCTCCAATACTTTGGCCACCTGATATGAATAGCCAACTCACTGGAAAAGACCCTGATGCTGGGGAAGATTGAAGGCAAAAGGAGAAGAGGGTGGTAGAGGATGAGACAGTTGGATAGCATCACCAAATCAATGGACATGAACTTGGGCAAACTCCAAAAGATAGTGACAGACAGCGAAGCCTGGCCTTCTGCAATCCACAGAGTTGCAAAGATTCAGACATGACTTAGTAATTAAACAATAACACACACACACACACACACACATATACACACACACACACACACACACACCATATACCTATACTGATACACAATACTTATGTATACCTATCCTATATATAACCTACATACTTCCTATATGTATATTAAATATCAGTATATATTTCATGTGTAGGTATTTACTATAATACTTAATGTGAGCCACACCTTTTTAAAAATGGTCTTAGAAATTAACTCATTTAATTCTCATAACTCATTTAATTCTCATACTATCTCCATGAAATATGTACTATTATCATCCTGCACATTTTACAGATTAGGAAAGCTTATATATTTTAATGTACTTAGATCTACTAAGTTATTGAGCAAGGATTTGAATCAGGCAGAATACTCCAGAGACTCTGTTATTAAACTTAATGCTATAAACTGCAAAGGAGGTAAATAATAGAATTTTCCCCAGCTGACAAGGTTGTGTTATCAGGCAGAATTTAAGGCAGGAGAGGAGTCCTTGATCAAATCCTATGAGGTGGAAATTTGCAGACCACCCTCAAAGAATGGCAAATGACTTCATTTGGTTGGACCACAAAAAGACAATGCCTGTCTTTAGCTCTGTGAAAAGGTCATGTGGAAGAGGGGCCTCATTCTGGAAGGCAGCATGAAAGTCACTGGGTAGAGGGTGCAGGGACATAGATGGTGTCTGGCTTCCTACCAGCAAAGATATACCGGAGGGGAGCATCACCATTTTTTGGCCCAGCTTGACCTGAGTAGTCTAGCCTACTAGTCCATTTTATAAGCAAATAATTTCACAAGGTTGACTTTTTAGTACAATGGTGCTAGAACCTAAGTGGTATCCTCTCTTGCCTAAAGAGACCGCCAATGTCCACAGCTCACAATAAAGGTGCTAAGGATATGTCCATTAGTCTAATGCCATGAAATAAACCACCCAACCTGAGGGTGTAAAACAGCAGTCATTTTATTGTGCTCCCAGATTCTGTGAGTCAGGAATTGGTAAAAAGCATGATGGGTACATCTGTTTTCTGCATTACAATGTCTGGAGACCTAACTGGAAAAGTGTGGGCTGGGGTGACTCAACAGCTGGGAGCAAGGACCATCTGAAGGCTCCTTTCCTCACATGTCTGGAGTTGATGCTGTTTGTGAGAACTGCCTCTGAGACTATCAATCAGAACTCCTGTAGGAAGCCTCAGCACATGGCTGCCTGTGCTTCCTCACAACATGGCAACTGGATTCCAAGCATTACCACCCCAACAGCACCAAACGGAGGTTATGTTACCTTTTATGATCTGGTCTCTGAGGTCACATAGACTCTCTGCTAGTATAGTCACAAGCCCACCTAGATTCAAGATGAAGAAACTAGACTCCCATAATTAAAATCGTGAATGTCAAGATTATGTTTAAGAAGGGCATGTGGGCTGGGAGACATTGCTGTGGCCATCTTTGGAGAATGCAGTCTGCCACAGGGCTCATGTTCAGAACCCAGAGAACTCCCAGAAGTTGAACCCAACCACCTCACTATGTGCAAAAATCTAGAAAAGCAAAATATAATGACTACTTCTTGAATCACCTCCCCACAGAATTTCAGGTGGTTCAATACACTCCATTATAAATTCTCTCATATGGAATTCTTTCTTTCTAAGTGTAGCTAAAAATATATAATAAGAATATACAATAAAATATACAACAAAATATAGTATATAATTTATATATAATATTTATATTTGTATAAATATATTGAATATATTGATCATATTTATATTTTATAAAACATTTTATAAGCTTTCTCTTTATATCATATAAAATTTATAATATGTAACTATAATATTTATGAAAGTATAAAACACAAATATATGTTATAAAATATAATGAGAGCTAAAAAAACCATTTTGAACTTTCTTTTAAGTATCTGCTCTTTCTTAAAGATTTCACTTCTAAATAGTGGGGGGGGAGTAATTTACAATCACTGTGACACAGAAGTATATATAAAAGAAAATACTATAAATAGCAAAAGCATTAAAAATAGTTCACTTGAATTAAACAAAGCCATGATTGGGAGTCATGGGCTTCCCTCGCAGCTCAGTTGGTAAAGAATCTACCTGCAGTGTAGGAGACCTGGGTTCAATTCGTAGGTCAGGAAGATCCCCTGGAGAAGGAAACGGCAACCCACTCAAGTATTATTGCCTGGGAAATCCCATGAACAGAAGAGCCTGGCAAGTTACAGTCCATGGGTTCATAAGAGTTGGACACAACTTAGTGACTAAACCACCACCATGATTTGAAAAATCTCAAATGTAAATAAAACGGAAAGTCAGAGATTCAATAGAATTTTATCTTCACGTACAGTCACACTTTCTTTATTCTCTGATGAGAGGGTTAATCAATATGGCAAGCCTCACTGAGGTTAGATTTCAGCGTACAAGACTTTTCAATCCAAGATTCTTGAAAATCATGACTTCCAAGTAAACAGATCTCTTTGCTCTTCTATGGAATATCCTCCAGAGTCCTCTCTCCCATCCTGTCCCCCTCCTCCACCACCACCTCCCCTGACCTCGTACCCCTCCCCTAACCCACAATGTCCACCATGACTCAGCAGTGCTCATTAGCCACCTGCAGGTGCACAGGCTTAGGCACATCAGATCGGACCCAGAATTGTTCACAGGAGTCAAATTATACTCACCCGCACACTGAAAAGGAGGCCTGCTAGAAATCTTTTAAAAACCGGGTGCTTAATTTATATGAGACGGTGTCTAGACATTTATTTTCTGGAAATATTTAACTTGGATAAGACATGTGGCCCCCAAAATGAATGCAGGATTGAAATATTTCACTTGAAAATTTGTGCAAGGAAACGTCTGGTTGAGTGCAATGAGGTTAAACATCGACATATTTTCCTAGGATGGAAAGGTCATCCTGTTTGCCATGTGCCAGCAGGACCTTGCTCTGAATACTCCTGGTATTATGTTAGAAATGTAGAGTTTAGGTGATAATTGCTTTTGCTGTGCCTACTTTTCTAGAGTTATATATGCCTTTACATGAATCTATATGTGAATACTAACTTAGTCAGGGGGGACAAACACTAAAGAGAGAAATTCTGGAAATTATATATAATGGAAGCTTTATTTGAATTAGACATTTTTGCCTACAGTGTCCAGCAGGTTTTTCTATGTAAGGTCGAATAGTAAATATTTCAGGCTTTGCTGGCCATTCAATGAGTCACAACTTAACTTCACCACTGTGGTGTGACAGCGGCCAAAGACAATACATGCGTGAGTGGGTAGGCTGTGTTCCAATAAATTATGTTCCACAAAACAAGCATTTGCTGACCCCCTGTCCTAAAGCAGTAGCTTTTGAATTGTTTTAACTGTGACTCATAATAAGAAATGAAATTTATACCATCATCCAAAACTTGTGTGTGTGTGTGTGTGTATCTGTATGTGAGTACTTCACAAAAAAAATCTACCTTCATAATGAACATACACCAATATTTTCTATTCTATTCAATGTGACTATAAAATCATTTTTTATTAAAATACAGTTGATTTACAGTGTTTCAGATGTACAGAGAAATGATTCATTTATATATATACACATATATATATATACCTTTTTCAGATTCTTTTCCATTATAGGCTATTACAAGAAATTGAATGCAGTTCTCTGTGCTATATAGTAGGTCCTTGTTGTTATCTTAAAAATCATTTTCTAAATGCTGCCAGCCACCATCTAAGTTGATCTCAAGACCCACTAAAGGGTCATGACCCTCAGCTTGCAGAACACTGTATCAGGCTAACTCTCTGCTTGTGTTTAAAATGAATAGTCAGAAGCAGACAAAGAATCACTGTCCCTCTATTAATGAAAGAGACTGCTTGCTCTCAGTCCGAAGCTTCTGTTGCCTGCTTGAGTTTTCCCATCTCTGGAATCTGATAAAAGTTGTGACCCAATAACCATGGAGAACACGCATTGCTGAGAACTAGTACAGAAGTACAGGAAGCTGGATGCCTTATCTTTTCAAAGTGGAATGAAAAAACAGAATCTTTTCTCTTTGAAATGAGTCTAGTAGAGCTGGCGGAAATGTTTCTCTAGATGGAGTCCCAGTGGGCAAGAAAACAAGGAGGAATAATCTTTTTAATACAGTTGACCAAGTCCCAGTAAGAATCAGACACCTCAGTCCTAACCCTGCCGTGACCACCATTTAGGTGATGGACTGGGCAGGTTACTCCTCTCTCGGTGCCTCTGCTTCCTTCCCTGCTAACTGAGTGATCTTGAACAAGTTTCTGCACCTCTCTGAACCTCAGATACCTCAAAGCATAAAGGAATGTTGGCTGCCTTAGAGGATTGTGATGAGGATTAAATAAATTAATGATGTATATAAAACACTTAACACATCCAGTGGGCAAGAAAACAAGGAGGAATAATCTTTTTAATACAGTTGACCAAGTCCCAGTAAGAATCAGACACCTCAGTCCTAACCCTGCCGTGACCACCATTTAGGTGATGGACTGGGCAGGTTACTCCTCTCTCGGTGCCTCTGCTTCCTTCCCTGCTAACTGAGTGATCTTGAACAAGTTTCTGCACCTCTCTGAACCTCAGATACCTCAAAGCATAAAGGAATGTTGGCTGCCTTAGAGGATTGTGATGAGGATTAAATAAATTAATGATGTATATAAAACACTTAACACAAGCCTAGCAAGGCAGTACTTGATTTGTAATACATGCTACCAGCATTTGGTGGAGAAGGCAACGACACCCCACTCCAGCACTCTTGCCTGGAAAATCCCATGGACGGAAGAGCCTGGTGGGCTGCAGTCCATGGGGTCGCTAAGAGTCAGACACGACTGAGTGACTTCACTTTCACTTTTCACTTTCATGCATTGGAGAAGGAAGTGGCAAACCACTCCAGTGTCCAGTGTTCTTGCCTGGAGAAGCCCAAGGACAGGGGAGCCTGGTGGGCTGCCGTCTATGGGGTCGCACAGAGTCGGACATGACTGAAGCCACTTAGCAGCAGCAGCAGCACTTGGTAGTTGATATGTAATACTCTTGCTACTAGATATATGATCCTTAATATGTAATACCTGCTACCATTTCACCCACCTTTTAATTTTTAAAAGTTTCAGAGAAATTAAAACAGAAAAATTAATAGTCCAATTAATTCCTATTTTTTTATACAAATTTACTAACTGTTAATATTTTGCCATATTGGCTCTTCCTTACCTCTCTCTCTCTTTATATATGTGCACGTGCGCACACACACACACACACACACATAGTTTGTGAATTATTGGAATATAACTTACCAATATCAAAACACTAATATCTCTAAATAATTTAATGTGCATCTCTTACAATTTTATTCTCTCATACGATATCATTATCATGCCTCCAAATTTAATATTTATGAAATAGTATGGAATACATGTTTCATATTTAACATTTCCCAGTAATTCTCTTTACAGCTGTTCTTTCTTTTTCCAATCCAGCATCCAAGCATGTATCACACACCACACTTGGATGTCATGTCTCTTTCAAGTGCCACGCATGCGCACTCAGTCACATCCAATTCTTTACAACTGTACGGACTGTAGCACACCAGGCTCCTCTGTCCATGGGATTTTCTGAGAAAGAATACTGGAGCGGGTGGCCATTTCCTCCTCCAGGGGATCTTTCCAACTCAGGGATCGAACCCATGTCTCTTGAGTCTCCTGAGTTACAGGAGATTCTAGTATACAATAGTTCTTATGCCCTTTTTCTTTTTTTTTCTTTCATGGCACTGACAGTTTTGAAGAGTCCAGGATAGTTGACTTATGTGTGTTTGGTTTAGAATAAATGAGTAGAAACTCGGATTCTCACTGTGAAACATTAAGAAACAAATCTGAATGAGTTAGCTGAGCAAGAATCCAATCGTATTAGATTTGAACTAGGAATTTTAGACTTCATGTTAGGATTCTCCAGAGAAACACACCCAAGGTATATATATATAGAGAGAGAGGGTTTTGTTTTTTTTTTTTAAAGAACTGGTTCACACTGTTATGGCAGCTGACAAGTCCAAAAGCTACAGGGTGGGTCAGCAGGCTAGAGACCCAAAAGAGAGCCAACTTGTGACTCAAATCAAGGGCTATCTGCTGCAGAATTCTCTCTGGCTCAGAGAAAATTAGTGTTTTCATAGTCAGGCTTTCCACCAATTCAATGAGGTCCCCCCACATTATGGAGGGCCATTTGCTATATTCAAAGTCATATATTTAAATGTTAAACTCATCCAAAAAATCCTTGTAGGAACATCCAGAATAATGTGTGTCCAGTCAAGTTGACATTTAAATTAACCATTACAGACTTAGATAGAAGCAGAGATAGAGATAGGTAAACACATATACATTTATTTATTTATTTTAGTTCTGTACTGAAAGGTCCCAAAAGCAATGATACCCCTGTAGTATACAGCACACATAATGTCCAAATCTTGGTTTCTAAATCCCATTCCCCACCAAGAAGAACCAGGGCTCCCTGGAAAAAGAGCTGATTCTGTCCCTGGGGCAAGAAATTACAAGGTAAGTCTGGAACATCTTATGCCAGAGAATAAGGAAGTACTGAAAGATCATTGGAGACAAATCAAAAGGACAGACACTGGTTTAAAGGAATCTCTACTGGTCAAATCTGAGCACTGAAGAATTGATGCTTTTGAACTGTGGTGTTAGAGAAGACTTTTGAGAATCCCTTCGACTGCAGGAGATCCCAGTCAATCCTAAAGGAAATCAGTGCTAAATATTCATTGGAAGGACTGATGCTGAAGCTGAAACTCCAATATTTTGGTCACCTGATGTGAAGAACTGACTCATTTGAAAAGACTCTGATGCTGGGAAAGATTGAAGGTCATGGGGGGAAGGAGATGACAGAGGATGAGATGGTAGGATGGCATCACCAACTCAATGGACATGAGTTTGAGTAAGCTCCGGGAGTTGGTGTGGCAGTCCATGGGGTCACAAAGAGTTGGACACAACCAAGTGAATAAATTGAACTGAACAGAACTAGGCAAATCAATTGAGAAATCAAAACAAATAATGCTAGTAATGATTTACAGCACACTCGACAACAATAAAGAGAAAAACCTAATAAGACCATGACAGTAACAAAATAAAAAACTTGCATGGGTGCAAAGAGGAAGCTGTTTTGTTCTGTTTGTTTGTTTTGAATCAGTTCAGTTGAGTCACTCAGTCGTTTCCAACTTTTTGTGACCTCATGAATCACAGCACGCCAGGCCTCCCTGTCCATCACCACCTCCCGGACTTCACTCAGACTCATCTCCATT
>SJXQ01002686.1:0-72705 GCA_006408695.1 Aepyceros melampus
GTGAGTCTGAGTGAACTCTGGGAGTTGGTGATGGACAGGGAGGCCTGGCGTACTGCGATTCATGGGGTTACAAAGAGTCAGACACGACTGAGCGACTGAACTTAACTGAGTGGCTTTTTTAGAATATTGGAGGTCAAAGGGTAAAGTGAGGAATGATCCCCAAACAAAGCTTAATGACAGAGAGAGTGTGTGTCCAGTTCTTTGCAACCCCATGGAGCCTGCCAGGCTCCTCTGTCCAAGGAATTCTCCAGGCAAGAATACTAGAGTGGGTTGCCATGCCCTTCTCATGGGATCTTCCCAACCCAGTGGCTGAATCCCAGGTCTCCTGCATTACAAGCAGATGCTTTACCATGTGAGCTACCAGGGAAGCCCCACTACAGAGAAAAGTTATTTTATTTATTTATTTTTTATAAGTAGCTAACAAAACAAAGAGATTGCCTTGGGGGAGCCAAATGTTGATGTTGCTTTCGATGTATGATTTTATATGAGATTGAATTAAACTAGCTGCCTATAATATTTAAGTTCAAAAATTTATTTTAAAGGTAGATTGAATATCAAGTCATCATGCCCTTCTATCCTCTTAGACTCAACCAGACCTTGTTGCTTCCTTCCTTGTATATTATGAGCATCTACTTTGTCTCACTTATAAGTTCTTTATTTTTTTTCTTTTATTTATTTATTTATTTAAAAAAAATTTTATTTTTACTTTATTTTACTTTACAGTACTGTATTGGTTTTGCCATACATTGACATGAAAATTCAGAATGATCCTTTCACAATAAAAGCACTGGGAAGTGCCTTGACCCTCTGCCCCATCACCTTTCTAGCTGCATAGTAAGAATAAGTGTATTTGAATCCTCCTGCAGTATTTGACTCTGAAATAAAGCCACTGGGTCAGTCTCTAGGCAGTTTCAGAGTTGCTTAGAGAGTGACCACGAACTCTAGAGCCAGAAGATCTCAGTTCAAGTCCCACCTCTGCCTCTATCAGCTGTATGATCTGGAACAAGTTCTTTACCCTCTGTCCTCAGTTTTCTCATCTTAAAATGAAGATAAATAATAGCATATAACTCAATGCATTATTAAAATGATTAAACAAATTGATATATGTTCAAGCACTTTAAACATGGCCTGGCTATTAATGCCCAGTAATAATAATGCTTCTCAGGTGGCACAGCGATAAAGAATCTGCCTGCCAACGCAGGAGATGCAGGTGACATGGGTTCAATCCCTGAGTCAGAAAGATTCTTTGGAGTAGAAAATGGCAATGCACTCCACTGTTCATGCCTGGAGAATCCCATGGGCAGAGGAGCTGGCTGGCTACAGTCCATGGAGTTGCAAAGGGTCAGACATGACTGAGTGACTGAGCAGGCACACAATAATATTAATTGCAGTAATAGTAATTATAACTTTTTCTTAAAATTCAGACTCCTGTTTTTGTGTGGCAATAGTAATTTGTTTCATTCTGTTAAAATCCAAAAGATTCACTGGGAGCAATCATTTTATTAATCAGTTTAGGGCTCCAGATATCATAAGTATTAAATAAATACACTTAACTTTGGAGGATGAAGATCTATAAAGAAAATGTTCTAAGGTCATCCAGCAGTTTCCAAGGAGAAATTGTAGAAACAATTTGGATTATGGTGGCCACATTAGGACCCAAATCAACCATTTCAATGCTACTAGGTATTCCCAGATTTCACTAGTGATAAAGAGATCGTCTGCCAATGCAGAAGACATGGCTTGGATCTTTGAGTTGAGAAGATCTCCTGGAGGAGAGCATGGCAAACCACTCCAGTGGTCTTGCCTGGAGAATTCCATGGACAGAGAAGTTTGTTGGGCTATAGTCCATGGTGTTGCAAAGAGCTGACACAAGTGAAGCATTGCAGCATGCACGTAGGTATTCAATACACACACAGATATGCTTTCGATATATTATCGAGGCTACTACAACATATAAATTAATAAAACCATCCAGTATAAAGTCGTGAGTTACAAGGATTCAAAATCATTTCTTCCTTACTTTTACACATGGTGAAGGACAGGGAATCTGGCGTCCTGCAGTCCATGGGATCACAAAGAATCAGACATGACTGAGCAACTGAACAACAGCTTTTACAGATACTGATGACAGTGAGCTACTTCTGAATGGTTTGTATATCTGCGAGAACCATGAATTCCAAACCCTGGCCTCTTTCATGCGTCTTTTATAGAGGGGAGGGGGGAAATCTTCACAAGATCTTATATTTTGCTGACCAAGCAGTATTGAAAGAATCAGAAGTCACAAGGAAAACTTTGAAGCAGTTATCTGACTTTCAGAAATAAACTGCGTCTCCGGGACCCACTAAGCAGAACTCAGAGTAGAAATCAGTATTTCATGTAAATGTATCCCCTTCTCTCAAGAAGTAATAAAACTGGAATAGGTGGGACCACACCGCCAATGTATTTGATGATAATAGAATCGGTGATACAGCCCAGTATCATCTCAAGCTAAAATTGGGAACCTTTCACAGAAAGAATTATTTCAACCACTGTAAACAACCAGGAATCAGAGGGAGGATAGAAATCGCATTCTGCTCTCCTCTCACAAAGCAGCTGAAGAATATTATGTTGCTATTTCAATAAGAATAACACTACACTGATAACAGACTCTATTCAAAATTTAATAAAGCATTAGTCCCTTAATCAAAACATGACTATGAGGCTTGGACTGTCGCTGAAAAGCAGAATAATGTGAACAAAAGAGAAATGGAACTGTGTCTGAATACCAACTCTACAAACAAATAACATCTCGTTATACATGCAGCAATTAGAGACAGGAATTGCCAAGCCATTCTCAACTTATCTCTGCCAACCAGGGAAAGGTTTAAATCAGGAACTCAAAGCAGGTATGTGACTAAATATCAATCAGTCAACCAATAAAATGCCATAAGGCATATATGACCATATATGCTTTTTTTTGGCTTAGGCTGAAAACATTATCTGCATAAGAAATATAGAATTATAAAATAGTTTCCAAAATTTGTAACAACTAATACCAGCATAAAGAAAATAAACTTTTACTGTAAATGTATATGTAATTTATTTAAAAGTTTATGTCTTTTCTCTTTAAGTCAGCATATGCAATGGTTGAAGAAATGGTTACAGAAAGTTTTTGTGGATTCAAACCGTCTGGGTCTAAATCCTGACTGCCACTTACAGACTTAGGGCAAAAGAGTAAACCAGTTTTCTCATGGATAAAATTAAGATAATAATTGTGATTACCTCACAAGTTTGTAAAAATTTAATAAGGTAATGCTTAAAAATCAAACATTCATTATCACTATTCAGAAAATAGAATCCAATGAAAAATTTTAGAAATCCAAGCTTCCATAAGAAAGCTTGAATTTCATTGGTAACTATATCCCAGTTGTCCTCCAAACTGAACTTGGTTATTTGGACTCATTTTCATTTCTGAATAATGATTTTTTAAAGTCATTTACCACTTGGGTACTTGAATCAATACAGGTTCAATCAGGTTTGAGAGTGCCATGACAGTATCTGATGCCATCTTACAAGCTAATCTTCAGGTTCAGGCTGACAACTCATATTAATACTTTTTGCTCGTATGGACCTTGAATTGCAGTGAATTAATAATCTGATAAAACACAAATACATGAGACTGATTTAGAGTTAGTGTGTTTTAATAGTTATATATTATAATATTAAATACATGCTTTTCAATTTTTTGCTTTGATTTTCTTTCTTATTTACATTCTTTGAATTTCTGGGGCTATTCTCCTCAAATGTTGTTGTGCCAGATGGTAGCTTCGTAACCTATTTTCCTGTCTATGGCCTTTCCTTAGGACCTGAGCAAAGACCATGATCTCTATCATTTTAATGGAACGTCAATTCTTCATACTAGGGACTGCAGAAAACATGGTTGAGTCACCTTGGGCAACAATCCACAGCAAGGGGTCAAGTGGAGAAATATAAACCAGACAATACTGCCAGGCGTCTGGGATACATGGAGAGAGTTTGTGTGGCGAGTGGAGGTGAGAGATGTCAGACTGCAGCAAGGACTGGGGCATTCTCAATTCACGCACAGGAAAGAGGGCCAGATCATTTGGAACTGAACAGACAGGTGAATTGCATTAGAAAGCAAGATCTGGTCCCCATTACAGTCAGAACCAGAGATCTGGGTTTTTTGGACATCAGTGGATAGCCTTGCTTTCCCTTTCAACCAGGTTCCTAAGCCAATAGCCAATCTCCTATTTGCTGTACTCTCATGGGGCCTCCCAGGTGACTCAGATGATAAAGAATCTACCTGCCAATGCAGGAGACTCAAGTTCTATCCCTGGATGGGGAAGATCCTTGGAGAAGGAAATGGCAATTTATTCTTGCCTGGGAAATCCCACAGACAGAGGAGCCTGGCATGCTACTGTCCATGGGGCCGCAGAGTCGGACACGAATTTGAGACTAAACGATAACAACATGGGAAGACCACTACATTTTATTTCCAACTCTATAGCTGTAGTTGTTCCACTAACACTGAACTAACACTCAACAGCTGTCATTGTAGCTAGTTTGTCCCTATTTCTCCTCTCATGCATTCTCCTAGGCTCTTCCAGCTTCCAATACCCTTTGACCTAAAACCATCCTGTCTCTGTGATTTCACTGTTCTTCCCCAGGCAGGACACTTTGAGGGAAAGTTTCCTCACAATTTACCCACTCCACGTCTCACTTCTTCTGAGTCTGTTGTCTGGAAGATGATTCATCCACTTAACTACCCGGTCAGTCCATCCATCACCCACTTATGTATTTAATGGGCAGAGCATAATCCTATGGGCCAGTCCACTCACTGGGTGCTGAAGATATTCAGAGACAACACGACAAACCCCTTTTTCATGGGCTTACCTTTCAGGGACAGGATCATGGAGTCTTTGAACTCATTTTAACTTAATTACCTCTTTAAGAGGGCTTTCCCATTGGCTCATCTGTGAAGATTCTGAGAAGCCTAACTCCAAATACAGTCAGTGTTGTGGACTGACTTGTGTCACTTCAAAATCTAATGTTAAGGGAATTCCTTGGGGGTCCAATGGTTAGGACTCAGCACTTGAACTGCTGTGACCTGGTTCAATTCCTGGTTGGGGGCACAGTCAAAAAAAAAAAAAAAAACTGTCCCAAGCCCCCAAACAAACAAACATTCGTATGTCAACCCCCAAGCCACAATGTGACTATCTTTGGAGATAGGATCTTTATAGAGAGAATTAACGTTAAATAAAATTGTAAGGATGGGACTATAAGTCCAATAGGTCTGGCATCCTTATAAGAGGACAGGGCACCAGAAATGTGCAGCCACAGAGGGAAGGTCAACCACACAGCTCGAGGTGGTGGTTAACTGTCAGCCCAAGGTAGAGGACGCAGAAGAGAAATTGTCAGCGTCTTGACCTTGGACTTCTAGCTTTCAGAACTGTGAAAAAATAACTTTCTCTTGTTTAAGCCACCCAGTCTGTCATATTTTGTTATGGCAGCCCTGGAAAGTTAATACAGTCACATTCCATGGTACTGAAGGTTAGTACTCCAATATATGAATTGGGGAGAAACAAAATTCAGACTATAATACATAGTTACGCATGGACTAATGAGGAGGCAAAGCCAGCCTGGCAACGAATTTTGAGAAAAACATCCCGAGCAGTGCACGAAGTCCCCATGACAGGACTGAGCTCCCCTTAAAGGCAGAATGGTCCATCCAGAAAGCCAGTGTGCTTAGAACCACATAGTCCAGGGAGAGGAACAAGGTCAAACTGGAGGCAAAGCCAGTAATGTGGTACCATGCCGGACATGGCAAGAGGTTTTTATCTCATTGAAGTGGTAGGCAACTTTGGATGGATTTCAACAAATGAGGGACATGATCTGATTTGTACTTTTAAAAGATCACCTTCTTCTTGATGTATAGACTGGACTGTAAATGGAAATGCCAATAATTGTTAGCAAGGGATGGAAAGACTCTGTGTGTTAGTTGCTCAGTCATGTCTGACCCTTTGCGACCCCATGGGGTGTAGCCCACCAGGTTACTCCATCCATGTGATTTTCCAGGCAAGAATACTGAAGTGCATTGTCATTTCCTTCTCCAGGGGATCTTCCTGACCCAGGGTTGAAACTGGGTCTCCTGCCTTGCAGGCAGAGTCTTCACCATCTGAGCCACCAGGGAAGCCCTGGCATGAAGCTATCAAAGCTTTAACACTATTTTCAAAGAAAACATAGTTACTTTTCTCTTAAATCAAAATCACAAAGAACATTAAAAAAAAAATGATCATTATTAAGAGACTCCACAAAAAAACAAGTCACTAATTTTGAAGGAAATTTGTGAGCCCAGTCACAAAGTTAGTAACACAGGATATTTTCAAGAAAAGGCATAAGAACTTTGTCACAGGAGCAGAGGGGAGAGAGAAGCTTTTCTAAGTGCTGTCTCATGAGCAGAGGCTGGATCGGCACTGTGGGAATGTAGTGGGAAGGGCTGCAACAGACAAACAAGCCAGGCATTCTGCTTTAAGTAGACCCACATGTCCCCACCTGGGGACTTTCTCATGAATCCAGAGTCAGCAGATGGACACATGAGAAAGGTAGCAGAGTTCATGCGTTTCTGTCTGCATTATCTCAGACAAGAGCTGCTGATTGTGAAGACTGTGGGTATACGCAGAATAACATCAGGGAAAGACAAGAAGTAGGAAATGCCACAAGCTTATTCCTCCACATGAGCAGCAAATACACTGGCCACAACAGTCAAAGTCAAGTTCATGAGAACTCTGTAAACTAGCCAAATGTGTATAGCAAACAGGTGAATGCTTAAATGAGAACAAAAGAGTTGACTCTCAGTTTTGAAGTTCTGAGAAAAATTCTGTCAAACCATTGTCTATCTACTAAGCTAACAGAACAGAAACTTCAGGGGCTATACACAGTAAAGAATAGACTTTAGAAAATTAATACAGAAAAATCACTATATAACCATACAAGTACTCCAGTAAGGAGCAACAAAAAGCTGTGGAAAGGAAAGAGAATCTGCTCTCCAGGATTATCACATCGTAATGTTCAGAATGCCCAGTTTTCAACAAAATATTATAATTTGCACAGAGAAACAAGACATTAGAGCCCATAAAAATGAAAGAAGAATTAACAAAACTGTTCCTGAAGAAGCCCAAACATCAGACTTTTTAAACAGAAACTTTAAATCAAATATTTTAAATATAACCAAAGAACTAAAAGAAATTACATAATGATATCTAAAGGAAATCTCTAGAAAGTTGTCTCACCAAGTAAAGAATATCAGTAAAAATATATAAATTATAAGAAGGAATCAAATAGAGACTCCAGTGTTGAAAAGTACAATAGTGCAAAAGAAAATTTTACTGAAATGTTTCAACCACAGATTTGAGCAGATAATTAGTAAACTTCAGACAGTTCAATGGAGGTCATTTAGTCTGAAGAACAGAAAAGGAAAAGGAAAAGAAAAATGAACAGAGCCAAGAGACAGGTGAAACCTCCTAAAGAATATCCTCCTACATGTAATAGGAATCTTAGTGGGAGAAGAAAAGGAAAAAAAGATGTATTGAGTATTGGCCAGGATTTGGAGAAAAGGGAATCCTAGCACACTGCTGGTGGGAATGTAAATTGGTGAAGCCTCTATGAAAAACAGTATAGAGTCTCCTCAAACAATGAAAAGTAGAGCTACTACACGATCCAGTGACTCCACTCCTGGGTATTTACCCAAAGAAAATGAAAACTAAGTTTAAAAAATGTATGCACCCATTGTAGCATTATTTACGATAGGCAAGATATGAAAGAAACTTAAGAGATAGTTAATAGATAAGTACATAAACAAGTGGAGTGTGGGTGTGTGTGTGTGTGTGTGTGTGTGTATCTGCTAAGTCGCTTCAATCGTGTTCGACTGTGCGACCCCATAGACGGAAGCCCACCAGGCTCCCCCGTCCCTGGGATTCTCCAGGCAAGAACACTGGAGTGGGTTGCCATTTCCTTCTCCAATGCATGAAAGTGAAAAGTGAAAGTGAAGTTGCTCAGTCGTGTCCGACTCTTAGCGACCCCATGGACTGCAGCCTACCAGGCTCCTCCGTCCATGGGATTTTCCAGGCAAGAGTACTGGAGTGGGGTGCCATTACCTCCATATATATATATATATATAATATATATATATGTAAAATGGAATATTACTTGGTCATAAACAAGGATAAAATCTTGCCATTTGTGATAATATGGATGGACCTAGAGGGTATTTTTCAAAGTGAAATAAATCAGTAAGAATGGTAAATACTCTATGATTTCACTTACACGTGGAATCTAAAAAAATACATCAATAAAAGCAAATAAAAAACAAAACAGATCAAAAAAACAGAAACAGAGTATAGGCATAGAGAACAAATAAGTGGTTGCCAGAAAAGTGTAAGGAAGAGGGAATGAGAGAAACAGATGAGGAAGATTGAGAGGTCCAAACTTTAAGTAACAAAATAACTGATTCACAGACAGAAATGTAGAGTGTGGGGAAGAATTATGTAATTTCTTTTGTATGGTAACAGATAACAAGTAGATTTTTCATGGTGATCATTTTGAAATGTACAGAAATAGCAAACCACTATATTGTGCACTTGGAAATAACACAGTGTTGTAGGTCAATTTTAACACTTCAAAAATAAACAAACTCATGGAAAAGAGATCATATTTAAGATTACTAGAGGCAGAAAATGAGAAGAGGGAGTATTGGATGAAGGCAGTCAAAATGTTCAAATCTTCAGTTATAAGATAAATAAGTACTAGAGATGTCATGGACATGATGAACATGGTAAAGATAATTAATGATGTTGTATGTTACATGTGAAAGTTAAGAGAATAAATCCTATGAGTTCTTGTCACAAAGAAAATATTTTTCTAGTTAATGCTGTATGTATATGAGATGATGGGTGTTCGCTCAACTTATTGCGGCAATTCATTTCATGACTTATGCAAGTCAGAATGTTATACTGTACATCTTAAACTTATACAGTGCTATATGTTAATTGTATCTTAATAAATCTGGAAGAGAAATGTTCACTAAAACAACACATATAAATTTCTTCTCATTTTTGTGATGAATTTTGTCATTACAGACTATACAACTGAATTACTTCCAATTTTTTTCCTTTTTTAGAAATTGTCTCAAATTATATCAGTACTGTTTTTTCTCAACATTTTGACTTTTCATGCATTAACCACTTTGACTGTTTACGTATATATATTCCCTCTTTCCTCCTTTTTCCTTTTTTTCCTTTATTTCATCAAATGATATAATTTCACTAAATGTTTGATATTTTTGAAAGCCTATATTTGATTCACAGATACATTTTTTTTTCAGCTAATAGTAGTCCTTTACTTCTACACAATGCTTTAGCATTAACAAAAAGTTATCAATTACTATTCCATTTAGGATTCAAAACCAACTTGTAAAATAGGTAGAAAAGACATTTAACTTCCATAACAGCTCAGAAGCCAAGATATAGTTTATAGTATCAGAGAAAGGGACAAATTCAGACCATCAGTCATATAAAGAGAAACACAGCTGCCAGTTATGTTTTATAAACTCTACCAAGTAGAACCAATTAAGGGAAGAACAGTACAATTACTAATAATTTTATTAAAATAAAAAACACTTCACCTCAGTGAAAAGTATTCACACATAAAGCACGGCATTGAAAACTCAAGATAAAACCTTTGCTTGAAGACTGGAAAATCAAAATGTCAAAGAGAACGTATACAGCAAACAATAAAGGGAATGATAACACACAAACTATAGCATCCAAGGTAAGTGAGGATTTGTCCCAAGATGAAGGAGCTGCAAATCAATAAAAATTCCATGAGATTCAACAAAGCAGTACATTCTCACAAAGGCATGACTTTATAAAAACCTTGCAAAATGATGCAAAGGATCTTAAAGTCAGAAACTAGATAAAAGCACTAGAAAAAAGAAAGAAGCTCAAATACGCTGAACTAATAGCTCAGTTTTTGCCCTTCAAAACAACCCCTAACAATTGGGAAGTGTCAGTACGGAGAACTTACAGCATTCAACAGATACTTCTCAGCTAAGTCATATTCTGATTATGGCCAACAACTGTAATTAGGAAGGGAGAGAGGAAAGAAAGAGAAGTGGGAAGACAGTGAAAGAAAGAAAAACATGGAAATAAGAGAGAAAGGGAGGAAGAAGGATGAAAAGGAGGGAGGGAGGGGAGGAAAAGAGCTAACCTGTGGCCAAAAGGGAACAGCTTAGTAGTTAGGAAACCAGACGGTGCCAAAACAATTTTCCTTGGAAATGAGTGAGATAAAAGTAGATCACAAAAATAAAGATTCATGCGAGGAAAAGACAGTGAGAACAGTGAAAGTTTTTCATAATGACTTCAAAACTAGAAATCATTCTTGGCAAGAGAATGTCTAAATAAGCTCATGATATCCTGCTGAGACCACTTAGAGTACATCACAGTAAATGCCCTCCACAGTAGAGACGGCCCTTAGCCTTGCAGGAGTCAATCACAGGTACTCCTTGGAACCCCCATAATCAAAGTAATTCCTGGCTGTGTGTCTTTACACCAGCCATTAGGATGCACCCACTGGCATGTTGAGATGGTTAGGATCTGTTTGATATAGGAATACTTGTCTAAGAGCTAGTACACGTATATTCAATTCAAGTACACCTTGGTGACATGTGAAAAGGATCCGATAATATTCAACTAAGATTCTAAAGCGAGTTCTACAAGTTACCTATCATTTATGAAGAATCAAGCACTTGACAAATCAAAGTATTCTCCTTCTAAGCGGAGTTCAATATGTAATATCCTGTGATCAGAACTCCAACGTGAGCCGACAGAATTAGTAAAAAATGTCATGTCATTTTTTGCTTCAAAGTTTTGTCTTTCTTTGGTCATAAAAGTGACTTAGGACAAAAACTATGCTATTATTTCAGTAAGAATACAGTTCTCTAGAGCTTCCCTGGTGGCTCAGCAGTAAAGAATCCATCTGCTTAAGCAGGAGACCTGTGTTTGATTCTTGGGAGGGGAAGATCCCCTGGAGAAGAGAATGGCTACCCAGAGCCTCTTGCTTGATGAAGGTGAAAGAGGGCAGTGAAAAAGCTGACTTAAGACTCAGCATTAAAAAAACTAACATCATGGCATCTTGTCTTAGCACTTCATGGCAAATAGAAGGGGGAAAAAGTTGTAGTAGTGGCAGATTTATTTTTTGTCCAAAATCACTGTGGATGGTGACTGCACCCATGAAATTAAAAGACACTTACTCCTTGAAAAGAAAGCTATGACCGACCTACATAGCAAATTAAAAAGCAAAGATGTCACGTTGCTGACAAAGGTCCCTATAGTCAAAGCTATGGTTTTTCCAGTAGTCAGGTACAGATGTGAGACTTAGACTATAAAGAATGTTGAGCTCTAAAGAATTGGTGCTTTTGAATTGTGGTGCTAGAAAAGACTCATGATAGTCCTTTGGCCAGCAAGGAGATCAAACCAGTCAATCCTAGAGGAAATCAGCTCTGAATATTCATTGGAAGGACTGATGCTGATGTTGAACTCCAATACTTTGGTCACCTGATGAGAAGAGCCGACCCATTGGAAAAGGCCCTGATGCTGGGAAACACGGAGGGCAGGAGAAGGGGGCAATAGAGAATGAGATGGTTGAATGGCATCACTGACTCAATGGACACGCGTTTGAGCAAACTCCCAGAGATAGTGAAGCACTGAGAAGTCTGGCTTGCAGCAAGCCTGACCTGCTGCAGTCCATGGGGTCACAAAGAGTCGGACACAACTTTGAGACTGAACAACAACCCACTGCAGTATTCTTGCGTGGAAAATTCTATGGCCAGAGGATCCTGGTTGGCTACAGTCCATGGGGCCACAAAAGAGCTGAACACAACTTAGCAACCAAGCAACAACAGCTCTGTAAGGAAATTTGCTAATTTTTCAAAGAGATATTGTTCTGTTCGAAAAGAGAGCATTGGTCAAAATTCCAACATTAAGTAAAATTTCAACTCTTTAAGAATCAGAATTAAAATCACTCATACATTAATATGATGACATTAAAAAGTTAGATTTTACCCAGGTGATGTTTGAAATATAATTTTATCCTCAGATTCTCAAGGGTTATCTGAGTAGCATTTCTATTTCTCTAAGAACCATTCACATTTCTACCTAAAAAGCTTTCTCTCCTCATATAAATTTCATGAATTTATTATGTTGGTCTACAAAAGCTTTCAGTTTACCCTTCTATAGCCAACACTTCTCTTAATGAATATAAATACTAAGAGATCAGTTTTGCTTGGGTTCTTGTTTTCATTTTTCACTTACAACTATGGTGCAGGCTCCAATTTCATGTTAAATTCCCCAAATGGAATAAAATTATAGTTCTCAACCCTAGTGCACACCAGAATCATCTGGGAGCTTTAAAACATATACCTGGGTTCCATTAAAGGATTCGGTTGATTATAACCAGTCTCCAATAAAATCTGTGCATCATAGTTCTTAAACTTCTTCAAATGAGTTTAGAGTGTGTCTAGGATTGAGAAATACTAGTTAAGGAAATCAAGAGCAATGAGTCTCTTTTTTTTTCTTATAGTAATAACCACCAAAAGAGAAATATTTCAACCTGGAAAATTAGAACTCAGGTTGCTAAATTGTGTTAAGTCTTAAAAAGCACATGACTAAGGCTTCCCTGGTGGTTCAGCAGTGAAGAACCCACCTGCCAGTGCAGGAGACATGGGTTCCATCCCTGGTTTGGGAGGATCCCACACGCCAAGGAGCAAACAAGTCTGTGCCCCCGAACTACTGAGCTCATGCTCCAGAGCTAGGAGCCACAACTCCTGAGCCCACGTGCAGTGACTACTGAAATCTGCGTGCCCTAGAGCCTGTGCTCTGCAACAAGAGAAGCCACCACAGCGAAGAGCCTGCACGATGCAACTAGAGAAATGCCGGTGCAGCAGCAAAGACTCCGCGCAGCCGTAAATAAAACTAAATAAATAACATTTTTTAAAAGGCACACAATTTAAAAGAAGCACACCATCATAAAAAGACAATCATTCACACATTATTCTAAAATTTTTAATGTGTAAAATGACCCTTGGTAGATTCAGAATTAATTGGTATAGACCTAACATATAGAGACTAATCTGCTGACTCTGAAAAAAGTTGTGAAATGGCCAGAATGAGTCTTCAGTGTCCTGGTCTTCCCCTTCTCTTTCCATACCTTTTTTTTCTGAAATTTCAATAGTATTCATCCTACAAGGCTTCTCTAAAGAGGTAAGATCACAGGAAGGTAACTCCAGAAGGTAACTACAAATGATTGCTTCTTTGGAGATAATTTTTTATTTTTTAACACACACCTGATAAACACAATGACAGGAGCAATGCAAACCAATGGAAGGCTAATGAATAAAAATATGTTACTAGACAAAACAGTTGTCCTTACCTCTGAATGCGGACTTGTATCTTTCTCATGGTATTACATCCATAAAGTTTCCAGAAGACTTTCTTGGCTACAAAAGAAAAAAAAAAAATCTCTTTGGTTTTTAAACAAGGCAATAAAATGTGTTTGAAATTTGTCTGTGCTACTGTCTGACCTGAGGAAAGAAACTTTTCTACGCTTCAACTGTAGAATGAGAAAATAATAAAATATAAACATTAGACAGAAAAAGGCAACCAATATCAATGAAAACTTCAGTAAGCAGGATAATAAAACTTTTGCACTTGCACCATTTTCTAAGAAAACATTCTTTCCTCTCAAGATTATGTATATATTGGGTTGACCAAAGAGTTTGTTTGGGTTTTTCCACACGATATTGTTTTTCCAAAGCATTTTTATCCCTATAATTTCCCATTATGCTTAAAGAAGACAGGCATTAGAAACACAATAGCAATTTATTTTAAATTGCATTAGACATGTAAGTGAACTTTAAGGGTATCTCTATTCAAAGAATCTCATCAGAATCACTTGGAAATTCTTTGATATATTTGTAAATTCCTGTGCTACTCAGATGAACCCAATGTGAATCTCACAGGGACCTTAAGCTGCTGAAGCAGTTCTTGTGCACAGTAAGGCTTGAAAATGGTTAGGAAGACACCTCACAATGTACAGAAGACTGTTCATATTCAGGACTATTCTCAGAAAAAAGAGTTATCTTCAAGGTGAGGGATTTCCTGTTTCTAGACAGCAAAATGTCCGTGTGTACATGCTAAGTCAGTCTCTCAGTCATGTCTGACACTTTGCCCACCAGGATCCTCCATCCATGGACTTCCCAGGCAAGAATACTAGAGTGGGTTGCCATTCCATTCTCCAGGAGATCTTTCTGACCCAGGGATCAAACCCAGGTGTCCTGCATTGCAGGCAGTCTTTACCGTCTGAGCCACCAGGTATTGGAAAAATGAGTATTCCCACAAATTTAAAACATGTTTTACAATGAGATTCATGCTGTAATAGTGTCTAGAATAGACATGAACAGACAAAATGGTTTATAGTTTATGAATTAACAATGTAAACCAAACAGGACTGAGTTTGGGATAAATTTATCCTGGTTTGGGGACTCAGTTCTGCCAGTAAAAACTTTGTGGCTTCTGAACTTTAATTTCCTCCTTTGAAAGGTAAGAGTCACAAAACTGAGTTTCTCAAGGTAGATGTGGGAATAAAATGAGGTAATGAATTCATACATATTGTCATTCAAGTATAACAGTCATAGTTCAAGGATTTGATATGAAAGCATTTTGTAAATGTAGAAAGCCCATGTTAAATTTAAGAACATGTTCTTTTCAATAGCAAAAAATTTTGTTGAGTGATTTTGGACAGCGATAATATTTTTCAAATGATCACAAATTATATACGCATTGTCACTCCAAAGTATAAAAGCTGGAATTTAAAGCATTTATTCGTGAAATCTAATTTGGTGTTTGAAAATATTCTGAAAATCTAAATCTATGAAAACAAATGATTTGGAGATGTTTTCCTCACCAAACTAAAGTTGTAATAAATGGGAAACTTTTAAAAAATTAACTAAACTTCAAGCTAAATTTTAAGAAACCAAGACACGTTACTACTACACAACAATGAAATAAGTTCACAGAGTTCTTGAATTGGAATGCCTGAATTTCCACATATCTAACTTATTAATTAAGCATCAGACCCATGCCCTCAATCATGTAACGATAGGAAAAGATGGTTGGATGGCCACTGAGTTGACGGACATGAGTCTGAGCAAGCTCCAGGAGTTGGTGATGGACAGGGAAGCCTGGCATGCTACAGTCCATGGGGTCCCAAAGCGGCAGAACGACTGAGCGACTGAGCTGAACAGACGGATGGGAAGATTCCCACAAGATGTGCATCTGGTCCATTGTTTTCAGACCACATACTGAATCAGAAAGACTTCTGATTATGGACAAAATGAGACCATCTTGAGCCCCTTCCCCCACTTTTGTCTTATCTGGGTCAAACAAGATGGATATCAGAAGTACACAATCTTCAATTTTGTCTCAATATCAACCCAGTGAATACATTTTATTTCACTGGCTTCCATTATTGTTACGACAAGAAAGCATTTGAATGAGATTTGAAACAAGGCTTTAATAAATGATGTTAAAATTGAGCTGGCTGATTCTTTTTCATTTATGATAATACTTTATACATTAGTGATATGTCTGTCTATAACACTCTTTATTATTTACATGGGAAAATGGAAAGTTTTAAGGTCTATAACCAAAATACTAAGGTCCAAAATTGAATGCAAAAAAGGAAGAGAAAAAAAAAACATGTAATATTCATATTTGAATTCAAATAAAATTTTTCAACAATTTAAAATGTATATGATTATCCACTTGTTGATATATCACATTACATGAGGTCATTAATTAAATATTTAAAAATCATTTGTGGAAGTTGCGATCTAAAGACAACAGCCCCGTGTAAACCCATGTGAGACCATTCATTTAGATCTTCTTACATATGGTCCCTCAGCTTTTCAAAAGCTCTAACATGGGAGAAGATGTGGAAACTGAGACCCAGCTACTGTAACAGATTGAGAAGTAACCCTTCATATAAAACTACAGTCTGTTTTTAAATTTTTACTAGAGTAGTTGCTTTACAACGTTGTGTTAGTTTCTGCTGTACAGCAAAGGGAATCAACAATACATTTAAATGTGCTGTCCTCAGAAGCTCACCAGCATCGGGCTCTTTGCAACCCCATGGACTGTAGCCCACCCAGCTCCTCTGTCTGTGTGATTTTCCAGGTAAGGATACTGGAATATGCTGCCATTTCCTTTTCCATTAATGTCTGATGAGCACCCATATACAACAGTTTTCATTCACTTTACAACCTGCAAATTTCCAGAAGGTAAATACTGGAAACAGTGGGCTAGCGGACACTCGGTAAATGTAAAGTTAGATGCATCAATATATCACATGGTGCTTTGTCAGATATCCACATATTAATGAACAGTACATGTAAATGCATGTGTACACATGCACGTATATCACATCTTCTTCTAGAAACAGTCAAAGGCAGATGAATGAGCAATGAATTTCTTTTTCAACTTTCATAGTCTAAATCACTTTCAGACGTATTTCTGCAGGAAAATTCCTATGAATTCACAAAAATAGAAAATATGACTATTATTTGTTTTCTCTCTCAACTAACGAAAAGAACAAGTGTTTCTGCCATCTATCTTAATAAGTAAGGGAGGGCTTTTGTCTCTTTTTTATTATCCTAAGTCCCTAGACCAAGTCTATGTCCTTATCAGCAATGGGCTCCTCATGTTCTCAGCCAAACAATTCTAAATTCAAATTCTTCCTTTCTGAGGCCATGAACATTCTCTGCTTAGCCCAGATTCATTCTCTTTGCTTTCACATGCACTGTAGTAAAATGTCTTCCCTGCTGTGCATCCTGCCAGCTTCCTAATCATACCCTGCCACCACCCAGCATCTTGTGTGAGACGCCAGCCACTTTGTGAGATCCCAGCCACTCCGAGGGGTTGGTTATCTTCACCAAAGCTGTGTTGGAGATGGTTGGAGATGGTTGCTGAGATCCAAGGTTTTAGAAGCTAGATGATGTCACATTGACTCTTTGAATCTGACCGTGATGGGAGCATTTCCATTGTGGAAATCAACAAATGCTATAAATCAGAACTTTTGTTTTTTTCAGATGACAAGTGCACCTGGTCATGGCTGACAAATCTTTCTTCCACTCTATGACAGTATCATGTTAAACTGTCATTTTCTTAATCAATATGCCTGGGTCCAAAGGCCCATTTTACTATGCGACATTGACTAAGTTAACTTTCCCAAATATAAAATTCATCATAATGGGATAATATGGGTTCCTATCTCATACAGATCTTGTGAGGATCAAATGAGATGATTTATATAAATATATAAGGTACACAGTACTTCGTAAATGCGAATTACTATTATGATCTATGTTTAGTATTATTCCTTATTATTTTTTAATTTTTAGCAAAATAAACTTTCATCTCCATGCTCATCTACTTCTTGTAAAGGAACTCTCCTTGTTGTCTTTCATTACGTTTAGAAATAGTATCTTTTGGCAATCTAATGATTCAAAAATCTGGCAGTATGCAATCAATGAATAAATGGCAATAAAACAATCCATTTTAGGAAGCAAAAGATGACTTATGTGTGGCTCTCTCTTTTCCACAGCATAGAGGGCCTTGATACTGGGTAGTATGTATCTTTTTTCCATACACTTCTATTCTAGAAGCAGGAGAAAAAATTCTTACAGTACTCTGTTTTACACTGCTGCTGCTGCTGCTGCTGCTGTTAAGTCGCTTCAGTCGTGTCTGACTCTGTGCAATCCCATAGTCGGCAGCCCACAGGCTCCCCCGTTCCTGGGATTCTCCAGGCAAGCACTATGCACCATGTATTCATTTGTGTGTTCATTTAAATATTTAAGCATTGATTACATTTGGCAACAGGCTCACAATCTCAGGGAAGTAAAAGAAAAACAACTAGGGACTTCCCTGGTGATCTAGTGGTTAAAACTTCACCTTCCAATGCAAGGGGTGGAGGTTTGATCCCTGGTCAGGGAGCCAAGATCCCACATGCCTCTCAAATCAAAAAAATCAAAACATAAAAACAGAAGCAATACTGCAGCAAATTCAATAAAGACTTTAAAAATATTCCACATCAAAAAAATCTTTAAAAAAAGAATAACAACTAAAGTTAATTGAGCATTCACAGGCACAGTTGCATTATACAATGTATGTAAGATAGTTACCATTATCATCCTCATATTGCAAATCAGAATTTTGAGGCATAGAGAAGCTAAGAATTGCTAAGGTCTATAGAACTAACAAGTAGTGGAGCCAGGATTCAAGCCCAGAAAAGTCTGTCCTTCCAGCAAGAATCATACCATCATTTGCATACCCACCTAAAAAAACTTCAAGCCATTACCCAAACCATTCACCCATTTCAGTGTCCAGAATCTGACACCAGCCCTATCTTCATCTTTTGAGAGAAGATAAGATAAATACAGAGTGATTTCTTTCAGATATACTAGGGACAGAGGAATATGCTCAGTACAATATGCAATACACTACAGTGCCATTCTGATGACTCCAACACAAACTGCAAAGAACTATTAGATGAGATTACATCCTGATTAACTTATCCATGTTCATCCTTTTAACAGGGATGTGTGTTGGGAGATGGGAGGTGGCAAATCATGTGCCAGTCATCTGTTCATATGCTTGGTGATAAGAGAAACTTCAATGAACCAGATTGAATCCCTGTCCTTTAGGACTTATGGGTTGAGCTTTCAAGTACTTACACAAGGGAAAAACAAAATGTTATTGAGAGAATTCTTGAGAGTCCCGTGACTTAAAGTGTGGTCCAAGATGGTTGTAATCAAAAAGTGTACATAGTATACAAGTCACAGAAATTAATGAAACATATTCAGTTCAGTTCAGTTCAGTCGCGCAGTCGTGTCCGACTCTTTGCGACCCCATGAATCGCGGTAAGCCAGGCCTCCCTATCCATCACCAACTCCTGGAGTTCACTCAGACTCACGCCCATTGAGTCCATGATACCATCCAGCCATCTCATCCTCGGTCGTCCCTTTCTCCTCCTGCCCCCAATCCCTCCCAGCATCAGGGTCTTTTCCAATGAGTCAACTCTTCGCATAAGGTGCCCAAAGTACTGGAGCTTCAGTTTTAGCATCATTCCTTCCAAAGAAATCCCAGGGTTGATCTCCTTCAGAATGGACTGGTTGGATCTCCTTGCAGTCCAAGGGACTCTCAAGAGTCTTCTCCAACACCACAGTTCAAAAGCATCAATTCTTCGGCGCTCAGCCTTCTTCACAGTCCAACTCTCACATCCATACATGACCACAGGAAAAACCATAGCCTTGACTAGACGGACCTTAGTCGGCAAAGTAATGTCTCTGCTTTTGAATATACTATCTAGGTTGGTCATAACTTTTCTTCCAAGGAGTAAGCGCCTTTTAATTTCATGGCTGCAGTCACCATCTGCAGTGATTTTGGAGCCCAAAAAAACAAAGTCTGACACTGTTTCTACTGTTTCCCCATCTATTTCCCATGAAGTGATGGGGCCAGATGCCATGATATTCGTTTTCTGAATGTTGAGCTTTAAGCCAGCTTCTTCACTCTCCTCTCTCACTTTCAACAAGAGGCTTTTTAGCTCCTCCTCACTTTCTGCCATAAGGGTGGTGTCATCTGCATATCTGAGATTATTGATATTTCTCCCAGCAATCTTGATTCCAGCTTGTGTTTCTTCCAGTCCAGCGTTAAAGAGGCCACAAATACAACAGGATTAGAAGCACAAAAGACCAGCAAAGCCTATGGTAACTGGGCAAAGACATGTTTTAGCAAGAAAGATAGAAACACCAATGTTCAGAAAGACATGTATTTAGAAGTTATTTGAAGAGCTATCTAGGAAGACAGAACATTGATACTAGGTTGCATCTGGCCACAAATGGGCAATGTATTTCTGGCTTAGCAGGGAAAAAAAAAAAAAGTAGCAATCTAACCATATAAACTTCTATTTAGACAAAGTCTTAGAGATAGTCAACACATTCTCCCAACCCCATATATTCTCCCCTCATTCCATCCTGTGGATCAAGCAAACAGCTGTGTTAATAAAACTGCCCAAAGCAGGCAAAGACAGGATAAAACCAAATTCATTTGGGAGTGTACACGGCTTCTGGCTTTTAAGTGGGCATCATAAAAGTGTAACAGAACAGGGATTATCCATCTCTTTAAGTATCCATCTTGTAATATCTTACCAAAAAGCCCAAACAAACTTTTTGGCCAACCTAATATACCGATGAGGCATTCAAATTTTGCATCTTGTTCGAGTGTATTCCAGAGATCAAATAGATCCTGAAGTTGTTTTACTCAGGCTTTTTATCACATTACCAAAAAGAAAATGCTAAATAGATAAAGTAAAGAAGCAAATGAATGAATACACAGATCATGTAATTCTGATATGTGTCAAAGTCCTGAAAGTCTTTTCCAAGGTCCATTCCAACGGTCTGTTTAAAATGGGTATTCCCTTTTTTCTCTTTCTCAGATTTGTCTACTCTTTCTTATTTATTATTTTCCTTGACCGTAGGCTTCAATGTGCTTTGTTTCTGAGAATTTTATTCAGTTTGGCCCAAGAATACACTTAGAAACTTCTGAAACTACCAGATTAGTCGACTGATGTAAATGATCTGGTCCATCCTCAGTACCCCAGATTTGTCCCTTTTAATCTTCAGTGGAATTCTATCACCCAGAGATGAGTGCATTTAATTTTTATTTGTGTTAGCACCACAAGGGTGGGGATCATGTCTGTTTCATAATTTTCTTGTCTGGAATTTCTACCCAGTTATATGCTATAGTAAATACTCAGTAAACACCAAAAAATTTCTACCTTATCTACTCATAATTTCAACAGAGTGCCTTTGGATCTTCTTATTCTTATTTTTTTTTAAAAAGTAGAAGAGTAGGGGGAATAACATGTCAATGTTAAATGGACAGTAAAGTGGAACAGAGTTCCAGCTAGCATGTGTACACACACACGCATGTGCTCAGTTGCTTCAGTCGTGTCCGACTCTGTAACCCTATGAACTGTAGTTCGCCAGGCTCCGCTGTCCATGGAATTCTCCAGGCAAGAATACTTGAGTGGGTTTTCATGCCCTCCTCCAGGGGATCCTCCCAACCCAGACATTGAACCTGTGTCTCCTGCATTGACAGGCAGGCTCTTTACCACTAGCACCACTTGGGAAGCCCCTCCAACTAGCGTAAAGTGAAGTCACTCAGTCGTGTCCGACTCTTTGCCACTCTGTGGAGTATAGCCCACCAGGCTCCTCTGTCCATGGGATTTTCCAGGCAAGAATACTGGAGTGGGTTGCCATTTCCTTCTCCAGAGGATCTTCCCAACCAAGGGATTGAACCCAGTCTCCCACATTGCATGCAGATGCTTTAACCTCTGAGCCACTAGGGAAGCCACTTCAAAATGGCCACTGGGATTCTAGATACTTGGAACCTTGTAAAGCGGTACCATAGATGGAGGTCTCTCTCCATAAAGCTTTCTGCAATGATGAAGTGTCATATCCCTGAACTAGTCAGTAGGATAGACACCAAGAACAGAGAGCTATTATGTACAACTAGTCAAGAAGACTAGCTCAACTAAGGATCATTTTATTTCTGCTCATTTAAATTAGGATTAAAATTGCCAGACATGACTGATACCTTGGACAACAATTCATATGGACAACACAACTCTAGGTTCAAATCTAGCACTAAGTCACATGCTAACTTTTGATGCCAAGGAACAATCTACAGTCATCTCAACCAAAATACTTCAGAATAGGACTTAGGGACAATTAAGCTAACATTTTAACAAAACCATTTTTACCCTCTTGTGTCTTGAGGATAGAATACTATTTTTCTGAATAATCATTCTTATTGACTCTGAGCCTCTAATTAATATAAACCATAACCTTCAAGCTAAATAACTTAAACTTCTTTAAAATTTTTTAAAGGACAGCACAATCTTATCTGCCTATCATGTCAGTGATAAGGTTCAGAACATGCTTCCCTAAAAGAATGACACCTTGCCATATAGATTATTTTAAGGTGAAGGAATGTGAAAAACGGCAGATGCAAGAAGGACTCTCTGGACTTTGCTGGTGGCTCAGTGGTAAAAAATCCACCTGCCAATGCAAGAGATGTGGGTGTGATCCCTGATCCAAGAATATCCCGCATGCCATGGAGCAACTAAGCCCATGTGCCACAACTACTGAGCCTGTGCTCCAGAGCTCTGGAACTGTGACTACTGAGGCTGCACGCTCTAGAGTCCATGCCCCCAGCAGGAGAAGCCACCGCAGCAAGAAGCCCACGCACCGCAACTGGAGGGTAAGTCCCCACTGGCCCCAACTAGAGAAAAGCCAGAGCAGCAATGAAGTCCCAGCACAGTCAAATAAATAGCAAGACTCTCTGAATTGCTCCTTCTCTCCTGAAGCAGGTGTTAAGACCCTCATATGAGAGGTGCTTCCTTGTACCTGGAGGAACAGAGCATCCTTGTCTCTGAAGACAGAGGTGCCTAGAGGAACCAGAATGAACAGACTTTGCTCATCTTCCCCCAGATTACTATCCACAGCTTGTACCTTTTTTGGCCCATCATGTTTCTCTGTACTTTTTACTCTTCATCAAATTTAGAACAAAATCATTCAGCTTAACTGTTTCTTTGAATCTTGACTTCCTAATGAAGGCTTCCAGGTCATGTAAAACTATATTAAATAAATTCATCTGCTTTTCTCTTATTAATCTATGTTTGTCAGTTTAATTTTCAGGCCCAGCCAGGGACCTTTCAAGGGTTTAGGAAAACCTTTTTCTCCCTTCCACTAAGCCTTCCAGGAGGGATGGAAAGGGTGCGGTGTTTGTGCATGAAGTAATCACTTTAATTGCAAACTGCATCGCTCCCTTGCTGTTTCCTGCTCTTTAACATAGGGTCTCTAACCTGTTCAGAGGTAACAATACTTTAAACCAAGAGGTTTGTCCAAGTGTTTCCTAAAAGTGGCAGAGCCAGTGCCCTCCCACAGGGCTGGGCGCCCCTGGCTTCCCATTATTCCAGGGAGGGCTGCTCCGGGCCACTTCCACCATCTGCTTCCAGCTGTGTTGGCAGAACAGAAAGTCAAACGTGCTCCAACAAACTGCAACCCCGAATTTATCATAAAAGCCACTATTTCTATTGCATTTGGCTAGTAAACAATCTCACACTATGAGGATGGTTAATTATAAATAACAGTCTAGACTCTTTTAATTGAAATCTACATTTATTTAGAGCTTTTTTATGAGACTAGAATTAAGAAACAGAAAAGCATTAGCAATGAATGGAAATGGACCACACAATTCAAATAGAAAAACCTTAAAATCTAAGCATTAGAGTGCTTCAACAAGTAACACTACTTCCCACTTCAGCAGAAATTGCCCTCTCCTGTTCTTACACTGTTATCAGTGTTAAGTCTTCCATCATTCCTGAATTGAAAGCAGGAGTTGCCATTGCTGTTTTTGACACTAAAGTTTACCTGCAGAAATAAATATAACTGATGTAGCATACATCAATTATACTATAAAACTGATGTAGTTTTATAGTGAAAGAGAAAATTCATGAAAATCCATTCTTTCATTAAAAAAATATTCATGATTGCCTGTTGTACACAATTAACAGAGCTAAGTGCTGTATGGCAGTGATATTGGAAATTTTGATCACAAGAAACAGTAAGAAATGTATTTTATGTTATGATACAGTAACACTTACAAATGTATTTATGTGACTTAAAATTTTATGAAACAATATTTAATTTTAATATGTGTAATACCTCCTGATATTTTCTATCCCCTTCTAATCAGGAATTTGTTATTATAATCTATTTAATAAAAATTATGTTAAACTCACTAAATTAATCTTAAAACCCACTAACGGGTTGAAATTTGCAGTTTGAAAACTATATTGAAGAGATGGCAAGATAAATAATACTTAACTTCTTGTCCTTAAGGAGTTTTGGGTCAAAGAGCAAAAGTAAACCAAAAAAAAAAGAGAGAGAGAGAGAGAGAAAGTGAGAGATAATAAGAATAAGAAAAAGGAGAGAAAAGGAAACAAGCTGAGAGTTTAATTAAAGGAAAGATTTTATTAAGAGAATATCACAGGCATCATGAAAGTTTAAAAAAGAGATGACACTCAGGTAAGAGGAAGGTTTAATGGAGAAGCTGATGTTTATGATGGAACTTGAAAGCAGGTAGGATTTTGCGAGGCAGATACACAGAGAGCAGAAATGATAATCCAGATGGAGTTCACAGCATGGGCCAAGGCACACAGATGAATGAGGAGGGGAGGGGCAGATTTCGGAAACAGTGAGTCATCCATTTGGCTGGAGAATAATGTTCAGTCTGAAGTAATAGAAAAGAACGTTGGAAAGATAAAAGGAAGTTTAAGTGTCAGGGTAAGTATTATTTTAAAATTCAGTAGACAATGAGGAAGATTTTAAAACTGTCCACCCACCCATT
This sequence comes from Aepyceros melampus, assembly GCA_006408695.1. NCBI lineage: Eukaryota > Metazoa > Chordata > Mammalia > Artiodactyla > Bovidae > Aepyceros > Aepyceros melampus. The sequence continues at coordinate 24,582 of SJXQ01002686.1, forward strand.
CATCCATTTACCCATCCGTCCATCCATTCAACAATTTATTAAGCTATAACAGGCAAGACCCTCTACATGTACAGAAGAAAATGAGTAAGAAACAACTCCTGTTTCTTTACTGTTTATATTCTTGAGAAGGTATAAAACTATTAAGCAATCCACCGTAACAAAGAAGGAACCCTTTTAGAAAATTAATCTGGCAGACTCTTGAGAAGAACTTTGATCTGTAAGAGACTGAAAGAAGGAAAGTCAATTATGAAAAGAGAAACTCTAATTGCTAATAAGTTCAAAGGTGAGATGGAATTGTTTCTGTAGATCTGCATGTTTTAGCTCTGCCAGTCAAACTTCCTTTGTTCTTTTACTGAGAAATTGGTGTGAGTTTGGCAGCAAACCATCTTCAAGGCCAGTTCAGCGTTCCTCAGCAGTGATGTCCTATAGAAAGAACCATCTGCCCATCCTCTATCGCTCATTTATTCTGGCACTAGGATGTATTTATGTATATCTCTTTTGTCCGACAGGTTTCTTCTTAATATCTTTAGAGCATCATTTTTGCCAGCCATAAATTCAGTCTTGGTTGGAGATAGCATACTCTCCCCTCTCATCCATTATTTGCTTCCTTTCACTTTTTCTGTCATGGCGGATTTTATTCACACAAAAGGCAGGGTATTAAATTGTTATTAAACAGATTTTTATTAGCTCATTTCACCATTATATCCAGCCAACCCATATCTCACATTTCTAAATGCTATAGATGTTACTGTAACTCATGTTCTTCTATTAATAGCACGAGGGAGAAAAGTAACCTAATTTTTTAGCTGCATTATTTATGTTTGGATGATATCTATTTTTCTCTTTTTTTTCAAATCTATTTTATGATTTTTTCTCTTTTATTTTAAAACAAATACTTTCATCCCTTTTTACTCAAGGTAGTTGGATTGGGTCATAAAAGGGGCCACTTGGTATCAGAACACCCTCACATATTTGCCTAATAATGCCTTTTAAGTAATCTGGCTTGTTGTTAATGGTTTTTTTTAAGCCAGTCATACACTTAGAACCAAAATTAGCATCTAAATGAGGATGTTTTAAAACGCATGCCTAGGGGTTGCCGGTTTCACCTTTTTTATAGTTTGCCATGTTAAATTATGTAAAATAGAAATGGTATTTTAGTATTTAATGAGCTAATGCAAAACCTTTTGAGACTCCCTCCCATCCCCCCTTTTCGCTTATACAGCCCACCAAATGCTTTTTAAGGTATGAGAAATGGCCATGAATTTTAAAGCATATGTCAGAATGCAGAGACCCTTTCCTTCTCAGCAGTCACCCACATAAACAGCAAGGTATTACTAGGAAAAGTGCTAAACATTGGGAACCTGATTTTATAATCAGTTATCTGATGATGTTGTATGCAATAAAATTAATTAATTTAGCATTTAATTTTTCTAGAAAAACGTTACTATGGTTTACATAATGTTATAGTCACAACTCAATTAGCAAAAAGAAAAATTCATTAGTCGAGAAAGTGGTGACACAAGCAGAAGAAAAAATGATATATCCCTTCAAAAATATCCAAAGAATATTTTAAGATTTATGGTCAGAGATATATATTATGAAGAAAAGTATAAAGAAGTCAAGGTTTCTAATCAGAGACCAGTATATTTTAGCTGGACGTCGTGAATATTTCCAGAAAATTAGTTCTATTATCTGGTAGCTTGGTCTTAAAAGAGAAAGAGGACCTCCAGTGTTTAAGTCATTCAGAAATAGACACCAAATGATATGGACTATGGAATAGAAGAGGGAAGAGGGGAAAGATTAGATGAGTTAATAAATTGCTTCTTTCTGTTATTCCAAAGAAATTGTTTTGTAGTGTAGAAAAACAAAAATAGAAGAGATTCTATGTGAGATTCGATAAAGAAGATGATAATGATTTCTGCTTAAATAATAAAAAAATTCTTAGTGAAAAGATTTGGAGGAAAAAAATATATATACATATAAAAACCATAAGAGATTTGCTAAGTGATGAAGGCTTAAACCATCAGTAGCACTCTGGAATTTCAAAGCACTGAGGCCTAGGTTGATTATTTTATTCTATTTCTCTGTTTCTCTTCATTTTCTGGGCTGTTTTTGTCTCTCCTCATCTATTCCATTACACCCTACACAGTCTGTACCCTCATATCTTTATATATATAATATACATACATATTTTTTTGCCAAAACGCTCGGCTTGTGAAATCTCAGTTCCTTGACCAGGGATTGAATCCTGCGTCCTCGACAGTGAGAGCTCAGTCTTAACTACTGGATCATCAGAGTCCCCTATTTATATCTTAAGCCAATTTCTTCTCCACTTTACAAGATGAACTCTTCTACTCACTTAATTGTTTTTTTGCTGGATTAAGTCTAATGTGACACCATATTCATAGAAAATCACATTTGCCTCCTCTCTTGAATATTTTTTACTTAAAATATTTTTCCTTTTTCATGATATTTTCAGTGTATGAATAAATCAGTCTCATTTTTTATGAACAAAATATGCAGCTGTGCCTAAATAGAAATTAAGATTTTCCCATTCTTCCTGTATCACACTAATCACTTCTTAGAAATGGCTATCAACATATTTTGGTATATATTTGATGTTCATGTAGGCATTCTTATGTATACCTGAATGTGTATATACTGTTTTTTTATACAGCATCAATTAGTTCTCTGCTAATGGATATTTATATTGGTTCCAATATCATGCTATTACATGCAGCATTGGGGTTTTCATCTTTGAATTGAAATATATACTGGGCCAAATACAAAATATTCACTGTATTACATCTCTGAGTGTGACTGTTTTTTCCAAAAAGCTTGAACTAATGGCCCAAGTGTACACAAAACTTGTTTCACATTCATAGCTTCACTAAGAATCAGTATCATCAATCTTTTAATCTTTGTCCATCTAATATTTAAATTACTGATTATTGCCTTGCTGCTGCTGCTAAGTCACTTCAGTCGTGTCCGACTCTGTACGACCCTATAGATGGGAGCCCATGAGGCTCCCCCATCCCTGGGATTCTCCAGGCAAGAACACTGGAGTGGGTTGCCATTTCTTTCTCCAATGCATGAAAGTGAAAAGTGAAAGTGAAGTCTCTCAGTCGTGTCTGACTCTTAGCGACCCCATGGACTGCAGCCTACCAGGCTCCTCCATCCATGGGATTATCCTGGCAAGAGTGCTGGAGTGGGGTGCCATTGCCTTCTCCAGAATAATCAGTAATTTAAATATTACTAATATAAACAATCAATAATAAATCACTGATTATTTGTGTTTTTCTATTTTGTATAGCATTAAGGTTTTTTATGTGTTATTGGCATTTACATTTCTTTTCTTTGGACAGAATTATTTAGACCATTGGCCCATTTCATTGTTTGTTTCTTAGCAGTGTGTGAGAGTTCTTCTTTACTAAGTGCTAGCTTTTGGTGTGATAAAGTTTTTTGTTTGCTTCTGAAGCTTTGTTTATTTTTATAGACTCAAATGTATTGCTTATCTTTGTATAATGGTTTCATTTATCATGTCATTCAAAGGTTTCAGTTTTCAATAGAATCTCTTAGTCCTTGTTGCTACCACAGTACTGTCTTTTCCTCTGGACTGACAGGTTATTCTCTAATTATCTGTTTCCATCTCTAGAGTCTGGGTTCCAAGAGGGCAGTAATTATTTATATTTGTTTTTATATTCTAATAAGTTGAAAAGACAAAATATCATGATATATAAAAAGTACATGAATAGGAAGTATACATAAATAAATGAATTAGTTACTGAATTACTAAATCAAATTAAAAGTTTGACCTCAGCCTATTCACTATGAAATAAACACATAACCTTGTCATGGAACTAATCATATTCATTTACAAAATAATAAAGTTTTAGTTCCTCAAATTCACCATTATTCAATAATCATTTTCTACAGTGCAGTTTAAAAAATGTTCCATTAAATTTTATCTGTCTCTCATTTTAATGTCTTTTTGCTTCTTTTTATTGTGATCATTTTTTCAACTTGTATTGTCTATACTCTGCTTCTCTTTATTTTAGCAGGCATAGTATTTTATTGGGCAAAGCGCTTTGCTAGGATGCTAAACTAGCTTTCAAAAATTGTGGAATGCTATGTTGAACTACATTTAATTCTACTCAAAATACTCAGAGGTGAAGCCCAGTCACTCAGGAGCCACAGGAGCCAAGTATGTGCAACAATTAGGAGTCTTTCCTCACTCTGCTCTACTTCTGCTGTCAGTTCCATTCTCAGTCTGGTTTATCTTCAACACTAGAAACATAGCCATTTACATCTTTGGGGGTCAATAGTTTTAAAGCTTGACATCAAGAGAAGTGTATTCTTTCCAAGTCTGTGTTAAAACAAACAAACAAAAGCAAATAAAAAAACAGTCTCAACTGGCCAAGTACAGGTCAGGCACAGGTCACATCTTAGAATAATCACTGTAGCAGTGGTGATGATATACATGAAGGGCTTTTAGGCCTTGTGACCACTGAGGAATAAATTCTTAAAGGAATCTATAGATGTTTCAGCAAGTGTCTTGGTTAAAGCCTGTGCATCTAAAGCCAGGCAGACCTGTGTCTTGCAATGCTTTGTAACTTAAACTTTCTGAACCACAGTATACACCAAAAAGGGGTATCACAAAAATTCAGTGACATAATGTAGAATTATGCTTAGTAGAATTACCATTTAATACAGCTTAGCATATCATCATTCTCAACTTCATCCTCTTTACTATCACTGCCAAATAACCTAAAAGTTTTAGAAATGGGAGGGCATTTTTACAAAGAAAAATAGAGAAAAGCGGACAATTTTGACAAAAAATAAATAAGTAATTGTAAGATGAAAACACTCAAATACTTCAAATACTATAGAGCCTAATAATGACAGTTATAAATCATTAACCCCTTCAGTTCAGTTCAGTCGCTCAGTCATGTCTGACTCTTTGCGACCCCATGAATCGCAGCACGCCAGGCCTCCCTGTCCATCACCAACTCCCGGAGTTCACTCAGACTCACGTCGAGTCCGTGATGCCATCCAGCCATCTCATCCTCGGTCATCCCCTTCTCCTCCTGCCCCCAATCCCTCCCAGCACCAGGGTCTTTTCCAATGAGTCAGCTCTTCGCATGAGATGGCCAAAGTACTGTAGCTTCAGCTTTAGCATCATTCCTTCCAAAGAAATCCCAGGGTTGATCTCCTTCAGAATGGACTGGTTGGATCTCCTTGCAGTCCAAGGGACTCTCAAGAGTCTTCTCCAACACCACAGTTCAAAAGCATCAGTTCTGCACTGTGCTAACAGCTATATATGTTTGTGTGTGTACCATCTCATATATATATACACATGCACACACACACACACACACCACACACACACACATATATATACTCTCATATAGTCTCATGGAATTTCCTGATGAGTGGCTCAGATGGTAAAGGAAGATCCCCTAGAGAAGGAATGGTTACCCACTCCGATATTCTTGCCTGGAGAATTCCATGGAGAGAGGAGCCTAGAGCGCTACAGTCCATGTGGTCATGAAGAGTTGGACATGACCGAGCATAGCAGCACAGCCTACATTCCCCAAATCCCTGTTACTTGAGGTAACCTGATCGTGCTTCTATGAACTGAAACAGAAAGTCTGACAACCGCCCTATGAATTTCAAATAAAGGTAAAATAAAACATGAAAATTCCTTAAAATATTTTTTAAAATGATATAAAACAAGTTATTTTATAGCAAAGGAATATAACAGCTCTATGTACCTTAAAAAGATCAAAGTTCAATAAAGATAAAGAATTACTTAGAATGAATAGGAAAAGAGAATTATATCTATATTGACAAAAAAGTGAATATAAAATATATTAGAAAGGCATTTGCAAGGTTCTGATTTCCTTGAGGGTTCCAATGAGGATAACTGTCAGAATATGTTATCTTACTCAGAAAAAATAAAACAGTTTTCAATTAAAACATCTCAATTTCTCCATAGTGTTCCTTAAGAAATGATTGAAGCTCCTTCACTTGGAATATTGGCTTGGAAAAAAAATCATTAAAAGATGCTAGTGGGAGCTTGCCTGTCCTGTCCTGGGGATGGAAGAGTTGAATGTAAGCCTTTTCATCTTTATTTAGACTCTTCTGTAATATATTTTCTTTCTGAGAAAGGATTTATCTCCATCCAGCAACATGCTGGGGAAAATGGCACTACCAAACTATATCATAATGCAATAATCTATGTAATTAAATTATTTCATGGATCAGTAGGAATGTGCAAATTGTAAAAAACTGTGAAATGCAATAATGTGTCTGACATTATAATTTCCAATGGCTTATTTATTCTTCAAGGGCTTTCTACACTGATGCTCATTTGATTTCCCTGAACAAAGAAGTGTTTCTGGTCTGCTTTGGTTCTTCATTCCTTAGACAAATATATGTACATAGAGAACACATTCTATGTCAGTCATTGTGCTAAGTGCTGTAGGGGATGAGAGGAAAAATGGGGCCTCGCTCTTTAAGGAGTCTATGTTCTAACACAGACACAGAGGCTGCATGGTACCCAGGAGAGATAAAGACTCTGGGAACACAGTCTGGGTTCAGATTCCACCTCAGCCTCCTGCCAGCTGGGTCTCTGGCTCTTTGAGTCAAATCGAGATTAAAATGAGTGACTGTTATGAGAACAGGGTGATAACATAGATGTCCAGCAAAATACTGCTGTTTGGCCAGTCAGACTTCCCTTACTCCTTAAATAAGCAGAAAACCATAATCAGGGCATTATGTGCTGAATTTATAAGCCAGTTAGAGAGTAAGATGGGAGCTTCATTACATACGGTTTCATGTGGTGATATCAACTAGCAGAATGAACTATCAGAACATCTGGGGAGATTTTTGAATTCCCCAAACCATCTCACTTTTCCCTCAACCCCACTCCCCTCCTTACCTCACACATCCACCTTAAAATGTTTCAGAATCAGATGCAGAGTAGGTAAAAAAAATAGTGAAATGTTGAGTTCTGTCACTGACTGGTTATGGCCAAGTCATTCAATCCCTCTAAGTTTTAGTTCCAGTCAAATACCATGACTGCAAGGGTTTTCTGTTCCCAGTAAGTAGGATCATGAGTGCCCTATACAAGGTACCCAGAAAATGGATCCCAATTGACTAAATAAACTGTGAAATTGGCAAAACCATAACAACATTACAGCATTATTGTGAGAATTAAAATGATTTCTGTAAAACACTTTCTCGGTGTTGTAGGCATTTGATATCTAAATAGCAATTGTCATGGTCGGGGGAGATGCATCTAAGAAAAACATCTCAGAGGACACAGCACTGAGCAGAGTAAGATTCTGAGAGTTCAGAGAATAGAACAGGCTAACTCAGCAAGCCCTGGGAGCCAGGGTCACCCTGTGTTTGAAAATACAGATAAGCTGGTTTGGCTGGTGTTTAAGCACCGCATGAGCAGAGAGTGACAGATGAAGCTGTAAAGTAGGTTCTGGTCAGTTTGTGAAAGTCCCAAAGATGCTGTTAGGATTGTATTCTGTCCATCGTGCAAAGAGACGCCAAGAACGACTGCAGCCCAAAAGAAGGTGACAGGATCAGAACTCTGCTTTCAGAGGCTGAATTCAGCACTTCTGCTCAGGATGGGAAGGAAACCTGGGAGAGGCTTCAACAGCAGCCCAGTAGGCTGGTAGTAAGTCTTTAAATAATAGCAGAGACATTGATGGAAGGGACAGGTCAAGGTACATTTCAGGAAAATCAACAGAGCTTGAGAACATTGTGAGGGAAGCAAAGAAGAGACTCTTTTAGAATTAATTCAGTTTGGTAGCTATTTGAACAATGATTTCATTTACAAAAGGAGAGATGTCACAATTTGGTTTTGAACTGGCTGCATTTGAGGTAGTAGGAAGGCATCCAGGAAAAATAAAATAAAAGTAAAAAAATAAAAATAAAATTTAAAAAATGACTTGATAATCATTCCAACAGAAATTTTTAAAAACACCCCATCAAGAAGGGTTAAGGATGGAACATCAGAGTATCTTCATCTTTCAGGGGCAAGAAGAAGGGATAATCTTGTTTACTTTACCGAAATTGTTGTAGTCTGATAGTCAGTAAAGAATATACATTGGGTTTTATTTAATTGTCTGTTAAGAGCATTACATTTATATTTCATGAGATTTCTAAAAACACACTGGTTGCTTTTATTTTCAATGCAATTTTTTATTTATTTTCTAAAATCTATCTTTCATGAATTTTACTTAATTTCATATAGAAATGAGTCCCCAAATGATCCTAGACTAGTTTTCCACTTTATATAACTCCAGGCATCTTGAATTTATTTTCTTTATACTCTTTCTTCTTTTCGCCACCCACATGGATTATTGCAAGAGGAATGATTCATAACAATTAAAATTCAGTTTGCAACAGAATTGTAGACATTGAAGTAGAAAGGGACCTTCATAATTTATCATAAAACAAGTTTTCTTTTACCTATTAAATTTTGACTTCAATATTAACATTTAGTTAATGAAAATTGCCTTACACACAATCACCTGTAAATGACACACATCATACCTACCATTTAAGTTCTGATAATATCTATGGTATCTTTAAAAGCACAGCCATGCCTGGTGGTGACTAAATTCAACTTGCACAGATATTTTATTTCAGTAACAAGCTGAAAAAGAGCAATATAAGCTGCTTCCAGTGAGCTCACAGTCTAATGGGGGATACAGATAAACAAACTGCAAAATGACAGAGGTGACACTGAGGAAGATGAGCACAGCTCTCTCTGGAGTAATGAGGAAGTTCAAGAGGAGCTTCTAGAAGGAGCTTAGAAATGCCTTGAGTTCCATCTTTACAGATATGTAGGAATAAACCAGGCAATCTAGGTGGAAAAGGGTCAAGAAAAGGAAGGCATTTGCGTACAGAGAAGAACAAAGCAATGGGTTTTCTACCTGGGATAGCCTTTCTAGACCATCAGGTCTGTGTTCTCTAATTCACAGGTGATGAAACTGAGACTCAAAGAGAGGCTAAGTGCTTTGCTACACTTCCTTTCTCTCCTTTCTCCTGGACCCCTGGGGGCAGCTCATATTTACTTCGATGACTCTTGCATATGTCAATATCTAGATATGGTAGGGGTTCAGCATATTTTTATTGAAGTATAGTTGATGTTTCATATATATTAGAGGTTCATGATACCATTTTTATAGAAGTATTTATAATGTTTCAGATGTATAGCAAAGGGATTCAGTTATATACATAAATGTATATAATATATATGTATTTGTTTTCCAGTTCTTTTCCATTTTGGTTGTTACAAGATACTGAGTATAGCTCTGTGTGTTATACAGTAGGTCCTTCTGGTTTGGTACATCACAAATGAATAAAGGCATGCTTTCAAGAACTCTCAAAAAAGCTTTTCTAGAAAAATGTGTACTTCTAAGATCTTTTCTATACTCCTGTAACAAAAGAACTCTGTGGAAGGCGATGATAAGATGCTATTCTTTTGTCAGTTGAGAACTCTGTCAAGAGAGTTTTTCCTATTACAAAAAAATTTAGAGTTGGATAAGAATCCATTGGAACTTTGGTGACCCAGATCTTTATCAGACCCCACAGTGGTCACTTTCGGAGGATTACTGGGCTTAAAAGTATAATTATCTGTTTGGGACAAATTACTTTTTCTTATCTTCATACTTCACCTTCATGTTTATCACAAAACTTCTTCATTATTCACAGTGGTTTTGAAATCAATCTTGTTGATATAAGAACAATCAATCATTAATTAAAAGGGCAAACAAAGCTGATTTATAAACCATATAACTAAAAGCAAACATTTAATTGTGATGTTAACTCATATTTTGATAGTAAAATGAATATTATGCCAGTGTTTTACGTGACTGATGAAGGATTAAAACTTTGCTTATCTACTTCACTTTTTGATGATTAAAAATGTTATCTCCTAATATGAAGGTGGAAAGTCTTATGAACTGAATTAGCAGGTAATTTATATTAAGCATTGATTTAATACTCTGGTTTTCCTTTTTTCAGCCCCATGATATCCCTCATATGATGCCTGAAATTCCTTTATCAACAATAGGCAGGTTTTAACATTTGCAGTAGTCTTTCAAATACCTTGTCAGACTAGCTTTCTTATAAAGGCCAGTGAAAAATACAGTTGTAAAGAAAATCACAACCTTCTACTTTTAGTTCATTTAGAGGCCCTTGAGTGTTCAATGATGTGAAAAGTGACATATATCTGTGAATTAAGGAACTTTAATTACACCAAGTGCACTTCATTATATGATACACAATTCAGGAGACAATTCCCTGTATTGAAAATTCAATCCAACTTCAGTGTTTAAATGTATCCCCTGCTTTCAGGTATATCCAAAACACTGTAAAACAAGAGCAAAAATTTTGAGGCTCTGAACTGGACAGAGTCAGAGCATAAGAAGGAGGTTCATTGTGTGATGGGTTTTGCTAAAAGGTTTAAGATTCTTCAGACATAAATAGAGGGGTGTTTTTTCACTTTAGCACCACGGTAAACTCAAGGCAGAGCATCTTAGAAGGACGCTGATTTCTGACCCACACCTCTCCCACTATTAAACTACCATCTGTCAGTTTTCCATCAAGGTAAGTCTCTCATCATGGGCTTCCCAGGTGGCTCAGAAGAACAGTGGCAGTGGTAAAGAATCCATCTGCCAATGCAGAAGAGGTTTGATCCCTGGTTTGGAAAGATCCCCTGGAGAAGGCAATGGCACCCCACTCCAGTATTCTGGCCTGGGAAATCCCATGCACAGAGGAGCCTGGTGGGCTGCAGTCCACGGGTCACAAAGAGTGGAACACGACTTGGTGACTCAACAACAACACAAAAGTCCCTCAGGAAACATCTCCCGTTTCACCGTCTTAGAAGCAAAGAAAGAATCGTTTTCAGTTAAACTGGTGGCTAAGTAGGGATTTATCAGTGCTAACGATTTCTAGGATTAGTGTTTAGTATTCACTGCTCAGGTCCAGTGACAGAACAGACTGAAAGCTGCTCCACTCAAAGTGAAGTTGCTCAGTCATATCCGACTCCTAGCAACCCCATGGCCTGCAGCCCACCAGGCTCCTCTGTCCATGGGGTTTTCCAGGCAAGAGTACTGGAGTGTAGGTGTTGGTAAATCATTTAGCTTTTAGCTTTGGGGGCAAATTTTAGCTTTTGTAAGTCTTCATGCTTTATCCTCACCCATTCTTTTATTTTTCATTTCTTCATTTACTGTTTCTGTAAGTATTGGTGGAATTAATTCTTGAACAGAAAGGCGTTTACCTTAAATAGTAGTCACAACTCTGTTCTGAGAAGCCATCTTATTCTTGCCGCACTTATGAGGCAGTCAGTTTCCTTCCAGAGATTTTTTTCTTCTTACTTAGGAAAAGGATATCTAATGTTCTTAGCCCAGATAGAGAAAGTCCCATTGGAGTATACTTTAAGAGATCCTTCTTAATAATACTATGTGTAGTTGTGGCTTTGGGAGAGCACAATCATCTTTTTTAAAATTTTCACTGGGGTACAGTTGCCTTATAATTTTGTGTTCTTTTCTGCTATACAGTAATGTGAAATAGTAATATGTATACATGTATCCCCTATTTTTTTTTATTTCTTTCCCATTTAGGTCACCAGAGAGCACTGAGTAGGGTTCTCTGAGCTATACAGCAGGTTCTCATTAGTTATCTATTTTATACATTGTATCTGTAGTATATATATGTCAATCCAAATCTCCCAATTCATCCCTCTGTTTTGCAAATAAGATCATCTATACTATTTTCCTAGATTCCACATAAGTGCATTAATATATGATATTTTTCTTTTTCTGACTTCATTCTGTGTAACAGTCTCCAAGTCTCTACAACTGATCCAATTTCACTTGTTTTATGGCTGAGAAATATTCCCTTCTATATATGTACCACATTCCTTCTATATATATACCACATTTCTCTGTTGATGGACATTTAGGTTGCTACTCCTGGCTATTGTAAACAGTGTTGCAATGGACATTGAGGATGCATCTATCTTTTTGAATTATGGTTTCCTCTGGGTATATGCCTGTGTGTGGGCACTGAGTTGCTCAGTCATGTTTGACTCTTTGCTACCTCATGGACTATAGCCCTCCAGGTTCCTCTGTCCATGGAATTTTCCAGGCAAGAATACTAGAGTGGGTTGCCATTTCCTACTCCAGGGGATTTTCCTGGCCCAGGGAGCAAACCCACATCTCTTGCATCTTCTGTGTTGATAGGCAGATTCTTTGCCACTGAACCACCTGGGAAGCCAAGTAATGGAAAAGCAATCCTCTCGAAATGTGACTCATATCAAATCTTTCCTCAGTTCAGAACCTTCCACCAGCTCCCCATCTCTCAGAGAAGAGCCACAAACCGCCCCCTTTTTCACCAGTCTCCCCAGCACCTCTCAGTTCCCTGGGCTCCTTTCTCTTCCTGCAACACCCAGACATTCTCTTGCCTCTAGGCCTGAACACCTGCTCCCTCGTCTCTGTCTAAATGCTCTATCCTCAAATGGCATTTACTGTTTCCAATGCTTGCATTGCTCATATTTTAAAGACTACTTCTATTAATCCTTCAGATCAAGCTCAAAAATAGAAGGCAACTTAGAGTTTCCCCAAAGCAACATTAGTGACTTCCATCTTTGGGATTCCTTAGTACTTTGCAAACCCTTTATTACTGAGATGACTATGTAACTTTGCAATAATTTTATTAACATGAATGTTTCATGAGAGTATTCATATCCATATACTCCTAAGATTTATCACAGAACATGACATATAATGTTTACTTCATTGAAGCATTCAAATAAGTTGAAGTATTGTCCAATTAATGCAAGCTTGCATTTAATTCATGTGCAACAAAACTGGTGCTTTTAAAGAGGTCATATCTAAACCAGAAGACTGTGATCCAAAACCACATGACATTCCAAGAATCCATTAAAAAATGTTGTTAAATGTGTAATAAAAATGGGGGGAGTAATAGGATGATTGCCTGAAATAGCATTGGTCTTTGTTCTCAAGTCAGGGTACATTTACTGATGAAGTTTCAAACTGGAATGATATATGCCTCATGCTTTCATCATAGGTGCTCAGTATATGTTCACTGAATTATCAGAAACCTGCTTCCAAGCTTGCATTCTTTGCTAGATTTACTATCCAATCTGCAGCAACTCTCTTAATGATTAGGAGCTTTCAAGAGGAGAGGCACAAGCTGAAATTTTAAATATGGCTTTGTCTTAGGTAGAGAAGGATGAGCGTAAGCATTTCTAGAAGAGAACAAGGCATGAGACATTCAAGAAACAACCTATAAATAGGTATGGCTGGAGTAAACAGTTAGAACTGGACATGGAACAACTGACCGGTTCCAAATAGGAAAAGGAGTACCTCAAGGCTGTGTATTATCACCCTGCTTATTTAACTTCTATGCAGCGTACATTATGAGAAATGCTGGGCTGGAAGAAGCACAGGGTGGAATCAAGATTGCCAGGAGAAATATCACTAACCTCAGATATGCAGATGAACCACCCTTATGGCAGAAAGTGAAGACGAACTACAAAGCCTCTTGATGAAAGTGGAAGTGGAGAATGAAAAAGTTGGCTTAAAGCTCAACATTCAGAAAATGAAGATCATGGCATCCAGTCCCATCACTTCATGGGAAATAGATGGGGAAACAGTGGAAACAGTGGCTGACTTTATTCTTGGGGGCTCCAAAATCACTGCAGATGGTGACTGCAGCCATGAAATTAAAAGACGCTTACTCCTTGGAAGAAAAGTTATGACCAATCTAGATAGTATATTGAAAAGCAGAGACATCACTTTGCCAACAAACGTCCATCTAGTCAAGGCTATGGTTTTTCCAGTGGTCATGTATGGATATGAGAGTTGGACTGTGAAGAAAGCTGAGCACCGAAGAATTGATGCTTTTGAACTGTGGTGTTGGAGAAGCCTCTTGAGAGTCCCTTGGACTGCAAGGAGATCCAACCAGTCCAACCTAAAGATCAGTCCTGGGTGTTCATTGGAAGGACTGATGCTAAAGCTGAAACTCCATTACTATGGCCACCTCATGGGAAAAGTTGACTGATTGGAAAAGACCCTGATGCTGGGAGGGTTTGGGGGCAGGAGGAGAAGGGGACAACTGAGGATGAGATGGCTGGATGGCATCACGGACTCAGTGGACATGAGTCTGAATGAACTCCGGGAGATGGTGATGGACAGGGAGGCCTGGCGTACTACAATTCATGGGGTCGCAAAGAGTCAGACACAACTGAGCGACTGAACTGAACTTAAATTACAGGCTTAAGTTAATACTTTAGCTTTCTCTTATAGCCAGAAATGAAGATACTCAGTAGCAGGGCAGAGGAAAATATCAGTAAGACCACCCATACTTGAAGTCATTGCATGAATCTCTAGTTAAGCCCAATAAGAGGTGAACTAAAACAAAGAAAATAGAACCAGAAACAGAATGAAGTTGGATGATCCCAGTTCCAGTTGATGAGGCATTACCATTTGTCTGATGAAGATGTAAAAGTGATGTAAGAAAGCAGACTTACTGCTAAGACTTAAGTTCCATGTTTGATTCTATAGCCAGTAAAAATCTATCCATCTTAAACTTTTACTTGAGTTAATAGAATGTCTTGCATAAACTAGACTTTCTTATTAGTACCCCTGGATTTGACATTAACAAGTTCTGACACCTTTGGCAAGTTGCTTCACCTTTCTGTTTGCAGTCTCCTCATCTCTAAAATAAAGTTAATAGTACATAACATATGGTTGGTTAATGGATCTAAGCTACACTGAAATTACTCAATAAATGTTAATTACTGTCACTACTGTGCCTGTTATCATTACCATCTTTAACTCCTGTAAAAACTTGTCATTAGAAATTTCTGTCAAAAAATGAAAGTTCAGGACAAATCAGGAAAACTCTTCTTCAAATTACTAAGTTTACTAACCATTCATGTGTTTCTCAAACTGGGAATATTGGCATGTTCTCCAATTACTTCATGGCCTTCCACATACAAAGAGGTCACCAAATCTTGCTGAAGGCATATTCCAATAACTTCCAAATCTTACCACATTATTTTATCTCCACTCTAGATTCCACATGATGAACATCCCCAGTTCTTAAGAAATAAACAAGAAACCTCACTGTTGACTTTCCAGCTGTCAAACCACGTCTCTGTTCCTTTTCACAATAAATGCCCTCAAAATGCAAAATGTCATTCTTAATCATTGGCTCTACTATCAGCCTTCACATTTCTCTTGAACGAATGACTCACATACTCTTGTCTACCATTCCACCAAAAATAGTTCTTATTGAGGTCACCTCTCTGATACCAAATCAAATGGCCAGTTTTCAGCCATAATCTTTCTCAGCCCTTCTGCAGCTTTGTCATAGGTGATCACTCCCTGTTTTTCCAAACACGGTCTGACCACCAGCGAAGGCCCTGATCCGTACCTCTTCTCAGATTCATAGATGAACCTGATCACCCTCAGATCACACTTAACCTCATCCCCTTGCTACACTGAATCTTCTACTCTGGCTTAACTGCAGAGAGGTATGAGGAAAGCATATGAAATTGAAGATGGAGGAGACCAGGAAGCTGGCTTCTATCCTTCAATGCACAAATTCTACATCTATACATTTCAAGCCAGGCTAAAGAGAAGCAAACAAATATTAATAACAAAACCAGCCACATGATTTGCATATGATCTATTCCTTCACCTCTATTTATCTCCATAATTTGGGAGAAGAAAGACAAGAAAGCAACAGCCTTCTGAACTATCATGAGTAAAATAGAACCCAGGAGCCTAGCTAGGAATATAAAATGAAAGGGGCAGGAGGAAGAGGAACTGGAAAAGCACAAGGAAAGAAAGCATCTAGAAAGCCAGCGTTTAATGGATCCTTACTTTTTCCCTATAAACAATAGCTTTCTTTGAAATTAGGGCCCATAATCCTGCTAGAAAGCCTTTAATTTAAAAAAAACTGGTGAGAAAGGAAAAAAAAAAAAAACTCTTAACAATGATTAAGGATTCAAACATATCAAGAGAATCTTTCCTTTTATAATACTTACATTTTCTGCAATAAATCTGTATTCATAGAGTTGCTTAAAGTATTTCAGCATTGAATTTCATTTTAAATTACTAAACAAAGTTTTAGGCAATAGAAAATCAGCCCATAGCCACAGCACAATAGTAGTTAAATATACATATTGAAAGCACATGCAGGACACAATTGTCCTCACCTGCTTTTATTCTGACAGAGACTTCACCTAGGATGGAGACAGAAAGGTCAGATACCCACTTTCTCAGCCTCCCTTGCAGTTAGAGCCTGAATGTGTGACCTGTTCTGGCTCAAAGGGCCTTCAAGGAAACCTACTGAGTGAGGGAGGATGAAAGATAGAGCACAAAGTTCCTGAAAGATTCTTAACTCTATATTCAGCATGGTTGGGAGGATGTGATGATTTCTGGGGCTGCTGCAGCCACCTTGATCACCATGAGTCATAACATCACTGTCACACCGAAGACAATGGACCTGAATGGTGGTAAGAGCCTGAATCCTAACTGATTTCAATGAGCCACTGAGTGCTCCACAGCTCGCTCTACTATATAGACAGTAATTCATTCTTATTGCTTAAGTCCCTTGAAGTTTGGATATCTTGTTACACTAAGCAGCCAAAAGCAAACTACCTACTAATGAATCATGCTATGCACTTAGGCCAGAGTTTTAAACTGTCAAATTCTAATAAACAAGGACATTTTGCTTGCTGTTAATATATTTATTTTTTGTTTCAAGATAAACAATGATTCCTACCTATTTTAATTATATGTATTGAAGGTGATACTGGGAAAGATTGAGGGCAGGAAGAGAAGGGAGTGACAGAGGATGAGATGGTTGGATGGCATCACTGACTCAATGGACATGAGTTTGAGCAAACTCTGGGAGATGGTGAAGGATAGGGAAGCCTGGCATGTTATAATCTATGGAGCTTCAAAGAGTCAGACATGACTTAGCAACTGAACAACAACAAGATGATTATAGACATAAAAATGACAGTGTGATGAATAAGATTATCATGGCTCCTGCTAGGATGTAGTCATTGTTGTTGTTTAGTAGTGAAGTCATGTCTGAGTCTGCAACCCCATGGACTGTAGCCCACCAGGCTCCTCTGTTCATGGGATTTCCCAGGAAAGAATACTGGAGTGGGTTGCCATTTCCTTCTCCAGGGGACCAAACTCATGTCTGAGATCAAACTCATGTCTCCTATGTTGGCAGGCAGGTTCTTTACCACTGAGCCACCTGGAAAGCCCACTAGAATAGATTAGGGTTTCCTAAAGTGTTTCTTGGAAGGTTAGTCCATAAAAATCATCCAAAAGAAAGTTGACCTCAAGGCCATGTAAATTTAGGAAATGCTTCTTGTCATAATCTTTTGTAAAAGTTCAAGTACATATTGACAATAAAGACATTGAGATGCCCAGTAATTTTTAAAAATTAACTTTATTTTATAATTTTGGCCAATTTTTTCAGAGACCATTTATTAGTATCCCCAAACCTGACTGATGGAAGTCCCTCTAAGCTCCAAAGTTCTACACTTAGAAACACTTGCTGCTGTGTCAGCTTGTTGTGATGCTATTGCTAGGACGTAATGCTCAAGAATACACTCTGGTCAACTCAAAGGTTTATGAGGGCAGATTATGGATAACTGGATGTTCCATAGGGTTTACTCCTAATGTGCAGTGAATATACACATTTCGCCCAGGATAATGGCTTCTCAAGTCTCTCACTATATCTGTATACAAGGATATAAGAAATCACAGATGGGTCAGGCTCCACTGACAAGTAAGCTACTTTGTAAGGGCCCTTCCTAACACTTTTAATTACCTAGGTTCTGTACCCAGTGCAGTAATTTGTAATTCATACCTATCTTTTTTGTTTTTTTTTTAGCTCTTCATTCTACTTCTAGACATGAGACTCAGTCATATTGCTCAGATAACTCTCAAATATGAGGCAGTCACTTCAGCTGTCTAGGCCTCACTTTCTCAATTTCTCAAGCCTTCTAAAACTAAATATTTTAGTTTTGATATTCTGATATTCAACATTCATTATTTGGCATGGGAATTTTTAAGTTTGTGGCTAGTTGGTTTAACTGATTAGTTTATATTCCCAATGATGCCACCTTTGAGAATTAAGTTTGATTTATCAGATGACCCAAAAGTTAATAACGTATCAAGAATAAATTTATTCTCTTCTATTTTTTATTAGAAGACTCATTCTATCAAATGGTTGCTTGGAAAATGCTGAAACAGAATGTAAAATTTCATATATGCTTTTCTTTAAAAGTGAACAGGGTAATGGATACAGAACTTTAGGAAGCTAATGAAGTTCTAGAGATGAATGGTGGTTATGGTTGCCCCAAAATGTAAATGTACCTAATTTTACATGCCACTAAAACATACACTTAAAATGGTAAAATACTAATTTTATATTATGCATACTTTAGTATGTATGGATGTGAAGGTTGGACCATAAGGAAAGCTAACGTTAAAGAATTGATGCTTTCAAACTGTAGTGCTGGAGAAGACTCTTGAGATTTCCTTGGATAGCAAGGAGATCAAACCAGTCAATCCTAAGGAAATCAACCCTGATTATTCATTGGGAAGACTGATGCTGAAGTTGAAGCCCCAATACTTTGGCCACCTCATGTGAAGAACTGACTCATTGGGAAAGATCCTGATGTTGGGAAAGATTGAGGGCAGGAGAAGTGGGTGACAGAAGATGAGATGGTTGGATGGCATCACCGACTCAATGGACATCAGTCTGAGCAAACTCCAGGGAATAGCGAAGGACAGGGAAGCCTGTCATGCTGCAGTCAGTGAAGTCACAAAGAACCAGACATGACTTAGCAACTAAACAAATATTTCAGCAAAATTTAATAAAATAAAACATTATTGTGAAATTATTTTATTTCCATCTCTTAACATATAAAAAATGACAAAACAATTTTGCTACAACTGAATATCCACATGTGAGAGAATAAAATTGGAACTTCATTTTTCACCATACTCAAAAATCAACTCAAAATGGATTAAATACTTAAACAAAGACCTGAAACTGTAAAACTCCTGGAAAAAAATCCACTGTTTAAAAAAACACCAATAGAGATCACTGAATGTGTCTTTAGTTCCTTAAGGACAGGGACCATATTTATTACTTTTGTATTTCAAAAAACTTAAAAGAGTGCCGACAGCATTATAGACATTCACAGAAAACTGATTAAGAATTCACAAGGAGTTGATCTGAGTTTAAACTGAATGACCAGACTTCAGTGAAGTGACATCTAGTTAAACTCCTAATTAGCCACGTTGTCACAGGAAAATTGTGGTCGTGGTGGTGGTTCTTTCTTTTCATAGTCAATGTACTGTCTAGTTCACTTCTACAAATACTATTTCATGGTAATTTTCAAAAGAAAATCTCTCAAAACCCCAAGGTCCAGAGGTTTTAATAATGATAGCTTCAGTTCATCACTTTTGCATTACATGTGAATGTTTTTATATGTATTTTAAATTTTTAATTGGAGGATAATTGCTTAACAATGTTGTGTTAGTTTCTGGTGTACAGCGAAGTGAATCAGCTATATAATATACATCCCCCCTCTTGAGCCTCCCCTCTTTACCCCCTCATCCCACCCTTCTAGGTTATCGCAGAGCACCAGGCCAAGCTCCCTGTGTTACACAGCTATTTCCCACTAGCTGTTTAGCGATTGTATACATGGTAATGCACATTTTTCAATGCTCCTCCTAATTCTTCCTGCTCTCTCCTTTCTCTGCTGTGTCCACAAGTCCATTCTCTATGTCTGTGTCTCTATTCCTGTCCTGCAAGTAGGTTCATGAGTTCCACTTTTCTAGATTCCATATATATATATATAATATATATATGTTAATATACAATATTTGTTTTTCTCTTTCTAACTTACTTCACTCTGTGTAACAAGCTCTAGTTTGATTCACCTCAGGTCAACTGACTCAAGTTGGAGTCAGTTTTCATCTCTTTTTCTGGCTAAGTTCATTTTCAAATACCCAAGAAAAACTTTATGTTGATCCTATATGAAAAGAATGGCTGTTGCCCAAACCATCCACTTAAAAATTGTGAGTTGATCTTCAGAGTACCCAGGAAATCTTTAATTAATGCATTATACCACATAACAACAAATCAGTAAACATCAATTAAGAAAAACTAGGGATGATCCAGAGGGATGGGATGGGGAGGGAGGTGAGAGGGGGATTGTAGGATGGGGAACACATGTACAACCATGGCGGATTCATGTTGATGTATGGCAAAACCAATACAATATTGTAAAGTAAAATAAATAAATAAAAAGCAGAAATCTTTAAAAAAAAAAAAAAAAAGAAACACTAGGTAAGGCTCTAAAGTTTTTTAACTGTCTTTGCGAATATTTTGGAGTACTACAAAACAGTACTACAAAATATCAATAACCTCAGATATGCAGATGACACCACCCTTATGGCAGAAAGTGAAGAGGAGCTAAAAAGCCTCTTGTTGAAAGTGAAAGAGGAGAGTGAAAAAGTTGGCTTAAATATCAACATTCAGAAAACGAAGATCATGGCATCTGGCCCCATCACTTCATGGGAAATACATGGGGAAACAGTAGAAACGTGTCAGACTTTATTTTGGGGGGCTCCAAAATCACTGCAGATGGTGACTGCAGCCATGAAATTAAAAGACGCTTACTCCTTGGAAGAAAAGTTATGACCAACCTAGATAGTGTATTCAAAAGCAGAGACATTACTTTGCCGACTAAGGTCCGTCTAGTCAAGGCTATGGTTTTTCCTGTGGTCATGTATTGATGTGAGAGCTGGACTGTGAAGAAGGCTGAGCACCGAAGAATTGATGCTTTTGAACTGTGGTGTTGGAGAAGACTCTTGAGAGTCCCTTGGACTGCAAGGAGATCCAACCAGTCCATTCTGAAGGAGATCAACCCTAGGATTTCTTTGGAAGGAATGATGCTAAAACTGAAACTCCAGTACTTTGGCCATCTCATGCGAAGAGTTGAGTCATTGGAAAAGACCCTGGTGCTGGGAGGGATTGGGGGCAGGAGGAGAAGGGGACGACCGAGGATGAGATGGCTGGATGGCATCACGGACTCAATGGACGTGAGTCTGAGTGAACTCTGGGAGTTGGTGATGGACAGGGAGGCCTGGCGTGCTGCGATTCATGGGGTCTCAAAGTGTCGGACACGACTGAGTGACTGAACGGAACGGAACGGAACAAAACAGTGGTTCTAACATCCACATCACCACGTGCCTTCCATAGCTTATACTTTAGTAGAAAATTCTAAAAAATGTCCTGGCTTCACTGACAAATATATGAGACAACAAGAGAAGCAATGCTTTTCAGATTGAGTAGAATAAAAATTGTTGTAAGACTGAAATCTTCAGTTACAGACATAGTAAAACAGGTAGCAGCTAGGGCCCACTCCTGAACCTGCAACCCCCACTCACCACTGGAAATATGTTTGCTGGTTAATTTGTCAGTATTGTCCTCAAACAAAGAGCCCCTTTTCATTGGCAGGTGCAGACAAAGCTTGGAAAAGCTACACAAAAAGGACTCAATAAAAAAAGAGAGAGATGTCCTTGCTGAGAAGGTAGTTCTTTCTGATTTTCTGTAATAGACTTCATTTGCCATGAAATTAAATTTATAGTATATCTGTGAGACACTGGGACTCCAGCAAAGCTTTGCTATTCCCTGACTTGACATTAACACAGGCATTTTCATGGGAAGGCCATTGCAAGCCAAATAACTGGTTATGTGAACAGTTTACAGAAAGCCTTTATTTAAAAAGAAAATGGATAAGGGCTGCTGTTTCCAGAAACTGTGAGTACACAGACGCACATTCAAATTTTGTTTTCCTTTGAGAATAGTCTTAAAAAGAAAGATGTAACATTAGACAATGGGAAGCTTTGGGACCTAGTATAACACCTCTGTGTTTATTATTCTGATTCATTATCTAGCATTTATCAGGCTAAAATTGGAACAGCAAAATCTTATTTCAATAGCAGATGATCCCATCATAGTAAAAGTCCAAGCTGCAGTTTCAGCTCTGGAGTGGGTACTACATCAAGTGGTACCTAATCCTTGAAGAGTCCACACCAAGAAAGTACTCTCTCCTGAGTCAAAGAAAACCATCAGCCTGCATCCTGGTCTCAAGGAAAATGAGCTGATATTGACCTACTGTGTTTTGGACTTGAACAGTAGGTTCAATTTCCATTTGTGCAACCAATTTTGAAATTGAAATAGAGAAATTAAAGGGACTTCCCTGGTGGTCCAGTGGTTAAGACTTTGCCTTCCAATGTAGGGGATGTGGGTTCGATTCCTGGTTGGGGAGATAAGATCCCACATGCTTCATAGTCAGAAAACCAAAAAAAAACATAAAACAGAAGCAACATATTTAATAATAATAAGAAGAAGTGAAGTTGCTCAGTCATGTCCAACTCTTTGTGACCCTATGGACTATAGCCTACCAGGCTCCTCTGTCCATGGAATTTTCCAGGCAAGAGTACTGAAATGGGTTGCCATTTCCTTCTCCAGGGGATCTTCCTGACCCAGGGATTGAACCCAGGTCTCCTGCATTGCAGGCAGACACTTTTACTGTCTGAGCCACCAGGGAAGCCCAACATATTCAATAAAGACTTTAAAAAAGGTTTACATCCAACAAATCTCAAAAAAATGAAATAGAGAAAGTCAAACCAATTAAGGCTAAATCTATGCGAGGAGGTAAGGTTGGGAAGAATACATTATGGACTTGATATCATGTAATTATCAGAGAAAACTCGAGGTCTTATTGATAGCTCTCAAGTGAAAACAACAGAGTGATTCACCCTGCTACAAAATGTAACAACAGGAAGAAATAGCTTATTAATTAAACTGATGGAAAAGCAGGCAGTTTCCCACTGATGTGACTCTCTGAGATCACTTGGTTCAATGTATTGATGAATGAAGAGTGACTCAAATGAATGACTTGTCCAATGACAAGCATAGATCATGACTCCCCAACTCAATCATTCTTCCACGAGGACATGCAGCTTACAAGTCTGGCAATAGCAATCCTCAGACTGAAGCCTTTTCAGGATCTGGAACTTTAATCAAGTTAATTCCTGAATTTTTAAGCAGAATTTCTTTTGTTCTGAAGCTTAATGTCATCCAAGAATCACACTCTCAACAATGATTTACCTACTCTACCTGATAATACAAGACAACGGAAACATTAGAATATGGCCAGCTTAACAGCACTAAAGCGAAGATTAAAATATTTCTTCTAGCCAAGAATTAGGCAAAGAGAAGATGAAGGAAAGCCAGCCATTGCAAACTGCTTTTGTAAGATTAATTAAGAAGGGGTCTTCACAGCAGGAAGAAGGCCTTTAAGGATCATCAAGGCACAGCCTGGACACTGAGACTGGGGGTTATAACTGTAGTCAGTAGGCAACAGGCCAGCTCATCTGGCATGCAGGTATAATAAATGGACCAGTTCTCCAGAGAAGAAGCTTTGGACCAAACTTTGACAAAGACACATGGAATGTAGGAGCGGAAAGTTATCTCACCGTGGTTTGGTTGATTACCTCATTTTGCATGTGCAAAAACCAAGGCCTCAAGAGGTCACATGGTTTCCTTAACTTCCTAGTTCTTGTCCAAATGATTTCCCCTTGTACACAGCAAGTCTCAGGATAAATGCTCCCTATAGAAATAAAGAACACAGAAACTAATCAAAGGAAAATTTTGATAAATATTTGATGTGCAAAGGAGTATTTAGCTCTGATTAGATAAAGAATCCACATTCTATAAGTTCTGAGCTTTGTATATTTGAATCTCTATTATTTCTTCTTTAAAATGGGAATAGTATTTTTTCATACATTTTAAGGATTAAATAATGAATCACATTTGAATGCACTTTGAAACAATGAAGTGATGCACAAACATGACCTTTAATACTTAATCCCTGCTAGATAAATCCATTTTTAAAGTAATATAAATGCTATTTATGGCAAGGATGACAGGAGATAATAGAAGACACAAAGCATAAAGCATGTTCGTGGCTTTGGGAACATCGTTATTTGATATGGTGGCATGAATTTCTAGCAGAAAGGATCTACTCCTAGGATTTACAAATGTTTCCAGGTACACAACTTCAAACCAGTGTTCAATAAATTCTCCAGGTGACATTCTGAGAAGAATGAACATATTATGCACAGATACCCAAGACTTCAGAGAAGGCAATGGGACCCCATTTTAATACTCTTGCCTGGAAAATCCCATGGATGGAGGAGTCTAGTAGGCTGCAGTCCATGGGGTCGCTGAGAGTCGGATACGACTGAGCGACTTCACTTTCACTTTTCACTTTCATGCATTGGAGAAGGAAATGGCAACCCACTCCAGTGTTCTTGCCTGGAGAATCCCAGGGACGGGGGAGCCTGGTGGGCTGCCATCTATGAGGTTGCACAGAGTTGGACACGACTGAAGCAACTTAGGGAGAAGGCAACGGCAACCCACTCCAGTACTCTTGCCTGGAAAGTCCCATGGACAGAGGAGCCTGGTAGGCTGCAGTCCATGGGGTCTCTTGGAGTCGGACACGACTGAGCGACTTCACTTTCACTTTTCACTTTCACGCATTGGAGAAGGAAATGGCAACCCACTCCAGCATTCTTGCCTGGAGAATCCCAGGGACAGGGGAGCCTGGTGGGCTACCATCATGGGGTCGCACAGAGTCGGACACGACTGAAGCGACTTAGCAGCAGCAGCAGCAGCAGAAGCAACTTAGCAGCAGCACACAAGACTTGCCTGGAGTAGGAAATGGCAACCGACTCCAGTATTTTTGCTTGGAGAATCCCATGGACAGAGAAGCCTGGTGGGCTACAGTCCATGAGGTTGCAAAGAGTCGGACATGACTGAAGTGGCTTAGCACAGCACAGCACACAAGACTTACTTAAAATTCTAAGTATTTCCCCCAAAACCCCAGTTAAGAACATTGTACAAAGCAAAACCCTTCAGGTGGCTCTAATAGGAAAGAGCACACCTGCAATGCTGGAGGCATAATGAGATGCAGGTTTGATCCCATGTCTGGAGAAAGGCTGGCAATCCACTTCAGTATTCTTGCCTTGAGAATCCCATGGACAGAGGGGCCTGATAGGCTACATACAGTCCATGGGATCGTAAAGAGTCAGACACAACTGAAGTGACTTAGCATGTATATGTGCATAATTTGGAAGTCCTTTCTCTTTTTCTTTTGTTTATAAGACACTCCAAACCATAAATCAAGTAACATTCTGAAAGTCACACTGAATTCAGGTTCCAAATACCAAGTAACCTCCACTTACTTAAAATGAAAGAAATATACAATCATTCCAGATCTATTTAACAAAATAGAAAATATAAATCTCTGCACACTTCTGAACTAGAAATCATAGACCAAAGCAGAAGGAGAAGTAATTATCATTGCAAGGAATCAATGTAGCTGGAAGCATTTTGAAAATTCTAGAACTATGAGTATTGGTGATGCATTAATTACTACTAACAAAAGTTAAAATTTGGAGATTTCTTCTGCTGAATAGACAGACATCATTAATAGTTTATTTCTGAGAACCAAAGAATCACATTACTCTTTATAAATTACATTCATGCCTCCAAATACCTCTCTGATCTGATAATCCAGGATTGACTGCATCTTTACTATTATACTTATTTCTATCTAAAAATCACTTTGTAGCTGAGTCCAATTATTGCCATACTTACTATAACTGAATGCTTCAGAACAGTCGCCTCTCATAAGAAGGCAATTTGTGAGATCTCTTCAACCTTTACTTGAAGAGTCTTCTATTATGATGATAAAAGGCCTGGAAACCACATCATATGATGAATGGCTCAAAGAACTCTACCCACATAATGCTATTGTGAGTATATCTATTAATGTTTCTTCCTATAATTATTTGCTTATATATATGCCTCTCCACCCAGACTGTGAGATTTTTCCAGAAAAGAGAATGTGTTGCTTTCATTTTTGTATCCATACATCTGGATATATGACCTGATAGATGGTTGATGTCAATAAATTTTGTATTTATTGAAGAAAGAAAGTTAGAATAAACCAGATGAAAACAAGTTAGTTAATTAGTTGATTAGTTCCAAAAAGATAGATTTGGACTCAACACAGATGGGCATGCATGCTAAATCATTTTAGTCATATCTGATTCTTTGCAGACAGACTGCCTATCAGACCCTATGGACTGTAGCCTGCCAAGTTTCTCTCCTGGGATTCTCTCCCAGGAGACTCCATGGGGTTCTCCAGGCAAGAACTCTGGAGTGGATTGTCATGCACTCCTCCAGGGGATCTTCCCTACCCAAGGATTGATCCCACGTCTCTTCCATCTCCTGCACTGGCAGGTGGATTCTTTACCACTAGCACCACCTGGAAAGCTCTCAACACAGGGGAGAACACCAAAAATTTATCCTAAGACAAGAGGTCCACACAAAAGTAAAGAACAAATGTATGAATACTAAGGGAGATGAGGGGAATGGTGGGATGAATTGAGAGACTTGAATTGACATATATATTACTACTATGTATAAAATAGATAACTAATGAGAACCTACAAAGTAGGTTGAGCACTGCTCAGTGCTCTGTGGTGAACATATCCTGCATTGGCCAGCAGGTCCTTTAGCACCACCACCACTTGAGAAACCCAACCTAAAAGGGAAGAAAATCCAAAGAAGGGATATACATATACATACAGCTGATTACTTTGCTGTACAGCAGAAACTAACACAATATTTAAGGCAACTGTACTCCAAAAACCATTAGTTAAAAAAGAGCAGAAATCTAGCCAATCTGATATTTAGTCAGTAGCTACATAGCCAAAATGGTGCAGTTAGGAAGTGCTGGTTAGGTACACGGTTCTGTAAGAAGACATTACTGGAAGTTGCAACTCAACTCTGAAGTTCTGTCATTTTCACAGGCACTCTGTATTGACAGTGAATTCCATTTCCCTCCCCGTGACCTACACTGACATATTCTAAATGTTTTTCATACATTATTCTTTACATCTTTCCAAATTGTTTATCCTTCCACAAATTAGTTTTTAATACCTCAAAAGGGGAAAAAAAGGATAAAGCATTCCTGAACTAACTTTGAGAATTAAAAAAAAAAAAATCATAGCAGTGCAGTATACATCCAGCTATGAGAAATGAACACCTGTTAAATATCTAAATATGAACAAATTGCTGCTTTTTATACCTGAATTTGATTTCTTAATCATACAAGCAACTTAAATGCACCTCATAACAATTTTAAAACCTCAATGAATATAAATCAAAGGACTGCAAGCCTGACTTTTCCAAACACTGCCTTCTAGAAAGGAATTTTTTTAGACCGCATCCTTTGTTCCTCATGTACACACTGCTATATTAAAAATGGATAACCAACAAGGATCTACTGTATAGCACAGGGAGCTCTGCCCAATATTTTGTAATAACCTAAATTGGAAAACAATTTGAAAAAGAATCGATACATGTATATGTATAACTGAATCACTTTGTTGTACACCTGAAACTAACACAGCATTGTTCATCAACTCTACCCCAGTACAAAATGAAAATGAAGAAAGCAACTTTGAGAAGTTTATATAAATGAAGTATTACCTCACTGACACAGGACACAGAAGATTGGACTAGAAGTTGAGAGATTCACATTCCCATGAAAAATATTCTGTCCTCTTGAATTCTAAACTGGTCAGACTCATAAATCAGACCTTTTCACTTCAATTTCAGCACATAAACAGAAATAAATCACAGCATTTAAATGTGGAGAAAGTGGGGGAAAGGGTAGCTTGAATGAAAGCATAAAAATTAAAACAAAGTTGGGAAGTAAGGCAAACATCTTGTTTTGAAAAACAAAGTCCAGAAGCTCAGAACAGAGGGATGTAGATAGCATTCTCTTTGGCGCTCAAAGACCAGGAGCAACAGCTAAGGAATTGTTGCTGTGAAGCAGCAGAATAACAGAGAAGTAAAGCAAAAGGGCCCTGCAGATGTGTAGCCCAGGAAAAACAGAGGTCAGTCCCAAGCAGGGAGTTAAAACACGGAAGACCAGACTGATGCTAAATCTAAATCAGATCTGGGAGCCTGAAGGTAAGCTGCTTTTACATAGGGTACGCTCATAAATAATGCTCTCTGCCCTGTTTCCTGCAGGGAGCTAGACAGTTGTCAAGCATAACCTGTTTGAGGCCTTTAGATGAATTCTGTTCTATACCAAAAAGGGAGAAAAGATGCTATGATCAGCTCCAGTGTGGACACATGCTATGGGCTCTACGTGTGAACAAGAGAGTGCATGGTGTGTTCCCTCCTGCTGATCTGGGGCTTTGAGGAGAGATAGTGTGGTGCAAGGTGGCACTGAAAAAGACCTCAGATTCACAGGATCAGTCAGGGATGATACTCAAAATGCTCAGCAGCTGCAATAGCAGGAGCATCTACTAATCAGGACAGATAATCTAAACGTAGGACACCAGCTATGAAAGATATTTTTGTTCAGCTGCTCAGTCATGTCCGACTCTTTGTGACCCCATGGACTGCAGCACACCAGGCTTCCCTGTCCTTCACCATCTCCCAGAGCTTGTTCAAATTCATGTCCATTGAGTCAGTGATGCCTTCCAAACACCTCGTCCTCTGTCACCCTCTTCTCCTCCTGCCTTCAATCTTTCCCAGCATCAGATTCTTTTCCAATGAGTCAGCTCTTCGCATCAGGTGGCCAAAGTGTTGGAGCTTCAGCATCAGTCCCCACAATGAATATTCGGGTTGATTTCCTTTTAGGATTGACTGGTTTGATCTCCTTGCAGTCAAAAGGACTCCCAAGAATCTTCTCCAACAACACAGTTTGAAAGCATCAGTTCTTCGGTGCTCAGTCATTTGTTCCAACTCTCACATCCGTACATGACTACTGGAAAAACTATAGCTTTAACCATATGGACCTTTGTCCATATTTGTTCATAGTTGTCTATATTTGTACATTGGCAAAGCAATGTCTCTGCTTTTTAATACTCTGCCTATGTTTGTCATAGCTTTTCTTCCAAGGAGCAAGTGTCTTTTAATTTCATGGCTGCAGTCACCATCTGCAGTGATTTTGGAGCCCAGGAAAATAAAAGTCCAGTCACTGCTTCCACTTTTTCCCCTCCTATCTATTTGTCATGACATGATGGGACAAGATGACATGATCTTAGTTTTCTGAATGCTGAGTTTTAAGCCAGCTTTTTCACTCTCCTCTTTCACCTTCATCAAGAGGCTTTTTAGTTCCTCTTGGGATTTCTTTGGAAGGAATGATGCTAAAGCTGAAGCTCCAGTACTTTGGCCACCACATGCGAAGAGCTGACTCATTGGAAAAGACTTTGATGCTGGGAGGGATTGGGGGCAGAAGAAGAAGGGGACGACCGAGGATGAGATGGCTGGATGGCATCATGGACTCGATGGACATGAATCTGAGTGAACTCTGGGAGTTGGTGATGGACAGGGAAGCCTGGCATGCTGCGATTCATGGGGTCACAAAGAGTCAGACACGACTGAGTGACTGAACTGAACTGAACTTGCTTTCTGCTATAGGGTGGTGTCATTTGCATATCTGAGATTATTGATATGAAAGATATACCAAGGTACAGTCCATACCTTCTGCATATCAGTCCAGCAATCAGCTCATATACCCGGCTCTTGGGGTGAAGGCCTCCCTTACTTTGACTCCATATCCTGCTGCCAAAAGGCCTACCATGTCCTGAAAGTTTTTTTTTTTTAAATATTCCAGTGGGCCCCTTGAAAATTGATTTCACCTGTTTTAGGGAAGGGAGTAAAGTAGATCATATATGGTAGGTATAAAATAGAATATTATTTTCCTCCAAGTTTTGAAAATGCACAGATTATATATATATATATGTATATATATGATAGGAGAATAAATATAGAAATGAGTAAATATAAGAGAAAGAAGAATATAGAAGCTTTATCAGAAAAGCCAGGTGGAAGTGGGAGAAGGAAATGGACAGTTACTTGCTTGTTTGGCTATATGTTTGGTATGTTTTTCTTACTGGACTGGCCTTTAAATTAGTGAATCTGTAAGGACAACAATCATAGCTATTTTAAGAATCCTTGTATCCCTCAGTGCTTAGAACATAACAAAAGTACAATAAACTTTTCATTCTTTCAATTTTTAACCAGTAAAAACACACAAATACATCCAGCCCACAATTTGAAGAAATATATTTCTGTCTGAAATATATTTCTGTATGACACACTGTATATGTGCAGTATGACAGATTAATATATACTTTATTTAGGGGTGTTGTGCTGTACTTAAGTTGCTCAGTCATGTCCAACTCTTGGCGACTCTATGGACTATAGCCCACCATGCTCCTCTGTTCATGGAATTCTCCAAGCAAGAATACTGGAGTGGATTGCCATGCCCTCCTCCAGGGGATCTTTCCAACCCAGGGATCAAATCCAGGTCTCCTGCTTTGCAGGCAGATTCTTAACTATCTGAGCCACCAGGGAAGCCCTTGTTTAGGGGGGATGTTTAGGGGGATGTTTAGCCCTTGTTTAGGCAGCCAATATGGCAGAGTAGAAAGACCCCGAGTTCACCTCCTGGGCATGCCAAAATCACAACTATTCACAGAACAGTCACGTATGAGAATGATAAAAGCTAGCAGAAAAGATGTTCTACAAATAAAGATACAAAGAATAAAGCACAACAAGACCTATAAGAGGGATGGAGATGCCATAGGATCAAGACCCACACTCTAGGGTAGCAACCCAGAAATGAGAGGATAATCACAGCTGCAGAGGTTTTTTTCCAAGAGAGAGGGGCCCAAGCTCCACCTGAGGCTCCCCAGTAGAGAGAACCTGCACTGAGAAGATGAGCCCCCAGAATGTGTG
This sequence comes from Aepyceros melampus, assembly GCA_006408695.1. Classification (NCBI taxonomy): domain Eukaryota; kingdom Metazoa; phylum Chordata; class Mammalia; order Artiodactyla; family Bovidae; genus Aepyceros; species Aepyceros melampus. The sequence continues at coordinate 55,587 of SJXQ01002686.1, forward strand.
GCTGTGATGACCACCGGGGCTTGCTTACAGGAGAGCTAGAGGACTGGCAGAAACCAGCACCAAAGGGTGCATGCAAGTCTCATACACTAACTCCCAATACAGAGACTGTAATTTGAACAAAGCCTGAGTCATATTCACTTGCTAATCTGTCAAAATCATATAAACTTATAATGAGGAAGTTTATAATGATACATGCTTACTTCAGGAAACAGGAAAAATTCCTAACAATCTAACCTCACACCTAAAAGAACTAGAGTCAGCAACTTAGTAGAGAAAAGGAGATACTTGCTTGAATTTATTTGAATTTAATCTAGAATGTATTCTATATTTTACATAGAATATAGAATAAAGGTATATTTCTGTGGTAAGAGAATCTCATAAAACTATTCAAATGACTCATATGCATGAACTATTGAAATAGTAAATTGGATATAATGACTTAAAAAAAGAACTAGAAAAAGAACAAATCAACCCCAAAGTTAGTAAAAGGAAGGACATAACAAAGATCAGAGCAGAAATAAATGAAATGAATATTTTTTAAAGTATAGAAAAGATCAATGAAACTAGGAGCTAGTTTCTTGAAAACAAAGAAAAATTGATAAACCTTTAGCTAGACTCATTAAGAACAAAAGAGAGAATCCAAATCAATAAAATTAGAAATTAAAGATAAGTTACCGCCAACACCACAGAAATACAAAGGATCACAAGAGATTACTACAAACAAGTACACACACACAAAACAGACAACCTAGAAGAAATGATTGCATTTCTAGAAACATACAGTCTTCCAAAAGTGAATCAGGAAAAAATAGAAAATATGAGCAAACAGATGGCTAGTAATGAAACTGAACGCATACTTTGAAAATACTTCCAATAAACACAAGTCCAAGACCAGAGAGCTTCACAGGTGAATTCTACAAAACATTCAAGAGTTAAAACTATTATCTGAAACTATTCCAAACAATTGAAGGGGAAGGAATGCTTCCAAACACATTCTAGGAGTCCAGCATTAAAACTGGATAAAGACATCACAAAAAAATAAAATTCCAAGACAAAATCACTGGTAACCATAAACACAAAAATTCTCAAAAAATATTAACAAAACCAAATTTAAATTATTTAAATTTAATTGGTGTGTTAAAAATATTAACAAACCAAATTTACATTAAAATCATCATATGCCATGATCAAACAGAATTTATCTCAGGGTGTAAGGTGGTTCTATATCTGGAAAATTGATATGATAATCCACATTAACAAACAGAAGAACGAAAACACGCTTTTGACAAAACTCAACATCCATTGTGATAAAAACTCTCCAGAAAGCAGACATTCTGACCTTATATGTGTCTACTGAAATAAACTTAAAATAATAAAGTAAAAATAATGGCAATTTGAATAAGTAGAAAATTTCACCATCATATTGAAAGGTTTTAATACAACGTTTTAAGTAGCTAATTGATCAAAGGGAAAATATTGAGAAGGATATAGAAGTTCTGAATGAAATCATTAATGCACTTTATCTAATGGTCACATGGAGATTATATATCCTAAAACTAGACAGCAAACTGGTTACTCTCACTTGTCACATTTTTTGAAAACTGATCACCAGCTGAGTAATGAATCTTAAAATGTTTCAAGAAATTAATATACAAACCATATTCTCCAACGAGAGGGAAAATAAGTTAGAAATCAATAACCAAAAGGAATTTATAAAAAGTTTTATTTTTCTTTTTAAAGAGCTTGGAAATTAAGAAACATACTTCTAATTAGTGAATGGATCAAATGAATAAATAAAAATTTAGAAAATACTTTGAATGTTAACAAAAATCTAGTGAAAACCTATGAGATACTGCTAAACCGATACCTCAAGGCATAGCTATAGCTTCAAATATTTATAGAAAAAACTGAAAATTAATGAGCTATAAATCTCACTGAGGATATAGAAAGAAAAACTACATAAAATCAAAAATGAAGACTAAAGAAGGAAGAAAATAATGAAGAGTAAAAATAGCAACATGGAGAGCAAGCATAGAACAGAGTTATTTAAAAAATGATAGTGCAGCATTCCTATGCTGAGTTTATTCCAGCAAAGTTATTTAATATTAAAAATGTCAATTGATATAACTCATCATAGTAATGAATTAATGGAGGTAATTTATATGCTCATCTCAATATATACAGAAAAGACATTTGATAAAATGCAATATCCATTTTATGATAAAAGAACTTGAGAATAGAAAAAAATTTGCTAAGTTGAATAAATATTACCCCAAATTTGAATTGAATATCATACTTTAAAGTAAATATTAAATGGTAGAGCCCAGGAGCAGGTAAAAGATGCTCATTTCCACCACTTACATTCAACAACATTCTGGCAATCCTAAACAGTGCAGTAAGGCAAGAAAAGAAATATATTAGAATTAGAAAGGAAGAACCAAGACTGTTTTAAATCTTTAAATGACAACTTGATATGATTCTTTAGAAAACTATTTACAATCAATGAAAAAGACTATCAGCCTTGCCAGATTTTAAAAAAATAAATATACATATACAGAAGTCAATTGCATGTCCATAAGACAGAATCATATAGTTACTTTAAAAATGCATCAATTACAATAGTATTAAAACAATCAAGTAACAAGAAATAAATTTAACAAAATCTATGCATCATATTCTTGGAAAATTTTTTAATATTTTGATAAATGTTAAAATAAATATAATTAAATGTTAATTTATTGGGAGACTATATAATCTAAGGGCTTCCCTGGTGGCTCAGTGGTAAAGAATTCACCCGCCAATGAAGGTGGGGAAGATCCCCTGGAGAAGGAAATGGCAACCCACTCCAGTATTCTTGCCTGGAAAATCCCATGGACAGAGAAGCCTGGTGAGCTACACTTCATGTGTTCGCAAAATAATTGGATATGAGTTAGCAACTAAACAACAATCACCTATGCCTACTCAATAATATAATTTTGGGGCTTCCCAGTGGCTCAGAGGTAAAGAATCCACCTGCCAATGCAGGAGACATAGGATCATTTCCTGGGTCCCTGGGTCTGGAAGATCCTCTGAAGGAGAAAATGTCAACCCACTCCAGTATTTTTGCCATGGATAGAGGAGCCTGGCAAACTACCGTCCATGGAATCGCAAAGAGGCAGATGCAACTGAGCAACTGAACACTCACTGCACGCACATATAACCTAAAGATTCTCTCTAAATCAGTTTATAAATTCAATGATATTTCCAATATTTCTGCTATTTTTTTAAATTAAAATGGACCCTTAACTCATATTTCACACAAAAATCAATTCCAGACACATTAAAGATTTAAATGAAATAAACAAGGCAATAAAATTTAAAGAAAACTATATAGAAACGTAATCCTATGAGCTCCCAGTAAAGAAGAATTTCTTAAACAAGAGAAAAAACCGAAGCCATAAGTGGAATGCCTGATCATTTGGATACATTAAAATTGAGAATGTCTATCTTTAAGACAACTTAGAAAAGTTAATCTATAAGCTACAATGTGATACAAAAATACATAAACAATCTTAGTCAGCCACCAGTAGTCCATATTTCACCTTTATACAAATTGCTAAAGGTTCAGTTCAGTTCACTTCAGTCGCTCAGTCGTGGCCAACTCTTTGCAACCCCATGAACCGCAGCATGCCAAGCCTCCCTGCCCATCACCAGATTGCTAAAGGTTTCAATACTCAAATTTTTGTGGGTAAAGTCTTTTCATCTCTTAGCTGATTAAAGCCACCATCACAAAGTATAACACCCAGTAACTGGAGAATAATGTCCCTCAACAGTAGGAAAACTAGAAATCTGAAAATGGTGCTGCAAAATGTCATCCTTCTACCTGTGCAAGACTTTAGAAGGCCCACTCTGACCCTCTTCCAAAGGATGACAAGTCCACAGGATCAAAGAAACACACCAAGCTAGAGAATGTGTTTCCCACCTCATATCATGTTCAGAGGATAACTGGCACTTTACAACATCCTCCAGCTTCTTCCATACCTCTCGCTAGTATTTATCTTAACCGAGGTAAGCCTGAGGAATGGTCAAGGAGTGGCTGGTGGTGGGGGCTAGGCGGGTTGGCATGGAGAGAGCTTGGACAGTCAGACTGGGGTATATGCACACATGCCTGTGAACTTCAGTGAGAACATAAGGGTCAAGCTGTAGTGGCACAGAGGGGCGTCTGAGAGTTCTAAAGGGAGTCACTATGAAGGTTCCTGTGAAGGACTGCCCCAAAGTTTGGACAGAAAGTTCTATGTGTTGGTTAGCTTGATTTATAAATTTCAAACATTTGGTCATATATTTTACAAGTCTCCATTAGCACTCTTTTCCCAAGCCCTGCAAAGATAGCAAACAGGCCTGATTGTGGAAAGCAAAAGGGAACACTTCAAAGGAGAATTGTAAGAGTTTATTTTAATCTTTCTGTATGACACAAACTCTTGGGTTAGCCAAAAGATTCATTCAGGGTCTTTTGTAATACCCTATGGAAAAACCCAAGTGAACTTTCTGGCCAACTTAATACATAGTGACCACATTAATGAATTGCATAAAATATAGGAATAATAGAAAAGAATGATAGGAGGAAGATTCAATTTTAAAGAATGAAATTGAATAAAATAAAAGAATATAATTGAATAAAATAAATAAAAGAATAAAATTGAAGAAAATAAATAAAAAGAATAAAAATATGAGCCATTGACTTAAATCAGGAATGTGAAATAGAGTTAAGAGAAAAATCCAGGCTCCATTTGACCAATTTTTCAATTTTCATAATCATATAGTCTACAAAGGTTATACTTGGCTTAGAAAAGGTAACTATTTCTTTCTATTCAACACTCTTCATTACTTTTTGTAGAAAAAGTAACTTTTCTACTATTGATCCAGGAGGCTATTTTTTAAAGGGGCACAAAATAGTTATATTTATTGTGAATTTGTTTAATCATCCCCAGTGTACATTCTAAATCTAGGGATATGTGACAGATAAATAAATACTGCCGAATGGTTCTCCATATTCTAGAATATAAAAGTCACCAATCAATTTGTGGTATATGAGATCCAAGTACAAATGAATGGAAAATATAGCAAATATGGCTGAACTTTTGCCGAAACAAACCCAAGAGAAAACAAAGGAGAAATAATCACAGATGTATCAGCATTGGAAGGGATTTATAAAAATCATCCATTTACAACTCAGGCCCTGACATTCACTAACAGGTGAGTATCATCTACCTATTTGTCTAGAATAGAAGCTTTATTATTTTAGAGATTTGCATAACACTACTCCTGACTTTTGGTAGGTGCTGGGGGGTGAATACATGTTGAGTGAATGAATGAGCAAATAGATTTTTTTTTCACAGTAGGTTCATTTTCTGGTTTTCATTTGTCCTCCTTTTATTTATTTTAGGTTACAAGAACATTAACTAAGGCTTCTTAAAGCTGCCAAATTCTCCTCCCTTAATTCTTGAGTTGGAGCATCCTTTCTTTTGTTCTTTTCCACTTAGAGCATGCTGGTATACAAAATTTCAGAGAGCTTAAAAAGGTTAAATATCAATATGGACAACATTAATATGGCCACCACCACATTTCTCCTTTCTAAATAAAACTAGTGTAATTCAATAAAGCATTGATAGCATCTTAAATAAGTCTCTCTTTTAGAATTATCTTCTGGATCTTCTATTCCCAATGATTTTACTTAGGAAGTCAAATCTGTACCAAGTTTGATCTTGGAATAACAAATCATAATTTTTAAATACTTCTAATGGAGAAACATATTAGTAGGGCCTCTGGAACTGGACTACACAACATCTAGCTTGCTTTGTTTTCTAATTGCTCTTATTCTGAGTGTTCTTCTGAAGTGTTGCATTGTTTGCCAAGAACTGAAGGTGAAAAGGAAAAATAGAAAGTGCTTCCTTGAAAAAGAACAGAGGAGAAAATTAACTAAAAGAGAAATCCAACCTAGGAATTACTTGGGAAAAAAAGCAATTATGAAGTCATTAGTACTGCATTACTATGAGTCAAAGTTTAAAAAATAGTGAATCTTCAGATTTCTGTAAATAAATGCATAGCAGTATCCTGTTCTGGCAGACCTGAAATATGGGATAAGTAATTAACCTTCAGGTTGTCAGAATTGATACACAGTCATCATCATTGTATCTCCAATGGTATAAAGCCCAAAGGAAAGCATAATTCTTGTTGCTGTCACTCTCATTTGTGGCCCCAAATCACACAGAGAAAGTTTTTTCTGCTTCTTTTTCAGTACAGAATGCTGCCTATGAAATTGATTTTTGTAGAATAATAAGACAGCTGAAATGCATTCTGAATGATAACATTGCAGAGGCCAGCTTTAGGTATCACATCACTGCATGCTGAAATTCAATTCATATGTTCTGCTGATCAGTTGAGACATTTTCTAAATTCTTATGGTTGGTTGACACACATTCAAAGTAATTATCATGGGATTCTTAGGAATACTAAACTGATAACTGACCTCCAGCATATGAGTTACAAGTTTTAAGCATCAATTCTCACCGTTTGTATTTCTCAGCTTTAAATGATTTTTTAAAAATTATAAATCCCCAAATTATCTTTATAAACTTGCTATTCAACCTGGGTACAGAGAGAACTGGATAAATGAAATCTCAGTATTTACTGGGAATAAACCATCAGTTGTCTGGGCAAGACATATAAGATATTTATGTCATTTGCTTAATTTACACAAACTGTGAAATGAACATTTTCCTCTACAGACTTCATGAATTTTCTGAGCACTCATTTTCTTCATTTAAACCAACTTTTTAAATCCAACTGCAATCCTTCCATAGACCTGCACAGAAACAAGCTACTATTAGTTACATTAAGATTACTAGTACAATCTTCATGGCTTTGTCTTACCCATTAATATATTCATAGTGATTAAGCTAAATAAATCAGCACAAAAAAAGCTTTACTTCTTAGGACAACTGTGTCCACTTCGCAGAATCAGTAATGTATTATTAGTATGTCTAACAGGCTTTCTGCCTAAACACTGGTTCTACTCCTTCTTTTCAAAAAGAGCATAGGAAGGTTGTTTGTTCATTTTTCATTAAAATATTTAAGTCTAGCATCATTTTTTTTCCTAAGTGACGTTCCATTTTAAGATACTTCAGACACACGACCCCACCAAAGTATACAGAATCATAATAGAAAGTGAAGGTTTAGTAATAAATGCAATATGGAACATTATTTTAAGGTTTTTGGTAACAGTCAACATTTTAAAATTTTTATTTCTTCTTTGGAAGATAACAAGAGCCACATATTTGATTCAAAAAATGATTTGAGGGTAAGAAAAGGCTTGTTTTATCTTGCCTGGTAATAGATTTTTTTTTTCTTTTCCTGAATTCTCTGCGTGAATAACAAGAGTGGCAGCCATTTTTCTCCCAGCTCAACATCAAAACCCCTTTCATCTGCTGTCTAAATGCAAACAAAGCAAACCTTCCACCAGGCCTTTCTTTCCAGATAAATTAAAACTCTCATGTCCTGGGGCCTAAATCAAGCCTACAGGCCTTCCCTAGATAAATCCGCTCTCAACCTGAAATCTTCTTGCCACACGTGCTCCTTGTAAGATAATTTTGCAGTAGCTAATCAATAATGCAACAGTAAATTGCATTTAAATAAACATTAGCAGCCCCTCTTAATGAATAAACCCTCATCTGCAATTTGTCAAAGTCAGAAATACTGGACTCTTTTGATATTCATTGGAATATTGGAAATTGGAGCTTTGACAGGTTTTATGTACATTGCAATTACCATTGTGTGTATGTGTATGTGTGCACTAAAAAAAGGCTTATTTTTATATATTCTGGACTGAATATAGTGGAACATACAGCAGGTTTCTAGACTGGAATTCATATGTCTGCTACCACCCTGGTTAAAAATATATTGAGATAATCCTGCTTTCCATTGCAAATTACAAGGCAACCAAGTTGTATGTACCTCATTTGAATTTTCTGACTTTAGATGAAAAAAAAAAAAAGTAGAAATCTTTACTCTGAAATGATAATGAGAAAGAAAACTACTTGATTTGATATTATGTGTATCATCATTCTATATTTCACAGAAGAAAGTCATTATTATTAAGGAATTCTGAAATAATTATAAAAATTATAGAATCATTGACCTGCAAACCTAATATTTTTAATATACAAAGATACTTTTCTAAAAATTTTATTTTTAGGTAGATTATGAATGTTATAATGGGCTTAATAAGTACAACCCCTTAACATTCCTTTCTATTGTTCTACAGAATGCTTAATTTAAAAAAGCAAATGACTATTGTTTTCAAATGCTTTCAAAGGACCAAAAATATTAAGATATATCTTTGATTGTAACCTGTAAGAAAGAATGGAAGACTCTATCTATCTATGTGGTGTCATATTTTGAGATGCTCTATAATTTTTTTGGAAAAATTAAGTTTTTCCAAAATTTTTAGAAAAATTAAATTTTCCAAATTTAATATCATTTTCTGGATCTTAAATGTATATATTTTAGAGATCCTAACTAGAACAGTCACTTCTAGTCAAAATGAATGCCATTTTAAAGCTATGAAAATAAATAGCACTTTCTAATTTATAGGAATTTCAGAGCATTTAGTGTGGGAACAAAGCAGAATAATACTATGACATAAAGATTTGCTTGAAGAAGGAAACTATTCTGTAGAATATCATTAGAATTAAAGCCATTCTTAATCTATATATTCTCTACATAATGCTATTGGAGTAGAAAAAGGAATTATTATCTTTTTACAGATGGAAACTTTGGGTGTCCAAGAACTATCTGTGAATTAGTTAGGGCTACACCCAAGAATTAGTGTTCAAAGAGCCCAATCAGTGTCTATGCCATTTTCTCAGTTCACATACCAAATGGACATTCAAAGATGTCATCAAAACAGACTGATTAAAAAAAATTAAAGCTGAGAATGCATAGGTAAATCAAGAGGGTTGTTTTGACCCCTTAAAAAAACCCTTTGAAATATTCACACTTCCATACCTCTAATCATTGGTAAGGACATCTCTAAATGACATGTTCAAAAAGATTTAATTTAAACATGAGAAAATGATGAGTGCTCAATTTGTTAACCTTTCTCTCTGTCTCAACTCATAGTGACAGGTATTTTAATGTACACCACAGAGACCTCAGTGGCATTCAACATGCCAGGCATCAAGAGGCACGCCTACTGCAAGCACCAAGCACCAGGTGAACATCCACTGATGATTATCTCACTCAAAGTTTAGGAGTCAATGGAGATGCATGCTCCTCCCTCCATGGGTTTTTCCAGGCAAGAATACTGGAGTGGGTTGCCATTTCCTTCTCCAAGAGATCTTCCCCACCCAGGAAATGAACCCGGGTCTCCCGCAGTTCAATTGTAGGCAGACGCTTTACCATCTTACCCACCAGGGAACTAAGAAGACCTTACTCTGGAATATATATATGGAATCTAGAAAAATAGTATTGATGAACCTATTTGCAGGGCAAGAATAGAGATGCAGAGGTACAGAACAGACTGTGGACACAACAGAGGAAAAGAAGAAGGAGGGACAGATTGAGAGAGTAGCATTGACATACATACGTTACCATGTGTAAAGTGGTAGTGGGGAGCTGCTGTATAGCACAGGGAGCTCAGCTCAGTGCTCTGTGATGAACTACAGGGGTGGGTGGGAGGGAGGTCCAAGAGGGAAGGGATCAGTTCACTTCAGTTCAGTCACTCAGTCATGTACGACTCTTTGCTACCCCATGAACTGCAGCACACCAGGCCTCCCTGTCCATCACCAACTCCCAGAGTTCACTAAAACTCATGTCCATCGAGTCAGTGATGCCATCCAGACATCTCATCCTCTGTCGTCCCCTTCTCCTCCTGCCCTCAATACCTCCCAGCATCAGAGTCTTTTTGAGTGAATCAGATCTTCGCATGAGGTGGCCAAAGTACTGGAGTTTCAGCTTTAGCATCATTCCTGCCAAAAAACACCCAGGACTGATCTCCTTTAGAATGGACTGGTTGGATCTCCTTGCACTCCAAGGGACTCTCAAGAGTCTTCTCCAACACCACAATTCAAAAGCATCAATTCTTCTGCGCTCAGCCCTCTTCACAGTCAACTCTCACATCCATACATGACCACAGGAAAAACCATAGCCTTGACCAGACAGACCTTTGTTGGCAAAGTAATGTCTCTGCTTTTCAATATGCTATCGAGATTGGTCATAACTTTCCTTCCAAGGAGTAACCGTCATTTAATTTCAGGGCTGCAATCACCATCTGCCGTGATTTTAGAGCCCAAAACATAAAGTCTGACACTGTTTCCACTGTTTTCCCATCTATTTCCCATGAAGTGATGGGGCCAGATGCCATGATCTTCATTTTCTGAATGTTGAGCTTTAAGCCAACTTTTTCACTCTCCTCTTTCTCTTTCATAAAGAGGCTTTTTAGTTCCTCTTCATTTTCTGCCATAAGGCTGGTGTCATCTGCATATCTGAGGTGATTGATATTTCTCCTGGCAATCTTGATTCCAGCTTGTGCTTCTTCCAGCCCAGCATTTCTCATGATGTCCTCTGCATAGAAGTTAAACAAGCAGGGTGACAATATACAGCCTTGACGTACTCCTTTTCCTATTTGGAACCAGTCTGTTGTTCCATGTCCAGTTCTAACTGTTGCTTCCTGACCTGCATATAGGTTTCTCAAGAGGCAGGTCAGGTGGTCTGGTATTCCCATCTCTTTCAGAATTTTCCACAGTTTATTGTGATCCACACAGTCAAAGGCTTTGGCATAGTCAATAAAGCAGAAATAGATGTTTTTCTGGAACTCTCTTGCTTTTTCAATGATCCAGATTTTCCTATTTGGAACCAGTCTGTTGTTCCATGTCCAGTTCTAACTGTTGCTTCCTGACCTGCATATAGGTTTCTCAAGAGGCAGGTCAAGTGGTCTGGTATTCCCATCTCTTTCAGAATTTTCCACAGTTTACTGTGATCCACACAGTCAAAGGCTTTGGCATAGTCAATAAAGCAGAAATAGATGTTTTTCTGGAACTCTCTTGCTTTTTTGATGATCCAGTGAATGTTGGCAATTTGATCTTTGGTTCCTCTGCCTTTTCTAAAACCAGCTTGAACATCTGGAAGTTCACGGTTCACGTATTGCTGAAGCCTGGCTTGGAGAATTTTGGGCATTACTTTTCTAGTGTGTGAGATGAGTGCAATTGTGTGGTAGTTTGAGCATTCTTTGGCATTGCCTTTCTTTGGGATTGGAATGAAAACTGACCTTTTCCAGTCCTGTAGCCACTGCTGAGTTTTCCAAAGTTTCTGGCATATTGAGTGCAGCACTTTCACAGCATCATCTTTCAGGATTTGAAATAGCTCAACTGGAATTCCATCACCTCCACTAGCTTTGTTCATAGTGATGCTTTCTATGGCCCACTTGACTTCACATTCCAGGATGTCTGGCTCTAGGTGCGTGATCACACCATCATGATTATCTTGGTCATGAAGCTCTTTTTTGTACAGTTATTCTGTGTATTCTTGCCACCTCTTCTTAATATTTTCTGCTTCTGTTAAGTCCATACCATTTCTGTCCTTTATTGAGCCCATCTTTGCATGAGATGTCCCTTTGGTATCTCTAATTTTCTTGAAGAAATCTCTAGTCTTTCCCCTTCTGTTCTTTTCCTCTTTCTTTGCATTGATTGCTGAGGGAAGGGATAGATGTGTACATATAGCTGATTCACACTTCATTGTACAGCAGAAACAAACACATTGTAAAATGATTATAATTCAACTAAAAAATAATTTTAAAAAATCCTAGACCCAAACTTCTCTCTGTTACATCAGTAGATCCCCAAAACAAAACTATATAATAAAACTAACCATGTCATGGTTCACCCACCACACGATGGCAACTATCTTTGTTGAGATAAAGACAGAATGCTATATAATTTAGTAGCACTCTTAATTTAGTTATATCTTATTAAGCCCACAGTATCTACATTCATTTGAAAAAAGTAACAGCTTCATTAATTCAGCCAAGTAGGTGAGCATGGCTGTAGCCCATTCAAAACTCTCTTCAGAGTTCTCTCACAGTTTTCACCATCCACACTTCATGGCACAAACCTGATAATTTGTTTGGGGTTTGGTCCACTTCATTTGAGGCACTATCAACAGTTTCCTTTAAAATAGTCCAAGGGCAAAGGTAACTTGGATATCGACATTGGCTCAACCACCGATATCAATTCTTAGTGCACTGGGAGGTGATTTAAGAGTTCATAAGGCCAGCTAGGGGCTTCCCTGGTGGCTCAGATGGTAAAGAATCTGCCTGCAATGCAGGAGACCCAGGTTCGATCACTGGGACCAGAAGATCCCCTGAAGAAGAAAATGGCAACCCATCCCAGTATTCTTGCCTGGAGAATTCCACGGACAGAGGAGCCTGGCGGGCTACAGTCCCTGGGGTCACAAAGGGTTGGACACGACTGAGCGACCAATACCTTCACCAAGACCAGCTATACCAGTTGTATGAAACCTGAAATGAGGCCAGAGTTTGGCATTTACCCTGAGATTTCGATTAAACATTTTCACTCATCGCCCCTCCCCCTCCACCCCCGCAAAAGACTCTCAGCCTCGAGGATGTCTCTGCGTGTGTGTACTTTGTTCAGTCATGTCTAACACTTTGCAACCCCATGGATTGTATAGCCTGCCAGGTTCCTCTGTCCATGGGGATTCTTACAGGATACCTAAGGATTGGCCAAGTAGTTCGATAGGGAAGGAAAGACACATTTCAATTAAACATTCACCATAGCCAGTGGATCACAGACCTTTTATGATATCAATTAGGTATGGCTATAGGGAAACAATCTTAGCAGATTTTGGCAGTTTATCCTTAATGAGACAGTCATTAAACACAAAAGCAAGATCCTAACCAACCCAGCTTTGCCTTACTCTAAATTCTAAGGTCTTTCAACTATACCATGCTGATCAACAAATTCATCCATAAGGCTCTTTAGGGTAGCATTTGAAGCCTACCCTCAGTTCTCTTAAATCAAAGCCAACCCAACTGGAGTCACAGTTGGGTGATTTCAATAAGGGTGTATAACTAATTCTTCCCAGAGCAATGGGAAGAATCCCCCGAGGACTGTCAAGGACAGATTACAGGATTCTGCTGAGAGTTAAAGACTTGGCCTCCTATACCAAGTTCAGTAATTGAATGTCTTGGATGAACTCACTTAACTTTTGGGTGCTGCAGTTTCCCCGACTATGAAATGAGAATTACCAAATGAAAATTTGGGATCTTCAAACCTCCACTAGGCAATATAGAGAAGTTTCTCTGTATCAAATTTCAAATATCTGCAAGACATTTAAAGAAAAATATAAGGCACCAAAAAGCAGATTAAAATGACCTAAATTTTGGAGAGAGACAGTATTGCGAAATTTGATTTAAAGGTAAAGATTCTGTTATGGGGTGGGCGTTATAATTAATTTTTCATTTGGACTACACTGCTTTGTTCCTCTGATCCAAATTAAAATGAGGGCATATTTAAATTATCAAGAAGAAGAAAAAAATTGCAACCAAAAATGTATATATTTATTACTTTTTGATCAATAAAGTTTTTATTTCTGGAAATGTGGTAGTGTAACCAGATATGTAAATAGTTTAAATTCTGAAATAGAAGCAACTTTAAACATACAGTACAAAAAACAATTGTAAATATTATTTAATTCTGATGGAATTGGCACTTCATATTATTGGTTTCTGTAGAAATTTAAGCAATAATAAATAATTTCAGAACTAAGAAAAGGACTGCTGATGCGTATAGGTCTCAGAAAACAGTCTGTATATATTTACCCTTACAAAATTAACTTTATCATCCTCCCAAGTCCTTTAAGTGGGAAAAGGGAGTTTCTCTCCTCTCTGCTTTGATTTTCTTCCATGAGTATATTTACCATGGCTTTTGTATAGGAATTACTACATACAGTAATTGTAGTTGTACTTGAGGCTAGCGAATCAACATTGCTACTGAGTGACAAAAGATTATCAATGGAAATGTTACATTCTGAAATAGAATGTTTTTAAATATAATAGCTGTTTATTTCTCTTTTTTTAAATTTTGATATGCTGTATTTTTATTATTTAGTTCAAAATGCTTTAATTTCTGCTGAAATTTCTTTTTTTGTTGTTCTGGTTTTTTTTTTTTAATTTTAATTTTTACTTTATTTTGCTTTACAATACTGTATTGGTTTTGCCATACATTGACAGGAATCCGCCATGGGTGTACATGAGTTCCCAATCCTGAACCCCCCTCCCACCTCCCACCTCATATCATCTCTCTGGATTTTCCCCGTGCACCAGCCCCAAGCATCCTTTTTCTTGTAAAACACTACTAAACACAGTAATAAGAAATTATTGAAATTCAGGTAATTTTTCAAACATACAGAATTTCTGAAAGCATTGAGGGTGTCATGTAACTCTTCAGTTCAGTTCAGCTCAGTTCAGTCGCTCAGTCATGTCCAATTCTTTGCAACCCCATGAATCACAGCACGTCAGGCCTCCTTGTCCATCACCACCATCTCCCTAAGTTCACTCAGACTCACATCCATCAAGTCAGTGATGTCATCCAGCCATCCTCTATTGTCCCCTTCTCCTCCTGCCCCCAATCCCTCCCAGCATCAGAGTCTTTTCCAATGAGTCAACACTTCACATGAGGTGGCCAAAGTACTGGAGTTTCAGCTTTAGCATCATTCCTTCCAAAGAAATCCCAGGGCTGAGCTCCTTCAGAATGGACTGGTTGGATCTCCTTGCAGTCCAAGGAACTCTGAAGAGTCTTCTCCAACACCACAGTTCAAAAGCATCAATTCTTCTGTGCTCAGCCTTCTTCACAGTCCAACTCTCACATCCATACATGACTACTGGAAAAACCATAGCCTTTAGACAGAACTTTGTCGGCAAAGTAATGTCTCTGCTTTTGAATATGCTGTCTAGGTTGGTCATAACTTTTCTTCCAAGGAGCAAGCATCTTTAATTTCAAGGCTGCACCATCTGCAGTGGTTTTGGAGCCCAAAAAAATAAAGTCTGACACTGTTTCCACTGTTTCTCCATCTATTTCCCATGAAGTGATGGGCCCGGATGCCATGATCTTTGTTTTCTGAATGTTGAGCTTTAAGCCAACTTTTTCACTCTCCTCTTTCACTTTCAACAAGAGGCTTTTTAGCTCCTCTTCACTTTCTGCCATGATTGTGGTGTCATCTGCATATCTGAGGTTATTGATATTTCTCCCAGCAATCTTGATTCCAGCTTGTGCTTCTTCCAGTCCAGCATTTCTCATGATGTACTCTGCATAGAAGTTAAATAAGTATGGTGATAATATACAGCCTTGACGTACTCCTTTTCCTATTTGGAACCAGTCTGTTGTTCCATGTCCAGTTCTAACTGTTGCTTCCTGACCTGCATATAGGTTTCTCAAGAGGCAGGTCAGGTGATCTGGTATTCCCATCTCACTCAGAATTTTCCACAGTTTCTTGTGATCCACACAGTCAAAGGCTTTAGCATAGTCAATAAAGCAGAAATAGATGTTTTTCTGGAACTCTTTTGCTTTTTGATGATCCATCGGATGTTGGCAATTTGATCTCTGGTTCCTCTGCCTTTTCTAAAGCCAGCTTTTCTGAAAACATCTGGAAGTTCAAGGTTCACGTATTGATGAAGCCTGGCTTGCAGAATATTGAGCATTACTTTACTAACATGTGAGATGAGTGCAATTGTGTGGTAGTAGGATGTTGGCAATTTGATCTCTGGTTCCTCTGCCTTTTCTAAAGCCAGCTTTTCTGAAAACATCTGGAAGTTCAAGGTTCACGTATTGATGAAGCCTGGCTTGCAGAATATTGAGCATTACTTTACTAACATGTGAGATGAGTGCAATTGTGTGGTAGTTTGAGCATTCTTTGGCATTGCCTTTCTTTGGGATTGGAATGAAAACTGACCTTTTCCAGTCCTGGGGCCACTGCTGAGTTTTCCAAAGTTTCTGGCACATTGAGTGCAGCACTTTCACAGCATCATCTTTCAGGATTTGAAATAGCTCAACTGGAATTCCATCACCTCTACTAGCTTTATTCGTAGTGATGCTTTCTAAGGCCCACTTGATTTCACATTCCAGGATGTCTGGCTCTAGGTGCGTGATCACACCATCATGATTATCTTGGTCTTGAAGCTCTGTTTTGTACAGTTCTTCTGTGTATTCTTGCCACCTCTTCTTAATATCTTCTGCTTCTGTTAGGTCCATACCATTTCTGTCCTTCATTGAGCCCATCTTTGCATCAAATGTTCCCTTGGTATCTCTGATTTTCTTGAAGAGATCTCTAGTCTTTCCCATTCTGTTCTTTTCCTCTATTTCTTTGCATTGATCGCTTAGTGCATTTTAATCTCCCAGATATCTCAGTGAACCTAGTTAAGTATGTGTGTCTGTATGTTCGTCGCTCAGTCATGTCCAACTCTCTGCTATCCCACGAACTGCAGCTCATCAGGCTCCTCTGTCCATGGGATTTCTCCAGGCAAGAAAACTGAAGGGGGTAGCCATTCCCTTCTCCAGGGGACCTTCCCAACCCAGGGATCGAGTTCAGGTCTCCCGCACTGCAAGCAGCTTCTTTACCATCTGTGCCACCGGGGCGCTGAGTATGTCATGGAGCCCTTAGTGCATTTTAATCTCCCACACACCTTGGTGAATTTAGTTAAATCCCACCTCAGTTATGCCTTCTTGCTCAAGTTTTCTTATGTTACACCCTTTCGGGGAGTTGCAGCACTTGGTGGCCAGAGTCCTTGGTAAAGGGCAAAAGAGTGTTTGGGAGTCTCTTAGGAGCCTTTCAAGAACAGCTGGGGAGGCTCTGGCCATGAAATGGAACAGGATAGCTGGCAGGACATCTCTTCTTCTTTGTTGATTTTTGTTGTTGTTGATTTTTTTTTCTATGCGGGGTGACATTCCCTCCTTCAAATCACCCTTTTCTTGAAATCCATTTGAATCCTCTCATAAAGCCTGCCTCCTGAGTGGAAGAGAACTTTTCTACCCCACCAGAAACATCAAGGAGCCAAGAACTCTATTTCTGCCAT
>SJXQ01002686.1:72956-130471 GCA_006408695.1 Aepyceros melampus
CCAAGAAGACACATATCCTTTTACCAATATCACACATCAAGAAATTTGTTCTGAGGAAATTATTTAAGAATTGAACAATTTATACATTGCTTTGATAGCTAATTGTTCAAGAATATGGAATTACCAAAAGAATTATGTTATGTATGTATAACATAATTCTAAGAACTTATTAAAATTATTATTTTAATTCATAAAATTATTATTTTATTCATAAAATATTCAATAAACAACTTTTCAATATTTTTTTGTCTTTTCCTCTTGCCTTCCTTTCATTTCCATTATCTTTTTGTTCCTGTCCTGAACAAGTCAGTCCTAAATGTATTAGTAGAAGCAAAGTAAGACAAGGTTCAAGGACATGGGGACAGAAACCACAGTGACCTAGAGCAGGTGGTTAGGCCTTGAAGAGAGTGGGGTGGGTGTCCACACTGAAGAATGGGCAGTCCATGTGAAAAAAGTAGAGTGAAGATGGTGGCCTGATTTGAGGTGTCACATCAAAGCACCATGAGGAAGGTTTGCATGTTGGGAGATGGACGACTGTTTTGTGATACTGGCATTCAAGGGAGCATAACGGTATCCATATGGAGTCAGCGACTCTTTAAGTTGTTGTAACTTGATCAAAAGAAGAGATGCATCCTAGAATTGTGAGATCTTGGGTTGTAATAGGGAGGGTGGCTTTAGATGGTGTGATCAGACTGATATGGTGACTTGGAGCTCAAATGAGATGAGAAAGTCATTCATACATTAGTGAGGCTGATATGCAGTGCCAGAGACTGAGGCGGGTGAGGAAGACTTTTCCATAGAGATTTAATGGTATGAATGTCAGGCCCAAGCAAGGTCAGGAGGGTGTCTAAGTGGTGCGTTAAGAGATCAGAGCCCAAGCAGAAGAAGAAGAGTAACTACATGGGGGAAGCAGTAACAGTGAAAACAGGACGTTTGTTACATATGAGAGAATTAATCAAGTAATTAAGTATAACACATATAATGTAAGCCAGATTTCTTACTGTTGGAAGAAGAACTAGTAGATAAAGAAAGATATAAAAATATATATTAATTGTGATAGTATATATTTGTTAGATAGATATATTTGTTGAATATATTTCTATATATTTTTAACACATAAAGATATACATATATGTGTATATTTGTACATATGGGTGAATATATGGATACACACACATATATAAAATATAAATCTGGTCATTCAGAAAGTTTGGGAATAATCTCAATAGAATAAATAAAAATATTTCATTGGAAAAGAAACTAAGGCTTTATAAAAATGACTAATTTGGAGGCTAAGCTAGGGAAATGACAAGAAAATGAGCCTCTAACCTATTGTCATACCTCTAAATGTGAAAGTGTTTAAAGAATTAAGGAGTTATGTTTAAATAACACAAAAACCAGTTATTCTTTGATTCCCTGTGGCCAACTGGGAATAACTTGAGTATCAAAATAATAGTAATAACATATTTTATTTTGTATTGAATAAAACAGAAAATCATGAGTCCATACAAATGTAAGTAAGGGAATAAATAAGACTATTTGATAAGCAATGATATAGGAATGGTAATATATATGTATAGGATTAAAAACATCACTTTGCAAAAAATATATTAATTACAAAGGGGTAAAAAAGTAACTATAGTGGAGAATCCTGGCAAGTGAAACCATAAGTGAACCAAGAGAACATCATCAGTAAGGAGACAAATTAGTATTATATATCACTTGATGGAAACAGTGAAAAAAAATGTGCCATCACTGGTTGATAATTCTTCCTAACTTGCATAACATAAATCTTAAGGAAATATTAGACAAACCCAAGTAGAAGCACCTTCTACAAAATAAATTACCTATAGTCTTCAAAAGTGTCAGACTCATAAAAATCAAGGAAAGACGGAAGAAATATTCCATACTGAAAGAGACAGAGACTAAGGAAACAAGATATTTAACTGCAATGGATAATACTAAATGGGAACTTTTTGCTATAAATGACATTATTTATATCCTTGACAAAACTTGAAGAGAGTATAAGGATTAAATGATATGGGACGTACCCTCTAAGATGCTCCTGATTGGAGTATTAACATCCTAATTCAATCCCTTCCTTTAAGTGTGACCTGGACTTAGAAACTCACTTCTAATGAAAACAATATGGCAGGGCTTTCCTGGTGGCTCAGACAGCAAAGAATCTGTATTCAATGCAGGAGATCAGAGTTTGATCATTGGGTTGAGAAGCTCTCCTGGAGGAAGAAATGCTACCCACTCCAGTAATTTTCCCTGAAATATTCCATGGACAGAGGAGCCTGGTGGGCTATAGTCCTTGCGATCGCAAAGGGTCAGATAGAACTGAGTGATTAACAATTTCACTTTCTAATGAAAACAATATGGCAAAAGTGTTAGCATGCCTTTCTCAAGATTAGGTTACAAAGAGAATGGGTCTTCCATCTTGTTTATCACTTGCTATCTTACTTTCTCATTCTGGTGGATGATGGCCCATTGTTGTCATCTGCTCTTTGGAGAGGCTCATTTGGCGAAGATATGAGGGAAGCCTGATGAATAGCCAGTGTGGAACTGAGTTCCTCAGTTTAACAATCTATCAATAACCATGTGAGTGAGGGTGGAATCAGGTCCTCACTCAGCTGATTCTTTAGATGAGACCACAGCCCAAGAGGATACCTTAATTCCAACATTATGACTGTATACCCAGCTAAGCCAGTTTCCCGACCGACAGAAATTGTGAAATAAAATATATTTGTTTTATCTCTTTAAGTTTTATGACTTTTTGATTCTATAATAGATAACTATTATAAATAGTTTTAATAATATATCATTACTAATTTCTAGATTTTGATGTGGAAAATACATACAAGGATATACACCAATTATATTTTCTACAGAAATTCATTCCTTCATTTGTACAGATAACCAAGAGTTAACTGAACAGAAATAAAGTGTAGGGGGTGGGAAGGGAGTATTCTGAACCCAAGGCAAGCTCATTTCTTTCCTAGTTTGACATTAACCATTGTTATTTAGGAGCATAAATTCAAAATTAATGATATTTGTCATCAAGTATCAATCTTCACATTAGATATTAAGATATTTTATTTTTAATAATTGTGTTTTAATTCATGCATTTTAGCCCCTCCATAATTAGATTTTCATTTATGCAAACACTTCTCTTTAAAGCTGTCCATTAGATGACCTGTTTAAATGTTTACATTTTAATCATAAAATAGAAAAAGTAGAATTGTTAACATATAATAAACATATATCTATGAATTTTTTATTCCTATGCTTATAGTAACTTTTTTGAAAATATTTTTATAAACAAATTTTTATGTCAATGCTTTCTTTCTCCACTTAATTGTTTTTAAACAATTTTACTAGGTGGTTGATAATTCATTAGTATGCCTGCTGAGATAAATATTTCTAGGCTGAATCCATGAAGACCAAATGAGACTCTTTGTGGTATTCATAAATCTTATAGTATCTATAAATAGAAGGAAAAATCATGCAATATAGGTCAGATTTAGGCAACATACAGTTCTTTATTTTCAAAAGAAACATGGGTCAGTTCTGGGAACAATATGCCTTTACATTGTGTGACCTTGATTTTTTTCTTTTCCTTTCTACTTTTTTTTTTCTTTTTTTGTATTCTATCTCCTGCTTTCTTCATTCAATACTTTCTGTCTGACTCTTTTATTCTGTTTTTGTTTTCTGAGCCTTCATATTCCTGCTTTTTCTATTATTCAATACTGTTCTGCAAAGATGTATTCAGGTCAAATGTCTGTCTTTTTCAAAATTACCTTTCTTAATGATATTGAAAGATTTTATGAAACGATATGATTTAAAAATCATTACAAAGCTTCAGAAAGTGAGCATTAATTGGGCCAAATGTAATGTAAGATTTCATTTTAGTTTTTATTAGAGTATAGTTGATTTACAATGCTGTATTATTTTCAGGTGTACGAGAAAGTGAGTCATTGATACATATATGTATTTCCACTATGTTTTTTTTTTATTCTCTTCCCATACAGGCCATTACAGAGTATTGAGTAGAGTTCCCTGTGCTATACAGCAGGTTCTTATTAGTTATCTGTGTTATATATAGTAGTGTGTATATGTCAATGTCAATTTCCCAATTTATCCCTCCACCTCTTATCTCCTGGTATCCACAAGTTTACTGTTTACATCCATGACATTACTTCCCTTTTGTAAATAAATTAATCTGTGCCTTTTCTTTAGATTTTACATATCAGTGACATCATATAATATTTGCCTTTCTGTGTCTGACCCACTCTCCTAGTATAACAATCTCTAGATCCAACCATGTTTCTACATATGGCAAGATTTTTGTACATGTTTCTCTCCTGCTAATACCACCAACATTTCTAAACCTAATGATATTATCAGAACCACTTCTGATATCTAGGCTGCGTGATGTTGCAGTCAGAGGGAAAAGTCACATGGAGTAATAAAAATATACATCAGCATCAATGTCAGTTATCTTGCTGTTCTCTAGAAGTACATAGTGATATGGGAATTATGAAACCCTTTATTAGAACATCAGTCTTGAAAAGTTCTTCTTAAAGCATATTGGAAGTCTGTGTGGCTTTTTGTAAACATCTTAATTTTAGGAAATTTGGCAGAATGTTTAATTACCAGAAGGAGATCATGCTATTAATCAAATTTGGAATTGCTACCATTACAAATAAACGATTGTAGGCAAATTGAGGATTTAATTACTTCTTTCAGATGCAACATTCTGTTTGCTTTGTCTTTTGAAATTGTCCCCAAATGAAGACTGTGCAATAACATCTTGAAGGGAGTACTGATAAACCTCTTTTAATTTGTTTCCATGCCTTAAAGATTCTACTCCTATTAAAAAGGAATGGCTTGTTGATAAGAAAGCAGTTCAGTATTATGACAGATTCAATCTCCCCAAACAACTGACTTTCAGCTTGGCATCAGTGAAAGATTGTTGCCTCAGATGATATTTATTTTGCTGGCTCTCATATAGCTTACACTCCATAGTTGAGTCAAAATGTTAGAAGAATAAAATGGTCAGAGAACTCTAAGAAATCTTATTAATTTTGTAATGGTGTTGAAAGCTTACCAAAGGTTTTTGATGTGCAATAACATCTTGAAGGGAGTACTGATAAACCTCTTTTAATTTGTTTCCATGCCTTAAAGATTCTACTCCTATTAAAAAGGAATGGCTTGTTGACAAGAAAGCAGTTCAGTATTATGACAGATTCAATCTCCCCAAACAACTGACTTTCAGCTTGGCATCAGTGAAAGATTGTTGCCTCAGATGATATTTATTTTGCTGGCTCTCATATAGCTTACACTCCATAGTTGAGTCAAAATGTTAGAAGAATAAAATGGTCAGAGAACTCTAAGAAATCTTATTAATTTTGTAATGGTGTTGAAAGCTTACCAAAGGTTTTTGTTCTCTAAAGCTACTGTCTTGAGCAAATCAGAGGGGATTTCTTTTTAACTGCTGAAAACAAGCAGGGCTTTCTCTGGTTTGCTGTTTATAAAATGGCAAATGTGGAGTCTATGGAGGTCTTGTGGAATCTTTTCTGATTAGTTGTGATTTTTTAGATACACACACATATGTGTGCATGTTTTCATACACATGCACACATATACACATGTCACACATATGTGTACACATATACATGTATATGAGGTCCACATATATGTAAACACAAACAAGTGTATGTGTATATGAAAGTAAAAAAGTAAGTGTTAGTCACTCAGTTATGTCCAACACTTTGTGACCCCACAGACTGTAGCCCACCCTCCAGGATCCTCTGTCTATGGAATTATTCCAGGCAAGAATACTGGAGTGGGTTGCCATTCCCTTCTCCAGGAGATCTTCCTGACACAGGGATCGAACTTGAGTTTCTCATAGGGAACCAGGGAAAAAGTTTAGTGATCAATGCAAACAAATAAAGGAAAACAACAGGATGGGAAAGACTAGAGATCTCTTCAAGAAAATTAGAGATACCAAGGGAACATTTCATGCAAAGATGGGCTCGATAAAGGACAGAAATGGTCTGGACCTAAAAGAAGTAGAAGATATTAAGAAGTGGCAAGAATACACAGAAGAACTGTACATAAGAGATCTTTACAACCCAAATAATCATGATGGTGTGATCACTCACCTAGAGCCAGACATCCTGGAATGTGAAGTCAAGGCCTTAGAAAGCATCACTATGAACAAAACTAATGGAGGTTATGGAATTCCAGTTGAGTTATTTCAAATCCTGAAAGATGATGCTGTGAAAGTGCTACATTCAATATGCCAGCAAATTTGGAAAACTCAGCAGTGGCCACAGGACTGGAAAAGGTCAGTTTTCATTCCAATCTGAAAACAGGCAATAACAAAGAATCTTCAAACTACCGCACAATTGCACTCATCTCACATGCTAGCAAAGTAATGTTCGAAATTCTGCAAGCCAGCTTTCAGCAATATGTGAACCATGAACTTCCAGATGTTCAAGCTGGTTTTAGAAAAGGCAGAGGAACTAGAGATCAAATCCGCTGGATCATCAAAAAAGCAAGAGAGTTCCAGAAAAACATCTATTTCTGCTTTATTGACTGTGACAAAGCCTTTGACTGTGTGGATCACAATAAACTGTGGAAAATTCTGAAAGAGATGGGAATACCAGACCACCTGACCTGCCNAAAGCAGAGATATTACTTTACCAACAAAGGTCCATCTAGTCAAGGCTATGGTTTTTCCAGTGGTCATGTATGGATGTGAGTGTTGGACTGTTTGTAAAGAAAGCTGAGCACTGAAGAAGTGATGCTTTTGAACTGTGGTGTTGGAGAAGACTCTTGAGAGTTCCTTGTCTCTATGGATATCCAATCAGTCCATCCTAAAGGAAATCAATCCTGGGTATTCATTAGAAGGACTGATGCTGAGGCTGACACTCCAATATTTTGGCTACCTCCTGTGAAGAGTTGACACGTTAACAGACCCTGATGCTGGGAGCTATTAGGGGCAGGAGAAAAAGGGGACGATAGAAGATGAGATGGCTGGGTGGCATCACCGATTCGATGCAAATGAGTTTCGGTGAACTCCAGGAGTTGATAATGGACAGGGAGGCTTGGCGCGCTGTGATTCATGGTTTTCGCAAAGAATTGGACACAACTGAGAGACTGAACTGAACTAATAAATATATATATATAAGGACTGATGCTGAGGCTGACACTCCAATATTTTGGCTACCTCCTGTGAAGAGTTGACACGTTAACAGACCCTGATGCTGGGAGCTATTAGGGGCAGGAGAAAAAGGGGACGATAGAAGATGAGATGGCTGGGTGGCATCACCGATTCGATGCAAATGAGTTTCGGTGAACTCCAGGAGTTGATAATGGACAGGGAGGCTTGGCGCGTGTGATTCATGGTTTTCGCAAAGAATTGGACACAACTGAGAGACTGAACTGAACTAATAAATATATATATGTGTGTGTGTGTGTGTGTGTGTTTTCATACTCATATGTATATGAATATTTAATAGTACAAATATGAATAAACAGAAAGTATAAATAAACCAGTTGAGGGAAATTGTGTTTATGACTGATGAACACATACATGACCTTAGCTATTATTAAAGTGATAGAAATGCCACAAGTGGTTGCTTATGAAAAAAATATGTTGTATTTTTAGGAGTCAATATAGGGATTAATAGCAAGCAAATTCCAGCAGGTAAAGGAGTAGCAATATTAATAGAGAATACATATTGTCTTGAATATCTGTAACAAATGCAAAGTGGAAACCTCCCTATTTCTTTTATTTGTGTTTTCATGCATTGTTTCCAGTCCTACCTCTTTGGTCAAAAGAATCACGTGTTGTCATCAGGCCTTGGATACTGAGAAGGGATTGAAGTCATGAAAATCCATGGTCTTCCTCATACCTCTCAATATTTTTTTGCATATATTTTATTTCTGTTTAGAATTGATCCTTGTGAAAATCCCAGGTGGCCCTAGTGACAAAGAAACAGCCTTCCAATGGAAGAGACATAAAAGACATGGGGTCAATCCCTGGGTCAGGAAGATTCCCTGGAGGAGGAAATGACAGCCCACTCCAGTATTTTTGTGTTGAGAATCCCATTGACAGGGGAGCCTGGAAGGCTACAGTTCATACGGTTGCAGACTCAAACACTTCTGAAGCATGTGTATGCATTGTGAAAATTAGATTATAAAAGTAATTTTATTTTGTTCATTTCTTTGTTTTCTTCCCAATGCCTCAAGGCTTTTACTGCTCCAAGTCTTCTAGGTTCATTCATCTAGTCCACAAATATTTACTGAGCATATCTTATGAGCCAGACACTCAACTAATTTCTAAATATACTTTGAATAAACAAAAATTTTTTAAAGTAAAATTTCTTGCCTTTTCTGAGGGAAGGGGGCTGGATCCAACTTAATCAATTACCACCTATAATATTTAGATACACTTAGAATAAAGGATGGAGAAGGCAATGGCACTCTATTCCAGTACACCTGCCTGGAAAATCCCATGGATGGAGGAGCCTGGAAGGCTGCAGTCCATGGGGTCACTGAGGTCGGACACGACTGAGTGACTTCACTTTCACTTTTCACTTTTATGCATTGGAGAAGGAAATGGCAACCCACTCCAGTGTTCTTGCCTGGAGAATCCCAGGGACAGGGGAGCCTGGTGGGCTGCCGTCTGTGGGGTTGCACAGAGTTGGACACGACTGAAGAGTCTTAGTAGAATAAAGGAATGAGTTCCTGCTAATTTCTAATAAAATGATTTATTATCATTGTAATTTTATTATATTTATATCTTTTGATGACAATTTCCTAGAAATACAGTATTCTTTAATTTCTAAAGTGCTACTTGCTATGTATGTGTTTATGTATACATAAATATAACTATTAAATGGAACATAAATCATCTTAAAATTATTTATTTTGGGGCCACCAAGAAATTTTTAAAGAACGCTTCAATGAAATTTTTCAAAAAAATTTTAAACAGAGACTCCAAATATTAATATTTTTATCCCAGAAACCACAGAGTTTATTTTCTTTCTCCAAAAAGTAGGTACAAGACATCATCCCCTGTAGGTTTGTTGTTGTTGTTGTTGTTTCTGAGATTCTGTACTTCAGGAAGCTTTTGGAATTCTGTTTGCATTTATCCATCATCTATGGGGCTTCCCTGTTGGCTCAGATGGTAAAGAATCTGCCTGCAATGCAGAAGACCAGGTTTGATCCCTGTGTCAGAAAGATCCCTTAGAGAAGAGAATGGCTACCCACTCCAGTATTCTTGCCTGGAGAATTCCATGGATAGAGGAGCCTGACAGACTATGTCCACTGAGTTGCAAAGTGTTGAACACAACTGAGTAACACTTTCATTTTTCAGGGTCTATAGTCTCCTTTGTGCCCTTGTCCATGCATCTTTCTTATAGTTAGAATTTATAAAACCATACTATAAAATTGTGTCATTCTCATTTTGCTAAGTTTTTGGTAGAAAATAAGCTGATAAACATAAATATAAGATAAATTATGACATGTAATACACAGTAAGTATTTGGTCTCTTAGACAATTGTTTATAGCATGCTTTAATTTTGAATATAGAATTTTACAATTTCTTATGTAGTTTCTCAATAACTATGTCAATATTTCAATATTTCAGATATACTTTTCCTTTTATTTTATACAAAGATTATTTTTCAGGTATTTATCTGATTCTGTGATCACTGAAAAAATTTACAAAACCATACTATAAAATTGTGTCATTCTCATTTTGCTAAGTTTTTGGTAGAAAATAAGCTGATAAACATAAATATAAGATAAATTATGAATGTAATACACAGTAAGTATTTGGTCTCTTAGACAATTGTTTATAGCATGCTTTAATTTTGAATATAGAATTTTACAATTTCTTATGTAGTTTCTCAATAACCGTGTCAATATTTCAATATTTCAGATATACTTTTCCTTTTATTTTATACAAAGATTATTTTTCAGGTATTTATCTGATTCTGTGATCACTGAAAAAACTAATGATTTGAAAGCTCCTACTTTAAATGTTGAATGTAATTAAAGAAGGAAATAAAATATGATAGGAAATAAATAATAGAAAAATATATAAAAGACCATAAAATCTTGAAGAATGGCCCTACCATTTTCCAAGTGCCTCAGTCATGAGTATGCTGTTTCACAGATACACTGTATGGAAGAGTGATAGACAATTTCTACTGCCTATCTGCACCTTATTTCAATGATAGGTAAGGTAGAATTACTATAGGGTTTAGCCTGTAGAAGTCCATGAACAGAGGAAGCTACAGTCCATGGTGTCACAAACAATTGGATGGAACTAAATGACTAATATTTTCTCACTTTTTTAGTGAAGGTTCAAGTTTGACCAAAGTTCCAAATGATAGTTCTCTGTCAGGGGACCCTCTAACGCTCACAGAATGTACAGAATAAACATTTAGTATTTAAATTATGAAAGGAAAGTCAGAACATATGTTCTAAGTAATCGTGTTTGTTTGAAATCAGGGAAACAACACACAAAGCAAACCATGGAAAGCAAATCTGGAAAATGTTTTAAAATATGCTAAAGTTATATTAGCAAATTTGCACCAACAAAAAAATCTGCATAATGTGAATAATTTGAATATGATGTGATTAAAATAATGACAAGGCCATTACTTTGAAGAGTTCATGATTATTTCTCTATTCTTTTAGGGAATTATAGAAATAATAATAAGGATGTATGTTTTATATACAAGGCATAATAGAACTTACTCATCCCACTATGTTTTGTCAGCAGTCTAAAACAGTAGTCACAGATGGGCATGAAATTAAAATAAAAGAGAAGTAAGATGAGTGGTAAGATAGGCACTAATAGTACTGGTAGGTAGGGAGAGCTACAAAAATAAAAATATGATTCTTGGCAGACTGTGTAACAATTATGCAGGACGTGATAACAGAAGAGTAAAATACTGCTTTGTAAAAGTAGATACTAGACACAATTATAATCATGTATAAAGAATGCATGTCTAGCACTCTAGATAACTTACCTGTGAATTTCTGTTTGATTAATTATTCAAATATTAAGTATGTGCTTACTATGCACCACATCCTACTCTAGCTACTTCAGAAAAAGACAAGGAGTAAAGCAAACCAAAGCACATGTTTTTATGGACCTTTCTTTCTAGATGGAGGACTGACAAAGAACATGCTAGTTAAACAAAATGAATAGTAATTTATATAGCCTGTGCAAATACTGGTTTGGCCAAAAAGTTTGTTCTGGTTTTTCCATACCCTCTTACAAAAAAACCCAAACAAACTTTTGGTCAACCCAATAAAGCCTATATTGGAAATTTATATAGAGTACTATATGCAACAAATATATAGTAATAAGATGGTGCTACCTGTTAAGCAGAGACACAAAGTAGAGAAAGAGAATGAGAGCTCAAATTTAATATGGTGGTACCAGAAGATATCATTTTGAATAAAGACATGGGAACAGTGAGGGACTAGCTCTACATAATGTGGAAATAGAGTATTTTAGGTGCTTGAGCAGCAAGGAGATGGGCTGTGAGTGAGTAGAGCATGTTTGAGGAAGAAGAGTGGGCAATTTTGTTAGAGCCACAGAGGAGGAAGAGTGACCTAGCATGGGACATGACTCATCAGTTATAAGTCAAATGACGTAGTCCTACAAGCTTAAAGGATTCTGACTTTTGCTGTGTGAAGAGGAAAGCACATGAGGAACATGATTTATGTTTTAAATATAAACTGTTGAAAACATTCGAAGTTGATTGTGGCATGTTGATTGTTGTGATGTTTTTGTGACTGTATACATATGCTATATGTTTTGCCAAGAGAATGCACTGGTGATAGCAAACACCCTCTTCCAACAATACAAGAGAATACTCTACGCATGGACACCACCAGATGGTTAATACCAAAATCAGATTGATTTTATTCTTTGCAGCCAAAAATGTAGAAGCTCTATACAATTGGCAAAAACAAGACCGGGAGCTGACTGTGGCTCAGATCATGAATACCTTATTGTCAAATTCAGAATTAAATTGAAGAAAGTGGGGAAAACCACTAGACCATTCAGGTATGACCTAAATCAAATCCCTTATGACTATACAGTGGAAGTGAAAATAGATTCAAGGGACTAGATCTGATAGATAGAGTACCTGAAAACTATGGAGGGAGGTTCGTCACATTGCACAGGAGGAAGTGATCAAGACCATTCCCAAGTAAAAGAAATGCAAAAAGGCAAAATGATTGTCTGACGAGGCCTTACAAATAGCTAAGAAATAAGAGAAGCTAAAGGCAAAGGAGAAAAGGAAAGATATACCCATTTGAATGCAGAGTTCCAAAGAATAGCAAAGAGAGATAAGAAAGCCTTCCTCAATGAACAATGCAAGAAATACAGAAAAACAACAGAATGGGAAAGACTACAGATCTCTTCAAGAAAATTAGAGATATCAAGGATACATTTCATGCAAAGATGGGCACAATAAAGAACAGAAATGGTACAGACCTACCAGAAGCAGAAGATATTAAGAAGAGGTGGCAAGAATACACAAAAGAACTACACAAAAAGATCTTCATGACCCAGATAACCATGATGGTGTGACTAGTACCCAGAACCAGCCATCTTGGAATGTGAAGTCAAGTGGCCCTTAGGGAACATCACTATGAACAAAGCTAGAGGAGGTGATGGAATTCCAGTAGAGCTATTTCATATCCTAAAAGATGATGCTGTGAAAGTGCTGCACTCAATATGCCAGCAAATTTGGAAAGTTCAGCTGTGGCCATAGGACCAGAAAAGGTCAGTTTTCATTCCAATCCCAAAGAAAGGCAATGCCAAAGAATGTTTAAGCTACCTCACAACTGCACTCATCTCACACACTAGCAAAGTTATGCTCAAAATTCTCCAAGCCAGGCTTCAATAGTACATGAACCGTAAACTTCCAGATGTTCAAGCTGGATTTACAAAAGTCAGAGGAACCAGAGATCAAATTGCCAACATCTGCTGGATCACAGAAAAAGCAAGAAAATACCAGAAAAAACATCTACTTGTGATTTATTGACTATGTCAAAGCCTTTGACTGTATAGGTCACAACAAATTCTAGAAAATTCTTCAAGAGATGGGAATACCAGACCATCTTTCCTGCCTACCTAGAAATCAGTATGCAGGTCAAAAGTAACAGTTAGAACTGGACATGGAACAATGGACTAGCTCCAAACTGGGAAAGGATTACATGAAGGCTTCATACTGTCAACATGCTTATTTAACTTATATGGAGATTACATCATGTGGAATGACAGAACGGATAAAGCACAGGCTGCAATCATGATTGCTGAGAGAATTATCAATAACCTCAGATAAGCATATGAAACCACTCTTGTGGCAGAAAGCAAAGAAGCACTAAAGAGCCTTTGATATAATTGAAAGAGGAGAGTTAAAAAGCTGACTTAAAATCAATATTCAAAAAACAAAGGTCATTGCATCCATTCCCATCAATTCAGTTCAGTTGCTCAGTCGTGTCTGATTCTTTGAAATCCCATGAATTGCAGCATGCCAGGCCTCCCTGTCTGTCACCAAATCCCAGAGTTCACTCAAACTCACATCCATCGAGTCGGTAATACCATCCAGCCATCTCATCCTCAGTTGTCACTTTCTCCTCCTTCCCCCAATCCCTCCCAGCATCAGGGTCTTTTCCAATGAGTCGACTCTTCTCATGAGGCGGCCAAGTACTGGAGTTTCAGCTTGAGCATCAGTCCTTCCAAAGAACACCCAGGACTGATCTCCTTTAGAATGGACCGGTTGGATCTCCTTGCAGTTCAAGGGACTCTCAAGAGTCTTCTCCAACACTGCAGTTCAAAAGCATCAATTCTTTGGCACTCAGCTTTCTTCACAGTCTAACTCTCACATCCATACATGACTACTGGAAAAAACATAGCCTTGTCTAAACAGACCTTTGTTGGCAATGTAATGTCTCTGCTTTTGAATATTCAGTCTGAGTTGGTCATAACTTTCCTTCCAAGGAGTAAGTGTCTTTTAATTTCATCACTGCAACCACCATCTGCAACCCATTCCCATCACTTCATTGCAATTAGATGGGGAAGCAATGGAAACAGTGAAAGACTTTATGTTTTGGAGCTCCAAAATTACTGCTTATGTTGACTGCAGCCATGAAATTAAAAGACACTTGCTCCTTGGAAGAAAAGCTATGACCAACCTAGGCAGCATATTAAAAAGCAGAGACATTATTTTGCCAACAAATGTCCATCTAGTCAAAGCTATGGTTTTTCCAGTAGCCATGTTTGGATGTGAGAGGTGGGCTACAAAGAAAACTGAGCACCAAAGAACTGATTCTTTTGAACTATGGTGTTGGAGAAGATTCTTGTGAGTCCCTTGGACAGCAAGGAGATCCAACCAGTTCATCCTAAAGGAAATCAGCCTGAATATTCATTGTAAGGACTGATGCTGAAGCTGAAACTTCAAAATTTTGGCCACCTGCTGTGAAGAACTGACGCATTGGGAAAGACCCTGATGCTGAGAAAGAGTGAAGGCAAGAGGAGAAGGGGATGATAGAGGATGAATGGTTGGATGGCACTGACCATTGACATGAGTTTGACCAAGCTCTTGTTGGTGACAGATAGGGAAGCATGGCGTCCTACAGTCCATGGGGTTGCGCAGAGTCAGACATGACTGAGCAACTGAACTGAATGGATGCATACGCTGATCTTTATCCAGCTGAACACTTTACATGCAGCTTTTTTTTTAAGTGTAAATGCTTTAATAACAGCTGACAAAAAATCTTCTCTGGCTTCAGTGTTGAGAACAGAGTGTTCAGTTCAGTTCAGTCGCTCAGTCGTGTCCGACTCTTTGCGACCCCATGAATCGCAGCACGCCAGGCTTCCTTGTCCATCACCAACTCCCGGAGTTCACTCAGACTCACGTCCATTGAGTCTGTGATGCCATCCAGCCATCTCATCCTTGGAGCAATGCAAACTCAGGGAGACCTGTTGGGAGCTCATTCATTAATAGAATTGTGAGATCACAATGCTTTGGACCAAGATGATAGCAGCAAGGATGCTGAGAAGTGTGCATGTGCTAGTTGTTTTTGTTTTTGTTTTTACAGGGTTTCTCTGGTGGCTCAAATGGTAGAGACTAAGCAATGCAGGAGACACAGATTTGACCCCTGGTTTGGGAAGGTGCCCTGGAGAAAAGAATGGCTAACCACTCCACTATTGTTACCTGTAGAATTCCATGGACAGAGGAACCTGGCAAGCTACAGTCGTGGGATTACAATAAGTTACAGATGTACACTCTAGTGATTCACAGTCAGTTTTTAAAGGTTCTATTCTGTTTATAATTATTATAAAATATTGGTTATATTATCTTCCCTGTGTTTTACAATATATTATTAAGCTTATTTTATACATAATAATTTGAGCTTTTCTTGTGGCTCAGATGGTCAGAATCTGCCTGGAATGTAGGAGAACCAAGTTCAGTCCCTGAGTGAGGAACATCCTCTGGAGAAAGAATGGGAATGGCTACGCTACCTATTCAGGTGTTGCCATTGGTAAAGAATCTAGCTGCCAATATAGGCAGACACAAGAGATGTGGGTTTGATCTCAGGGTTGGGAAGATCCTCTGGAGAAGGAAATGTCAACTCATTCCAGTATTCTTGCCCTGGAAAATCCCATGGACAGAAGAGCCTGGCAGGCTACAGTCCATGGGATTGCAAAGAGTCAGACACAGCTGAGCAACTAACACCCTTCACTTTCACTTTTGCATCTCCTAAATCTCTTACACCTTTTTTTTGGCCCTCCTTTTTTCCTCTCACAGCTGGTAACTAATAATCTGCCCTCTACCTCCGTAAGTCTGATCCTTTTTGCTATACTCACTAGTTTGTTTGTTTGTTTAGATTCCATATATAAGTGTTCTCATGTAGTATTTGTGTTTCTCTGATTTATTTCATTCAGCATAATACCCTCCAAGTCCATCCATGCTATTGCACACATCAAAGTTTCATTTTTTTATTGCATTGTGTGTGAGTGTGTATGTGTGTGTATACCACTTCTTATCCAGTCATCTATTGGTGGACATTTTAGGCTGCTCCCATATCTTGGCAACTGTAAATAATACTGCCATGAACATTGGGGTACACGTATCTTGTGACTTCATTTTTGTTCATATCTATACCCAGGAGTTGAATTATTGATCATACAGCAGTTCCATTTTTAGGTTTTGTTTTGAGAAATCTATATACCATTTTCCACAGTGACTGTACCAGTTTACGTTCCCACCAACAGTGTACAAGTTTCACTTTTCTCCACTTCCTCACCAACACTTGCTTTTGTTTTCTTTTTCATGACAACCATTCTGACAGGTGTAAGGTGATATATATTTGTGATTTTGATTCACATTTATTTCTTTGATGATTAGCAAGATCAAGCATTTTTTTCATATGCCTGTTTGGCCAGCTATTTATATTCTTCTCTGGAAAAGTGTCTATTCAGATCTGTCCATTTTTTAATTGAAACTTTTTTATATTAAACTATATGAGCTGTCCATGTCTTTTGGAAATTAATCCCTTGTTGGTAGCACCTTTTGTAAATATTTTCTCCCAGTCCATTGTCTTTTCATCTTGTTTATGATTTCCTTTGCTATAGAAAAATTTTGAAGTTTAATTAGGTACCATTTGTTTATTTTTGCTTTTATTTCCCACTACTCTAGAGGATAGATCATAAAACACATTCCTGTAATTTATATCAAAGCATTTCCTTCCAATGTTTTCCTCTAAGAATTTGATAGTATCTGGTTTTACATTTAGAACTTTAATCCATTTTGTATTTATTTTTATATATTTAGTTAAAGAATGCTCTAGCTTCATGTGCGTGTGTGTGTGTGTGTGTATATATATATATATATATATATACATATATATACATATATATTTTAACATGTAGCTATCCAGTTTTCCCAGAACCACTTATTGAAGAGACTGTATTTTCTCCATTGTAAATTCTTGTCTGCTTTGTCATAAATTGATTGACCATAAGTGCCTGAGTTTATTTCTGGACTCTATTCTGTTCCATTGATCTATGTGTCTCTTTTTGTGTCTGTACTATACTGTT
This sequence comes from Aepyceros melampus, assembly GCA_006408695.1. Lineage (NCBI taxonomy): Eukaryota > Metazoa > Chordata > Mammalia > Artiodactyla > Bovidae > Aepyceros > Aepyceros melampus. The sequence goes on from SJXQ01002686.1 coordinate 90,113, forward strand.
GTGATGATCATAGCTTTGTCATATAGTCTGAAGTCAGACAGCCTGATTCCTCTAGTTCTATTCTTCTTACTCAAGATTAGTTTGGCTTTTCAAGGTCTTTGTGTTTCCAGACAAATTTTAAAATTATTTGCCTGTTTATGAAAAAATGCTACCAGTATTTTGATAGGGATTACATTGAATCTGTAGAATGCCTTGGGCAATATGCTCATTTTAGCAATATTAACTCTTTCAATCTAAGAATATAGTACATCTTTTCATCTGTTTCTGTGTTCAGTTTCTTTCACCAATCTTATAGTTTTCTGGATACAGAATCTTAGGTAGGTTTATTTCTAGGTAACTTACTCTTGGTTGTAATGATAAATGGGGTTGTTGTCTTAATTATCTTTCTTATATTTCATTGTTAATATATAGAAATACAATAGACTTCCATATACTAATTTTGTATACTGAAACTTTCCTGAATTCATTGATGTGGTCTAATGTTAGGTATATTTTGAAGCTGGTACTAACAGAATATGCTGATATCATCATGAAAGGAGTGATAAGATGGTATATAACAAGATTTTTAGCCTAAACTAAAAATTTTGTATTAACTGAGATGTGAAATGTTGAAAGACAAGCATGTTTGGATATGGACTAATGGGAGCTCAATTGTCAAAGTGTTGAGATTGAGATTTTTATTAAACATCCAAATGAAGCTATCAATGTGGATAAATGTGTCAAGATCAGCAGAGCATTCTATTCTGGTGATATTATCAATTTTTTCTTTCTCCCCCTTACTCTCTCTTTCTCTCTCTCTCTCTATATATATGTACATATCTATGCATGCAAGGAGATCCAACCAGTCCATTCTGAAGGAGATCAACCCTGGGGTTTCTTTGGAAGGAATGATGCTAAAACTGAAGCTCCAGTACTTTGGCCACCTCATGTGAAGAGTTGACTCATTGGAAAAGACCCTGATGCTGGGAGGGATTGGGGATAGGAGGAGAAGGGACCGACCAAGGATGAGATGGCTGGATGGCATCACGGACTCGGTGGATGTGAGTCTGAGTGAACTCCGGGAGTTGGTGGTGGACAGGGAGGCCTGGCGTGCTGCGATTCATGGGGTCGCAGAGTCGGACACGACTGACTGACTGAACGGAAGGGAATACATGTATGTATATATACATATACTATATATAGTATATCAAATCCACCTATAAAATCACGTATCTATATATCAACTTCTGTGATGTTTACAAGTGTAAAATTATGTTTTATTACTTAGAGTGTAGCCAGTGAAGGGGGGACAAAAGTATGGAACTGTTTGGCATTTGCAGAGTTAGAGACTGGGGAGATGATATAGGGTCAGTACATGAAACTTACAGAGAATATCCAGAATATAGAAGGAAAACAGAAGATCAATGATTAACCATGTAAATGTCTGCTAATATGCCACATAAGATGAACCCTGAAAAACAACCTTTCACAAAACAGAATTAATGTGAATCCTTGGCAGTTGAAAGTGAAAATCTTATCAAAAGAAATTTAAAGGAGACAAAGAAGGGAGAAATTGGAAACAGTGAATAAAAAAGAACTTTTTCTCAGTGTTTTTCTCCAAAGAAATGAAAAGAATTATGAATTAGTTGAAAGAATTGGAACAATTTGTTTTAACATGGGAACAAATAATATATTTCATTATTAATAGGAATGAGTTTCTAGGCTGGGGAATTTTGAAGTAAAACAAAATTTAAAAAGAGTTGCTGAAATCATGACCTTAAGTCAGCAAAAAGAGATTATATTCAAGTGCACAAATACAAAAATTTGTCTTAAATAGAGTGTGGAAAGCTCATCTAAAGATAGGATGCATGCATTCAAATCAGATAAGTCGATAGATATGGCTGCAGATTATAAAAATCCTTATTTTATGTCTTTATTTCTAATATAATGGGATGAAAAAATCTTTAACAGAGATTAAGACTGGAGTAAAGGAAGCTGGAAGTTTGAGGAGAGAGAAGAAATTATAAAATAGGTATTTAGGAAGGTGAAAGAACTAGGGTTATGTAATATGATTGCCTGGCAACATTAGGACTTACTTGAAACACATGATAAGGGATATAAGTGCTTATAAACAAATACCAGTCAACACAGTGTTATCACTTTTTTGCTTTAGCCATGTTTCAAAGCATGCACACATTCACTGGAGAGGAGGAGAGTTGGATTTAATCAGGATTGTGGTTTAGTCAAAATAAAAGTAATACAGAGATCAGAGATCTAAATCCTATTTCTCTGACTTCAAACGCCTTTTGTCTAGTTTTTCTACTAGATTCTTCCTTTCTATAGCAACCATATAGATCCAAGGAGGAAAGCAAAATAATGCTCTAAATGCTTAGAAGATGTAAAAATATCTAGGTGCTAGAAAATTTAAAAAATTAATTACAACCTGGCTTCCCTGGTGGCTCAGAGGTTAAAGTGTCTGCCTCCAATGTGGGAGACCCAGGTTCGATCCCTGGGTCGGGAAGATCCCCTGGAGAAGGAAATGGCAACCCACTCCAGTATTCTTGCCTGGAGAATCCCATGGACGGAGAAGCCTGGTAGGCTACAGTCCACGGGGTCGCAAAGAGTCGGACAGGCTGAGCGACTTCACTCACTCACTCAGTTATAAATCTAGGTGCTAGAAAATTTAAAAAATTAATTATAACCTGGCTTCCCTGGTGGCTCAGAGGTTAAAGTGTCTGCCTCCAATGTGGGAGACCCAGGTTCGATCCCTGGGTCGGGAAGATCCCCTGGAGAAGGAAATGGCAACCCACTCCAGTATTCTTGCCTGGAGAATCCCATGGACGGAGAAGCCTGGTAGGCTACAGTCCACGGGGTCGCAAAGAGTCGGACAGGCTGAGCGACTTCACTCACTCACTCAGTTATAATCAAGTGTTCACATTTTTGTTAGGTTAAAGTAATGCCTAGGTAAATATTTTGCAAGTTTTTTTCAATATGGTTAGACAAAAGTAGATGAATATTTTAAAGGGCTTCTTATTTACTAATTTTTTCAGCATATAAGGGAACATTTTAATAATTTTTCTTCAGAAATACTGTCAAAATTGTTAATAGTAGAAAAAGCTCACTTGTTATAAATTTGATATATTCTGAAAAAGACTGCTCTTAAGATTACTTTTGATCACGTATATAACAAAAATAATGCCCAGTAAAAAAACAAAAACAAAAACAAAAAAACATGATATTTTAGGTTCAATTTTACAAATTCTTTTATTTCAAATAAATTGTAATGTTTAAAATAGCTACAGATTATGTGATTCAAACTGACCAAAATATTTATATTTTAGTTAATATGAAGACAAAAATTATTTTTATATCAAATGTTAGAAGTCACCCTGAAACGCATTATAAGAAATGAAAATTTAAGGGTTATATTTGACTACTCACATTTACTACATTCTTATATTCCAGGTGCTATTTTCAGTTCCCACTTGAAGTCCACAAAAACTCTGAAACAAAAGTAAAATTATTCCCCTTTTACAGATAAAAAGATATGAAGTTTTAAAAACAAAGTCCTACACATAGTAGGAATTCATGTGCAAATGTCATTTATCTCTATAGTGATGCTTTCCTTTGTATAAAATAATGCACATATAATTTGAGAAATCACCATGCAGTTATTTGGAATTTTGACATTTGCTATTTAAAAGAATGTTTCACCTTAATACAGTTGAAAACTCTTTGATTTAGGAAAGTTCAGATCATGGTCCAACAGGCAGAGTTGGGGAAAAAAAGGAAATTTTTGTAGAGTTCATTTGTGATGTTAACATTTTATACATTAATGACAAAATATTCCCATATATACCAAAGTTCTTAAAAGGACCTCTGTGAATCTTGACTCCTCCCCTTACCTCACTGCTTTTTCTGTTCACATGACTCCACCTAGAATGTTGTTTTCCCTCAGACATGACAACTAAATTTATTTTTTGGACCATTGGACTTGTTGGTCTATCTGCTTTTCTTTACATGATTTTTACTTATTTTTTAAATGTTTTATTAAATTCAACCTCCTCAATGCTATCCAACTTGATCACCTGAATTTAAGTCACAGAATTCCCCTTATGGTAATAGCATTCCCTTTATCCACATTCTGTTTTTGACACATTTAGTAGGCACATTTAGTACCTATTTACATAGTATGCAAATTGCATATTTAGTATTTTATTATTATTATATTTTTACAAAGTCACCTATACCCAAGATTTTAAGCTACATAAAATCAGACATTTTTTTCTGTTTTTTTAATTATTATTATTATTATTATTATTATTCATGTACACCAAATGCCAAAAGTAGTGTCTCACATATAGTGATTGCTCAATAAATATTATTGAATATACAGCAAAGTAGCAGCCATATAACAGTCTGGAAAATTGAAGTGGTTGAACTGGTAGAATACATGAGCTGGAGTATCAAGACTGGAAAGAAATCACTCTAAAATAGTACAGTCTATTCTGACTCCATGTGCCAAATACAAGGAATACATTTATCTTAAATAAATAAAAGAAAAACCCAAGGCTTACCTTAAAATATGAAAAATGTATGTGTGACAGATATTAATACTTTTAAACAGTAAGTGTTAACTCAGAGTTGTAAAACTGTCACATGAACATCTAAAAACCTAAGCTTGCTTAACTATGGTTGGAGAGAAATATTTAAAATGTGAACTCCTTTCGCTGTAAGAAAAAAATACCCTAAGGATAATCAAATGTCTGGCCTCATACAGAAGTGTTAAAAAAACAGACTTTTCTTTTTCTCCTTGGAGCCCTTGCAAAGAGCTAAGTGTATTCACGTTAAAATAAGTCTATTATATCCCTGCAGGACTCAAGTTAATTGTAATAACAAGCTATATATGATTTTATTAAAAAAAAAAAAAATCCTGCTCCCTGTGAGGCAAAAAAAGCAAATACATAGACAAAGAAAGCTCCTCTTCATACGGATTCTCTATCTCTGTCACTACCTCTCTGTCTCTGTCTCTCTTTCTCTTATACTTTTTCTATTATAAATTAGAAATAAAGTTTAAATCACTTAGAAGATTATTTTTTATACCCAAGAAGCCAAGCAGGAGTATAATCTATTCTGAAATTCATGAGAAAATCCTTTAAAATGTCAGACAACATTTAAAACATTCTATGATTAAGGCATATTTTAATTTTCTTAATGTCAAAACTCTGCTGTGGGAGAAGCTTATGAACACTCATTTGATATTCACATGAGCTGATATTAAAATGGAGCCACACTCTTAGAAGTATCAATATCAGGAATTGAGAGTATTTTTTAAAAAAGAGAGACTAGCCTGACCTTCAGAAAAGACAGTGCAGAATAAGATGGACCAGAAATGAAACAATAATTTTCTCATGGATGTTACTCATTAAGCACACTTACATTCACTAATTCACACTTACATTCACTAACAGACCTGGGACAGGTATAAGTGAGTTTGGATAAGATCTATCTTAAATCTAAGATATTTCTGGCCTTTTAAACAAAATATGGAGGAAAATGAAGGGATGAGTGGCTGCTTCCCAGACATTGATAGTGGTTGACTCATTGAGTACATTCAATATTTTACAAATATTTCTTAAGAATATTTGTTAAGAGTGTGCCAAATTCTAAATATTGCCTTAGTGGATTTTTGTGGGGCACTGAGCTATGTGCTATGAATATAGGAGTGCCTGTCCACAGCGGGTGGCATTGTAGTGAAAAAGACACTAAAAATATAACTCAGAATTGAATGCCACGTAGTGAACTGTGCTACAGAGGAAAAGCAAGAGAAAAATATGGGGTAAAATATGATGGGGAGGTGCTTTTCTTGATGATAGGCAGGAGAGTGCTTTTAGAGGAGGGACACTGAAGCAATGAGTGCAGTAATTTCAGAAGTTGAAGATGTAGGAGTTAAATATATGCAGAAGAGCACTTGTGGAAAAGGGCAGAGCAAGGTCAGCAGTGTTGAGTTGGAAAAATGCTTTGCCTATCTGTGGAAAATTACTGGAGCAGAGCAAACATAGGCAGGAGAACTGAAGGTGTGAGGTTAAGTCCAAGAGATTTATTTCCATGTCAGGAGGAATGTTGTAAGCCAATGGCAAGAGTTTTAGACATTATATCGATTGTGGGGCTGGGAGCCATTTGGGACTTCCCTGGTGGTCCAGTGATTAAGACTCCACACTTCCAAGTAGCTGATGTGGATCTGATCCCTGGTCAGGGAACTAAAATCCTGCATGCTGCGTGGCATGGCCAGAAAAAGAAAAAGGCAGAAGACATCCACTACATTCATGTGTAATAAATCCATCATGTTAAAAAAAGCCATTGAAAGGTTTTCAATAGGGCAATCACTGAGTAAAATAACCTGAGTCGCACTTCAAAAGGCTGCAAGAGTAAGTATACGCTCTTCTGACTATGAAGAAATGCATTTACTCTGGGTTTGGTAATAGCAGCAACCAACAGCAAACTGTATGTTATCTCCTATTCTACAGCTGACTTGTCAGATGCCAAATCTTACTAAATGAAATATAAGAAGTCATAGTTTGTCAGGGAAATCTCAGTGTCTTTTGCAAATTCTCATTTTACTCAAGAGAAGCTTTTGACCATGGTCTGCTTAAGAAGGGCAAAAGAAATCCAAAAACAATACATTTTGCTTGAAAAGTAGTGAAAAAGAAAATAGAGAAGACCTGACATGTTGAATGGTTATCAACATAATTATCAGAATATTCAAATGGAACATATAAAAAATAACAAGGAGATAGAAAACAAAAAATATTTTATCCCTAAAATATAAACATATTAAACAATATAAAAGTTGCAAAATGAGAATACCACAGCCAATTTAAAATAATGCACTTTTATCCTAACTCTTCTCTGAATCATCTGCCTTTTTGTGATACCCATGTGTGGAAAATACTTTGCCAAATGGTGGACAGATTTCTTGGCAAAATGCTGGTTTAGAGATCTCAGGAAACTGTACTAAAATAGCAACTTTAGTGTATGAATAACAACTTTTAGAATACCCTAACTCACGTTATAGGCTACTAGGAATTAGTCTTTAGTTATATATACATAAAATTGAAATTCAGGTAATTTTAATTTACTTACAAGAATACAGGGAAGGATTAGAATTTCTGGATTATTTTGTAGAGTGACAGGAAATATTTAACCTACTGAAAAACACAATTCAAGTCCAAGAAATTTGGAATAATATCTTGACCTTTAAATGGACACATCACTTTAATGTTTTGTTACTACCATAAAAAATTAGATAATGGGGACACTATGAATACTTAAATGAAACTTTAGATGAAAGTACTTTTTCATGTAAAATTAAGGACAATGATTTTGTTGAATCTTCACTTAACATACATAGCATTCATTTATTGTTTTACTTGCATTTGTTACCTTCTGGTTAAAATCTTTATTTTCCCTTAAAATAACAACAAAAACAGTTGAACTGAAAGTAAATATGCTTCATCAGACCTAGGATCATACATGTTCAAATTGATGTTATATTTATTTGATGTTATTTGGATACACAATACTATTTTTTAAGTTATTTAAATGCACAGTAAACTCAGAACTTGAACAAAAGTTTAGTTACAAGTATCCCTATGAAGAGGAACTAAAAAGCCTCTGGATGAAAGTGAAAGTGGAGAGTGAAAAAGTTGGCTTAAAGCTCAACATTCAGAAAACTAAGATCATGGCATCTGGTCCCATCACTTCATGGGAAATAGATGGGGAAACAGTGTCAGACTTTATTTTTTGGGGCTCCAAAATCACTGCAGATGGTGACTGCAGCCATGAAATTAAAAGACGCTTACTCCTTGGAAGAAAAGTTATGACCAACTTAGATAGCATATTCAAAAGCAGAGACATTACTTTGCTGACTAAGATCCGTCTAGTCAAGGCTATGATTTTTCCTATGGTAATGTATGGATGTGAGAGCTGGATTGTGAAGAAGGCTGAGCACTGAAGAATTGATGCTTTTGAACTGTGGTATTGGAGAAGACTCTTGAGAGTCCCTTGGTCTGCAAGCCCTGGGATTTCTTTGGAAGGAGTGATGCTAAAGCTGAAACTCCAATACTTTGGCTACCTCATGGGAAGAGTTGACTCATTGGAAAAGACCCTGATGCTGGGAGGGATTTGGGGCAGGAGAAGAATGGGACGACAGAGGATGAGATGGCTGGATGGCATCACTGACTTGATGGATGTGAGTCTGAGTGAACTCCGGGAGCTGGTGATGGACAGGAAGGCCTGCTGTGCTGCAATTCATGGGGTCGCAAAGAGTCGGACACTACTGAGTGACTGAAATGAACTGAACTGAACTGATCCCTATTTTTGTTAAATGTAGTCCTTAACTTTTCCATACTCTAGCTTTTTGCGTTACTGATTTTACTGCATTAGAAAAACATTTAACATATTGGAGAAGATACTGCTAGACAGATTTTTCTAATTGTATCTTCATCTCATATATATGTGGATATATGGTGACACATAATTTACATAGCCTATTGTTTGAATGAAACTAAGCCCTCCATATTATATTTGCACTTTAAAATACACTTTTTTTTAAAGTGACCCCTTATCTGCAGTTTTGTTTTCCACAGTTTCAGTTGCCAATGGTCAACCAAGGTCTGACTGTATTAAATGAAAAATTCTAGAAATAAATAATTCAAAAGTTTTAAATTGCTGGTTGTTCTGAACAGGATTTTTCTTTATACATATTTTCCTTCCAGAGATGCCTTCTTTTTTTGATTCTGCTTCGATATTACATCCATTCTCACAACTTTAAGTATTTTCTATGCATCATTGACTTTCAAATTTTTAATTTCAGCCTGTTCACTTTCTAAGCTCCAGACTTTTGGCCATACCACTTGCTTGTTATATCCACTTAGATGTTTCATAGGCATGTCAAATTTGCTAAGGTTAAATTAGAATATTTGTCTTTATCCAACTACCTAGAATATTTCTCTAGTCTTCCTTCTCTCAGGGCTCAAGGTAGAAACTTTCTAAATCTCCTTTGAAGCTGAAGTATCTCTCGTCTTAGCCAAAACATCAGCAGGTTCTATTGACTACTTGCCAGTATATCTTGAACCTATGTGCTGCGCTTAGTTGCTCAGTAGTGTCTGACTCTGCACCCCTGTGTACTGTAGCCCAACGGCTCCTCTGTTCTTGGGCATTCTCCAGGCAAGAATACTGGATGGATTCCCATGACCTCCTCCAAAGGATCTTCCCATCTGAGGGACTGAACCTTGGTCTCCTACATTACAGGTAGATTCTTTACCATATGCGTCACCACAGAAGCCCAAGAATACTGGAGTGGGTAGTTTATCCCTTCTCCAGGGGATCCTCCAGACCCAGGAATCATACTGGGGTCTCCTGCATTGCAGGCGGATTCTTTACCAGCTGAGTTACAAGGGAAGCCTCTATCTTAAACCTATGCATGCTTTATTTTTTACTGTCACTAACTTTATCCATGGTCATCATCCATCATCTAAGTATCCATGATATACCTCTAACTGATTCACTTCTTATTCGTGTTCTTGCCTCCCCACTGAAGGAAACCAGAATATGTCACCCAGAAATATGTCTCTCTGACATAGAAATTATTTTGAGTTGAAGGCAAATAAGCAGCAATAAACACAAAGCTCCCCCTTTTGTGCTTAAAGGTAGGTTTTTTTTTTTTTTTTTGGCCTGGACTCTTGTTAGGAGAGGTTGTCAAGGGAATCTGAAAGGAAGAAATCCATGCTAAACTCACTCTTATCTTCCTAGTTAAGTAAGGTAAAAACCAAGTAGACCTACTCAGAGTACCTTACCCATAGACCAAACTGCTGCTGCTGCTGCTGCTGCTAAGTCACTTCAATCATGTCCGACTCTGTGCAACCCCATAGACAGCAGCCCACCAGGCTCCCCCGCCCCTGGGATTCTCCAGGCAAGAACACTGGAGTGGGTTGCCATTTCCTTCTCCAATGCATGAAAGTGAAAAGTGAAAGTGAAGTCACTCAGAAACTGCTAGGTCTTGTCAATTCTTCACAGGTCTATAATTTCTCTGTCTTAAAAAATGTAAAAGCTTCCTGAGCTGGTCTCTTCTTTGGGCCCTCATTCTCTTATGAAGGCATCCTTGTACATGCAAAACTTTAATAAGATTTGTATGCTTTTCTTCTGTTAATCTGTCTTTATCAGTTTAATTTTCAGACCCAGTCAAATGAAAATGTTCAGAAATTTAGGGTGTAACTTCACTCAAGTAATAGTGTTTGCTATCTATTGTACTCGGTCTCTCAGTTATGTCCAACTCTTTGCAGCCCCATGAACTGTAGCCTACCAAGCTCTTCTGTCCATGGAATTCTCCAAGCAAGAATACTGGAGGGTGTGCCATTTCCTACTCCAGGGGCTCTTCCTAACCCAGGGATCAAACCTACATCTGCATTGCAGATGGATTCTTTATCACTGAGCCACCTACTGGCATATGCTATGATCATAATAATGTGCTAATTTCTTGCTTTAACCTTGATCTGTGCATTCTTAGTAGAATGTGATCACAGTACTGCAAATGTAACCTTCATCAGCTTGTGATGTATATCATACACAAATAATCTGTGCCTGTACTGAAACAACTACTATCACTTTTGGGATATGAGCTCTGAAATATTTTCTGCCCTATCAGTAAACAAGTATGTCACAGTCATCAGTGTTTGCAACCTTCCGATGTAAGCTGGTGTGCCCTAAGGGCACTTTCAATGGAGAAAAATATCAGCCATCAGACTGCAGCCATTTCCTATGGTGAGCCCCAAGAAAGCTCAGGATGTTACAAACACAGGACACTGGCTCCAAAAGGTGAGGTGAATATGAAATGAATGATTTCAGTGAGCTCAGACTCTTGCATACTCCCATATATAGAAAAGCACTAAACTCCTTAATTTGGGATATCTCATTTTCTTTGATTAACAAGAATATCTTGATGTTAAGATTACCAGCCCTTTGCTGCAAAGTTTCTATATAACCTGGTTCCTCTTCTCACCTCCTTGGAGCAGTTTTCTCAGGGTCACTTGAGATGTTATCTGCTGGGCTTGAAGTCTTAAAAATTCTCATGGAATAAAATATAACTCTTAACTTTTAAGTTGTAAAAAAATTTAAGTTGACAGATAATATAGAGAAAAATACATATATAAGAAGGTTTTTAAGATATAGGTGCCAAGTGTAAATTTGAAAAGGATAATAAAATGTAAGTATTTTTGTGGGTTGAAAATAATAAGAACATGAGTGATATGTGTTTATTTTGGTAAATAATGATCTCTAGTGACCTTGGCCTGTGGCAACTTGAAGCAGGGCTTCAGTCTACCAGCCAGAGACTGAGGTTGGGTCATGATGGTGAGAGCACCAAATCCTAGCTGCTAGACTAATGGTCAGTAACAAGGTCCTGGCCCTCTGGCTCTACATAAAAAGAATTCTCACAAAGACAGAAAGTAGTGAAACAAGTAAAGTATTTATTAGGAGGAAAAGAGTACAATATGTTTGGATAGACACATGGGCAGACTCGGACAGAGAAAGAATCACTGAGTCATGCCCTCATGGCAGTTTGAATTACTTTTATCAACTATTTCTTCTGGTTTTCCTCCGACCAATCATTTTGATTTACCTGATTCAGAATTCATATCTAATATATCTCAATACTCCCACTCATCTCTTAGCCAAGGTGGATTCTACCAAAAAGGCATATGGGTTGAATATGCCATGGCATCACTCCCCTTTTGACCTCAAAGGAGCCTTTCTGTGCATGCGTAGTCTGGAAGCCCCCTCTGTCTTTGAGAATGAGAACTATATGGGAGCAGGGCAGGGTCAAGCCCCCTTTCTCAATTGTCCTGCTATTCTTGTATTAAGTTTCCATCCACAAGGAATGAATCTCCATTCACCTTACCCTGGGGTAGGGGCGGGTACATCCTGCCTCAATAATATCATAAGAAAAGAGTTGGGGACCATGAAGAATGAAGGATACAAATAGGGACAACAAAAGGTATATGAAAGAGTTCACTGCTGGGATAAATGGGTTCATCCTCATTTAGACCTTCCAAAGAGACTTGGCATGAACTTCAAAACTGTCTACACAAAGAAGAGAAAATGTATCTAAGTTTCTATTCTTTTCTACACGTATACTTGCTTATACGTGTGAATTCCCTTACATTTCCAGGCTTGCTCAAGCAGAAGGGCTTCCCTAGGCACCCAGGAGGGTCATTTTCCAAAAAAAGATGTTGTTCTCTGCTCTTGACTCAATTTAGACTTCCCAAAATTTGGATTCTCATGATTGTGTGCTTCATAGGGATGGTCTGGGAGCAAGGGGCATTGATTTCTCTCTTGGCTTCAGTCTCCGGAATGCTGTTAAAACTATGTAATATTCATTCAGCTGAGTTTTCTTGAGTGAAAAATTAATCTAGATGCCATTAGAGTAAAATACACTTAGAAATGCATTTCAACTTGAATATAAAACTGGTAATTAGAGAACTTTGCATATAAAAAAGAAAACCTTCACCTGAAATAACCCACTGCCTGCTGTTCATTTGCATATCCTCACTTTAACAGTTAGATTCAAGCAGTCAGAATATGTTAATAGCTGCACCCATTTCATATCCTAATGCAGGAAATCCAATAGCTCAATGATAGGCATATATGTGCTTTACAGAGAATCTCTGAAATTACTTGGCAAAGGAAAAATATTTCTTGCAGCTCTGCACAAGTTCTCAGAAAGCCCTTTCAGGCACTTCGGTGAGCAGTCCATCGGCACCAGTTTTAAACTGCAGAAATGGCATCTTTCTACCACAGGCACTATGTAATCTGAATTTTAATCATCTGCTTTTCTTACCATGTCTAATCCTTCTCTATCTAGTCTCAAACAGCCAATCAATATAGCTTTACCTTATAAAGAAATCTGTTACATAAGTTCTTCTTTGGGAGAGAAATTCTGTGGCAGCTAATGAAATGTTCTTGGTTCAAATTAGGAAGTAGAAATTTAAAACTTAGTTAAGTAACCTCATATGACTCCCTGTTACTACACTAAATCTCTGTTTAATTTTATACTTCAGATTGCCTAAACATTACTCAAGGCATTGTTTGGAATGAAGGTGTCTAATACCAACACCTGGAAATGTAAATTTAATTAGTACAGATGTGATCTGCATTTCAATGCTTTTAGCAATCACATGAGTTATTCTTACACCATCTTGAGGAATTTTATTTTAGACTGTTTGACAAAAAAAAAAAAAAAACACATGAAATTATATAGCAAATGTCGATGGTATGCAGGAGTTACAAACACATACCTATATATTCTTAGTCGAAAAATATGGTGGACCATAGCCCACCAGGTTCCTCTGTCCATGAGATTCTTCCAGGCAAGAATACTGGAGTGGGTTGCCACGCCTTCCTCCAGGGGATCTTCCTAATCCAGGGTTTGGACCCAAGTCTCTCACTTACAGGTGGATTCTTTATCGTCTGAGCCACTGGGAAGCCTATCTATATAATAAAATCTAAATCAAATATTTTCATGTATTCAATAACTTCCTTTTCCCTAGTTCCCAAATATGTATATATAATTTTGTTTCTATGTGTGTGTATATATGTATGTATATGTATGTGTGTGCATATATATATATATATATATATATAGCCAAAGGAGAACATAATAATTGCAGTTGTAAATTAGAACATTGAATCCTAACTAGAAAGTATTAGCTCAGGTTGCCAAATGCATAACACCTGCCTGGTTCTTTGGGATAGTATATCATGAAGTCAGCAGATGTGATTTTTTACCAGACCAGAGGAGGATAATGTCAATTAGTTAATAAACTCAGTTTTATAGACTACTTGGAGATAATTATCCTAGAATATGAAAATGTAGTACATGCTTTCACAATATATAATAGTTTATATATAATTAATCTCAACTTTGGTTTCTGTTTCATGTTCTATTTGCTTATTAATTTCTGCATCTGCAATTCCTAGACCTAGAAAGTACTCAGTCAATGTTAGTAGTTGAATACATACTTGCTTCTGAGTATATTTTTGGAAACTACAACAATTAACTGGTATACTCAGACCCAAACGGTATCTCTCTTTACTTCCTTGTTTTGCTTGTCATAACCATTTGTATTAAAAGCCAATTTTGGTGGGGCTGCTGGCAACGTTTCAAACTGAAGAGCCCTGCTTGGTGAGATAGTTTTAACACTTCCTTTCTTGAGCGATATTTTGGAATACTTCCCAGTACTACCTTGAAAACAGGTGGACAGGGAAAAGATGAGTCTGTCAACAGGTCTCTATAACTACTTCAGTTTCTGTCAAATAGTCCACTGGCACGTTTACTTTTCCTTCTTAGCTATTCAAGATCCAAACATCAGGCTGTTGCCTGATGAACTGCTTCCTGTCAGTGTAGGCAGCAGTCTGGACAGAACATCAGCACCTCAGCAGCCTACTCAGATGAGAAACACACAGCAGCATTCCATGTAGAAGGAATAATTAATTAGTGGCGATCATTTGAAAGGGTCAAACTTAATCCACATGGAAGTAGAATGAGTTCCCATTGTGTCTGAGTCCCCAGTTTAAAGTCAAGTTCACTTTTTTAAAGAATGCTTACTGTTGTCTGATTGAGTTTGGTTGTATGACGGAAACATAAATCTGGCATATAATGAACAGCATGCCAAATATACAGAAACCACTGCTTGAGCAGTTTGAGTCAGAGGTTTAAATAGGCCACATTTTACTTATCTTCCTTTCACTGAATTCAATAACATACCCATGTGCCAGGAACCTTCCCGAATAAAGGACAGTGTATTAGTTTAAGTTAAAAAAAAATGCTACTGTTTTCATTATATTTGTTTATTAAAAATAAAATAAAAATATATTTTACAATAATAGCCTGAAAAATAATTTATGAGTGATCCCTGAGAGACTGTTTTGTAGGTATTTTCAACTATTTTTATATATTTTTGATTTACTCTTTTGCTTCTTGTTTCACATTAATTATAAAGTTATTTTATTGTATATATTGCATGAGGATAAAATTAAATTAGAAATTAAAGTGAATTTTAAGTATGAATTTTAAGCTGAAAAGGCAATATTTAATAGATATCAAAGGATTCACTTTTGAGAAAATTCATTCAAAAAACACTTCTTTTGATATCTAATCAATTCCCAAGTATACACTGACAAATTTAGAAAAGTATGCAAAAATAGAAGTGATAATATTGTATGTTTCCAAAAGTGGTTTATAAAATTGTTCATTTTTGTCACAGAAAAACTATTTTCTTTTTTACTTATATAAAGTATAATTAAAGAAACTGTAATAATATTGATTTGCCATAAGTTCTACCCATTAAAGTTTTCAATAACTTCTAGAAAATGGTCAAATCTTACAAACTTATTTTTCAACTTCAATTCAAATTAATTGAAAGAACTGCCCTGAAATAGTCTAACATAATAAATTGGAATAAGCTAGAAAGGAAGTAAAAATTTAAAAGAACATTTCTATTTAAATTGATATTAAGAAATAATATCATTTTACCAGTCAACACTGTCATAATCCCAGAGATATAAAAGAGCTTCTTATCTATAAGGAGGCAGATGCTCCTGAATTAATTTTTGTATATCACTTGGAATTTAGTCTTTAGGTGACATAAAATTTATCATACATAGTAGAAGGCAGAAACATTACAAAGAACCTCTGTGTCATTTATTGGACTCTTTTAAGAAAATAACTGAAAAAGGCAAGGCTCATTCTCTTAATTATGTATTCTTGTTGATGAGTTATTTTTACTCTATCAAATATATCAGCATTCTCAATTTTTAATAATCTTTTAAAAAATATATTTAAGCAAAATTTTTAAAATTTGGAAAACAAGTAAAAGGTTTAGCAAAGTTAACATCTGTTGAATATGATATCACATAAAATATTAGAATTACTCAAATTAAAAACTATTCTACAACTAACTCTAATATGCTCAGATTTTCATAGAACCAACATAGTATCCTCTACTCAATAATTTATAATCTAGTTGGATAGATAGGATAAGAAAATTAAAAACACAATAAAATTGTGTATTAGAGTAATCTCATTTTTGTTACACATTTTTTTGGGCTCCAAAATCACTGCAGATGGTGACTGCAGCCATGAAATTAAAAGACACTTACTCCTTGGAAGGAAAGTTATGACCAACCTAGATAGCATATTCAAAAGCAGAGACATTACTTTGCCAACAAAGGTTTGTCTAGTCAAGGCTATGTTTTTTCCTGTGGTCATGTATGGATGTGAGAGTTGGACTGTGAAGAAAGCTGAGCGCCGAAGAATTGATGCTTTTGACCTGTGGTGTTGGAGAAGACTCTTGAGAGTCCCTTGGACTGCAAGGAGATCCAACCAGTCCATTCTAAAGTAGATCAGTCCTGGGTGTTCATTGGAAAGTGAAGTGAAGTCTCTCAGTCGTGTCCGACTCTTTGAGACCGCATGGACTTAGCCTATCAGTCTCCCCCATCCATGGGATTTTCCAGGTAAGAGTGCTGGAGTGGGTTGCCATTTATTGGAAAGACTGATGCTAAAACTGAAACTCCAATACTTTGGCCACCTCAAAGAAGAGTTGACTCATTGGAAAAGACTCTGATGCTGGGAAGGATTGAGGACAGGAGGAGAAGGGGACGACAGAGGATGAGATGGCTGGATGGCATTACTGACTCAATGGACATGAGTTTGAGTGAACTCTGGGAGTTGATGATGGACAGGGAGGCCTAGCGTGCTGCAATTCATGGGGTCACAAAGAGTCAAACACAACTGAGTGACTGAACTGAACACTTTGTTAATATTATATGTTACTATATATTAGATGGTCTTCACAGATGGCAGGTAGCCAGTGCTGGATATTCAAGAGATGGGGGGTTTGATTCCAAGGGTCAGAGAGATCCCGTGGAGTAGGAAATGGCTACTTCCTCCAGTATTCTCACCTGGAAAATTCCATGGATGGAGGAGCCTGGCAGTCTACAGTCCGTGGAGTCACAAGAGTTCTATAGTATTTAGCGAGTGAACAACTATATAGTGTATTCTTTCCTGGAGAATCCCATGGATAGAGGAGCCTGGTGGGCTACAGTCCATGGGGCCGCGAAGAGTCAGACATGCCTGAGCAACTTCACTTTCACATTACTACTCAGTGAAGGGTAAGACCTCTAAGTAAAAAGCCTGCTTGGTGAAGAGTAGGAGCGCTAAATAATGGCTTCATGAAGGAAATGGACTCGATAGGATGGTTTGTTGTTGTTGAGTTGCTAATTTGTGTCTGACTCTTTGCTGCATCATGGACTGTAGCATGCCAGGCTCCTCTGTCCTTCATTAACTCCCAGAGTTTTCTCAGATTCATGTCCACTGAATAAGTGATGCTATTTAAGCAACTTATCCTATGCTTCCGCTTTTTGCTTTTGCCTTCAGTCTCTTTCATCATCAGGATCTTTTCCAACAGAGAAGAAGCAAGGTCATCTCAGAGATAGAGGACAATATATGGGGTGAGGGGAGAAAAAAAACTTAATATGAGAATGGAGATAAGGAAACTGATCTGACTAAATATATCTGACTTTTCTTTAAAGACTTCTATTACATAGAAAGATATAAATCATCTAGGAAGGGAGCCAGTCCATATAGATTTTGAGAATTTAGAAAACAAAGATGTTTTTGCACAGAGTATTTCAGAAGTGAAAGGGTGAATTATTTAGCTTTGTTTCATAAAACATTGGACTAGAATGAGCTTGAAATGTTGTCAAATTTGTTATGAGTTCCTATGATTAGTACAAAAAGACACCAATAATCTGAAATTGGTGTCATCTTTACCTCTGAATGTATAAAGAAATTTTCAATGATCCTTTCTTCCACCCAAAGTTGGAATTAAATGACAAAATCATAAACATTAAAAGGCATATCTTCTCATTCCTTCTTCCAATCCATTTTAATCCAGCACAATATAGTCTTATGCTTCCAAATATACTTCCATATATTAACAGTGTAAATGATATAAACTAATCTCTTTTTATTTTATGGAGACAATTCTCTTCTTCTTATGGCTTTATCTCCATGTTTTTTTTCTACCTTTCCTATTGCAAAGTATTAAAAAAGTTATTTTTCTCAGAATGTTATTTTATGGTTTTGAGCATTCATAAATTTTAAGAATCAAGTAGAAGAGTGATAAATAAAAAAAAGAGGGGGAAGTGAACCTGATTTTTTCTCTTTGTGGTTCATCTTAATAAGGAGCCAGAACCATTTACAGTAGTTCATTAATACAACAATCAAAATTAGAATTTGAGAAATAGTTGATGACAAAATAAATGAATGACAAAGAGGAGTGAAAAAGATAAATGGAGAAAGTTTAGTTGAAATAATCTTGTTTTATATTCTTCTAATACTTAGGTTAAACACATGGTACTAATTTTGTCTGTTTTGTTCAGATACACAGCAATATGCTAAAATTGAAACAGAGTGATAGTGAAATATCCCTCATTAAAAGATATCTGTTTGCAACTACTTTGTTTCTCTACTTAACAAAAGAAAAACAAAAATTCTCAGATTTCTAGAACTGGAAGAAATAAAAGAATTAGTCAATCAAGTGATATATATATATATAGAACATTTGTAATTTTGAGAACATACATGCAATAGAAAACTTATATTTATTAATATAACTATGTCTTTTATGTTATTTATTTTTAATTGAAGGATACTTGCTTTACAGTATTGTGTTGAAATGAAGTGAAGTGAAAGTCTCTCAGCCATGTCCGACTCTTTGTGACCCCGTGGACTGTACAGTTCATGAAATTCTCCAGGCCAGAATACTGGAGTAGGTAGCCATTCGCTTCTCAGAGGATCTTCCCAACCCAGGGATCAAATCCAGGTATCCCTCTTCAGGCAGATTCTTTACCAGCTGAGCCACCAGGGAAGCCCCATAGTGTTGTGTTGATTCTACCAAATATCAACATGATTCAACCAGAGGCTTACCTATCTTATATATCCAATTCTATATATAAATATATCCTCACATATCCATCTATCAGATCTATATTTCCATTTTAATACTTTTTCTAATATGCCCAAACAATTTTATCCACAAGAGTGTAGCTACTGTTATATATAATATCACACACATACACATGCTCACTGAAGAAGAATTAGAAGCATGAAAAAGATGAAGAGAAGGGGGAGAAGGAGGAGGAAAAATGGAGGGGATGGGGGAAGGAATGAAGAAGGAAAAAAAAGAGAGGAAAAATAAAGCTTAAAAAGTCCGTTAAGGTTTCTCAGGGCATATGAAAGATCATTTACTATGTTTGCGTAGTATGAATAATTTTTACCTTGATTCAATTTACCTTGATTCATGGATCTAACATTTCAGATTCCTATGCAATACTGTTCTTTACAGCACTGAACTTTACCTTCAACACCAGACACATCCACAACTGAGTGCCCTTTGTACTTTGGCCCAGGCTTTTCATTCTTGGTGGTGCTATTTCTCTGCTCTTCCCCATTAGCATATTGGATAACCTGCTGATCTGGGGGTGGGGGCTCAACTTCTGGTGTCATTTCTTTTTGGCTTTTCATCCTGTTCATGTGAATCTCAAGGCAAGAATATTGAAGTGGCTTGCCATTCCCTTCTCCAGTGGACCATGTTTGTCAGAAGAGGTGGTAAGAATACACAAAAGAGCTATACAAAAAAATATCTTAATGACTGGATAACCACAATGCCATTGCCACTCACCTAGAGCCAAATATCCTGTAGTGTGAAGTCAAGTGGGCCTCAGGAAATATCACTACAAACAAAGGTAAGGAAGCAATAGAATTCCAGCTGAGCTATTTCAAATCCCAATAGATGATGCTGATAAAGTGCTGCACTCAATATGCTATCAAATTTGGAAAACTCAGCAATGGTCACAGGACTAGAAAAGGTCTGTTTTCATCCTAATCCCAAAGAAAGGCAATGCAAGAGAATGTTCAGACTGCCTCACTATTGTGCTCATTCAACTTGATAGCAAGGTAATACTCCAAAAATTTTAAGCTGGACTTTAGCAGTCTGTGAACTGAGAACTTCCAGATGTGCAAGCTGGATTTAGAAAAGACAGAGAGGAACCAGAGATCAACTTGCCAACATCCATTGAATCATAGAAAAAGCAAGGCAATTCCATAAAAATATCTAGTTCTGATTCATTGACTGTGTGGGTCACCACAAACAGTGGAAAACTCTTGAATACATGGGAATAGAGGACAACCTTACCTATCTCCTGAGAAACCTGTATTCAGATCAAGAAGCAATAGTTAGAACTGGATATGGAATAGCAAACTCTTCCAAATTGGGAAAGGAATGTGTCAAAGGTGTTTATTGTCACCTTGCTTATTTAACTTAGTGCAGAGTACATCATGAGAAATGCCAAGCTGGATGAAGCACAAGCTGGAATCAAAATTTCTGGGAGAAATATCAACAACCACAGATATGCAGATGATACCACCCTAAAGGCAGAAAGAGAAGAAGAACTAAAGTGCCTCTTGATAAGGGTGAAAGAGGAGAATGAAAAATGTTGGCTTAAAATTCAACATTCAAAAAACTAAGATCATGGCATTCAGTCCCATCACATCATGGCAAGTAGATGGAGAAAAAGTGGAAACAGTGACAGATTTTATTTTTTTGGTCTCCAAAATTCTGCAGATGGTGACTGCAGACATGAAATTAAAAGACACTGGCTCCTAGGGGGAAAAAAAAAAAAAAAACTATGACAAACTTAGGCAGCATTTTTTTTGTTGTTGTTTTCTTTTTGTTTTGTTTTGTCAAAGTATTATTCTTCAAAAACCATCACATCATGGTTGAAGATTACAGATGCATCTCCTCAAAACTTCTGCAATGGGAAATACAAATTGCAAGTAACATAAAACATTAGCAATATTGGAATTCATATAGTAAAGTATGTCTTGATTTTACAACAGTGTAAACTTCTCATCAAATTAAAAACTAAATTAAAAGTTATGAACAATAATAGAACATAAGTACTTACTTTTGGTATACAACTTTCTTACTCACCTTTAGTCATTTGGTGTTTTGGTCATGACCTTTTTTTTCTTTAAATTAATTTTTATTTTTTAGTTTGTTTTGCTTTACAATACTGTATTCGTTTTGCTATACATTGACATGAATCAGCCACGAGTGTACATGAACTCCCAATCCTGACTCCCACCTCCCCCCTTCCGCCCCACACCATCTCTCTGGATTATCCCCATGCCTCAGTCCCAAGCATTCTACATCCTGCATCGAACCTAGACCGGCGATTCATTTCACTTATGATATCACACATGTTGCACTGCCATTCTCCCTCTCCCTCTCCCTCTCCCACAGAGTCCAAAAGGCTGTTCTATACATCTGTGTCTCTTTTGCTGTCTCATGTACAGGTTTATCATTACCATCATTCTAAATTCCATATATATGTGTAAGTATACTTGTATTGGTGTTTTATTTCTGGGTTACTTCACTCTGTATAATCTGCTCCAGCTTCATCCACCTCATTAGAACTGATTCAAATGTATTCTTTTTAATGGCTGAGTAATACTCCATTGTGTATATGTACCACAGCTTTCTTATTCATTCATCTGCTGATGGACATCTAGGTTGCTTCCATATCCTGGCTATTATAAACAGTGCCGCAATGAACATTGGGGTACACGTGTCTCTTTAATTCTGGTTTCCTCAGTGTGTATGCCCAGCAGTGGGATCGCTGGATCATAAGGCAGTTCTATTTGCAATTTTTTAAGGAATCTCCACACTGTTCTCCATAGTGGCTGTACTAGTTTGCATTCCCACCAACAGTGTAAGAGGGTTCCCTTTTCTCCACACCCTCTCCAGCATTTATTGCTTGTTGACTTTTGGATCGCAGCCATTCTGACTGGTGTGAAATGGTACCTCATTGTGGTTTTGATTTGCATTCCTCTGATAATGAGTGATGTTGAGCATCTTTTCATGTGTTTGTTAGCCATTTGTATGTCTTCTTTGGAGAAATGTCTACTTAGTTCTTTGGCCCATTTTTTGATTGGGTCATTTACTTTTCTGGAGTTGAGCTGCATAAGCTGTTTGTATATTTTTGAGATTAGTTGTTTGTCAGTTGCTTCATGTGCTATTATTTTCTCCCATTCAGAAGGCTGTCTTTTCACCTTGCCTAGGCAGCATATTAAAAAAACAAAGACATCACTTTGCCAGCAAAGGCCCATATAGTCAAAGCTATGTTTTTTTCCAGTGGTCATGCATGGCTGTGAATGTTGGACTATAAAGAAAGATGAGTGCCAAAGAATTGATGCTTTCAAATTGTGATGTTGGAGAAGATTCTTGAGAGTCCCTTGGACTTTAAGAAGATCAAACCAGTCAATCCTAAAGGAAATCAACCCTGAATACTCATTGAAAGGACTGCTGAAGCTGCTGAAGCTGAAGGTCCAACCAATACTTTGGCCACTTGATGCAAAGGCTGGCTCATTGGAAAAGTACCCTGATGCTTGGAAAGATTGAGGGCAGAAGGAGAAGGGGATAACAGAGGATGAGTTGGCACAAACTCTGGGAAACAGTGAAGGACAGGGAAGCCTGGTATGCTGCAGTTCATGAAATTGCAGAAAGACAGGACTTAGGAACGGAACAACAATAATAATTTTTGTAAATCTCGTGTAGAGTGAATTGTTTTTTCATATAGAAAGGTATGGGGGATGGGATGTTATTCAATGCATTTCTACATATCTTGTGATAACTTTTCCCCTAGAATATCTTTTTTAAGAATGTTTTTTATAGCATTCTTCTGATTTTATCTGCATTGCTCCACACCATAGGACTATCAGGTAAGGGAGACCCATGTGAACATAAAATATATGACATTTGTTGTGCTATAGGTAATGAAGTCTTTTGTTGCTGACTCAGAAATCTCATGTCCTCTGCCATCTTATGACACCATGATGGGATAATTTGTTAGTTTGCAAATATAGTAAAATCTCAAAGACTTCAGTTTTTGACTGAAGGAGATTTCTGTTTTGGGGGAAAGTTTCAATGAGGACCTTATAGACATGCCTGGGGATATTAGATTAGTTGTCAATTCTGCCTAATGAAACTGTGATTAATTTACTCTGTAGTCCAATGTAGTCAAATAACTGTATAGTAAAATATAATCACATCACCAAATCTTGCTCAAAAATGAAGCATATTCTGTAATGAATGAATTCTGCACTTTACTGAGATGATGGGCAAGCTTGGCTTTTGTTGTTCCCGGAATGAGGCAGAGCTTCAACCTCCACATTTGTCAATCTGTGCCCATTTATTAGCACAGAAATTGTTCTAGAATCTAGCATCTAGTTGAGAGTAATTGATAGATGATTTGATTGAAACTGCTGTCACCCATATACCTGCTTTTTACAGCAAGACTGCAGATGTTAGAATATTATTTGTCAAGCACACAGTGAGTTAGAGAATTTAGAGATGCTATTTTTCCATGCCACAAAAATTAGAGAGGATATGCTGAAAAGATAATATACTGTACAGCTGGGTCAATCTTCCAGGCCAAAATGGAATGTCAAAGTGTCAGTTGTGATAATTATAAGATACATTATGACTAAATGGACTTCCATCTGGAGCTCTGGCAGAAGAATTATGCCTTGAGAAATTATGCCTTGAGAGATATAGCTCAAAGGGTTGATGGCACTTAGTACTGAGTAACCCCTGAACACATTCAATTGGCTATACAGCAGATTCAGATTGATGGTCACTGACCAACTTTGGCATTCTGCTGAAATATTGCTACAATAGACATATCTTAATTGACTGTGAAAAATAAAACAGAAGCTTCCATATGATGTTAACTAAAAAAATTAAAACTTAGGATATGAATTTTTAATTTAACATTTAACTTAATCCTAAACATATTCCCTTTCTACTCTCTTAATTAGAATAATTAATGTTTTCTTTCCAAAAAACAGAAATTACCTTCATGTCTAAATAACCTCAAATGATTGTAGTGTATCTTTCAAATGAAACCTTCATATCTTTGTACTGAATTAACACTGATGTGAGCTTTAGGTGATCTTGCTCTCCTCTAATAACTTAATGTGATATTAACAAAATTTGTACTCAAAATTTGTGAAAATGTTCAAAAATTTAGTATCTAATTTCACTCAAGTAATAGTATTACTTTCTATACACATACTATTTCCAAAACATTTAATAGAGGTAATACAAAGGAAAATATTTTAAGGACATTGATATTGAAACACAAACAAATTAGGGATACAAACTTTATATGTTTGAAAGGAAGCAAGCAATTAAATTAATTTAGAGATTAGTAATTTGGGGATATGTGATTTGAAGTTATAATGCTCAGTACACTGAATATTATCTGCAGCAGTTCATTAAAAGTGCATAAAGAATGAAATAATCAGAATATAAACTTTCAAATCATGTGAATAGTCATGATTTTCTTCTCTGGATACTACTGTGACATTATCTTCCTGGCTGGAAGGTTTAATTTTATGTATAAATTTAATAGGTAAAAAAATTAAATACTGACCTGTACATAGAATTTTAGAAGCCACTGAACTTAGCCATCTCACCAAAGTGACTGTGATTCATTGAAGAAAAAAAATTTTTTTTACATTAATCCCTGTTCTTCCTATTAAAAACCTGTGTTTAGAGAAAGTCAGTATATTCTTGGCCTTTTTAGTCTCACAGAAAATTATGATTCATTTATATAGTTTACATCAACTCTCTTCTTTCTGGTACTGCTGCTGCTGCTACTGTTGCTATGTTGCTTCAGTTGTGTACGACTTTGTGCGACCCCATAGATGGCAGCCCACCAGGCTCCCCCGTCCCTGGGACTCTCCAGGCAAGAACACTGGAGTGCGTTGCCATTTCCTTCTCCAATGCATGAAAGTGAAAAGTAAAAGTGAAGTCGTTCAGTCGTGTCCGACTCTTCGCGACCACATGGACCGCAGCCTACCAGGCTCCTCTGTCCTTGGGATTCTCCAGGCAAGAGTGCTGGAGTGGTCTGCCACTGAGTATATATTTAATCCAAGTCTATCTATTTCAAACAGCTTACATAAATTTTCACTGAAGTTAAACAGTAAACTCCAACCTCCTAGGTCTTATTGCAAAGAATTAAAGTCTCAAGTTTTCAGTGAAAAATAGTTATTGAAGTATAATTAACAAATTTGTAAGATATTTAAAGTGTACATTGTGATAATTATATATATATATATGTATAGTGAAAGAATTCCCAACTAGTTAATTAATGCATCCATCAGCTCACATTTCTCACACATTAATCTTTGTGTGTATGTGTGTGTGTGTGAAAACATGTGTGTGTGAATACATTCAAGTTCTATACCCTTCAGTTCAGTTCAGTTCAGTCACTCAGTCGTGTCTGACTCTGCTACCCCATGAATTGCAGCACACCAGGCCTCCCTGTCCAACACCAACTCCCGGAGTTCACTCAGACTCACGTCCATCGAGTCAATGATGCCATCCATCCATCTCATCCTCGGTCGTCCCCTTCTCCTCCTGCCCCCAATCCCTCCCAGCATCAAAGTCTTTCGCAATGAGTCAGCTCTTCGCACAAAGTGGCCAAAGGACTGGAGTTTCAGCTTTAGCATCATTCCTTGCAAAGAAATCCCAGGGCTGATCTCCTTCAGAATGGACTCGTTGGATCTCCTTGCAGTCCAAGGGACTCTCAAGAGTCTTCTCCAACACCACAGTTCAAAAGCATCAATTCTTCAGCGCTCAGCCTTCTTCACAGTCCAACCTCACATCCATGCATGACCACAGGAAATACCATAGCCTTGACTAGATGGACCTTAGTTGGCAAAGTAATGTCTCTGCTTTTGAATATACTATCTAGGTTGGTCATAACTTTTCTTCCAAGGAGTAAGCGTCTTTTAATTTCATGGCTGTAGTCACCATCTGCAGTGATTTTGGAGCCCCCCCCCCAAACAGTCTGACACCCTTTCCACTGTTTCTCCATCTATTTCCCATGGAGTGATGGGACTGGATGCCATGATCTTCGTTTTCTGAATGTTGAGCTTTAAGCCAACTTTTTCACTCTCCTCTTTCACTTTCATCAAGAGGCTTTTTAGCTCCTCTTCACTTTCTGCCATAAGGGTGGTGTGATCTGCATATCTGAGGTGATTGATATTTCTCCCGGCAATCTTGGTTCCAGCTTGTGTTTCTTCTAGTCAAGCTATACCCTTAGCAAATCTCAATTATATAATACAGTGTTATCAAACATGTGCTGTGCTTAGTCGCTCAGTCACGTCTGACTCTTTGTGACCCCATGAACAATAGCCTTCCAGGCTACACGGTCCAGTGGGTTCTCCAGGTAAGGATACTGAGATGGGTTTCCATGCCCTCCTCCATGGGTTCTTCCCAATCCAGGTATCCCACACTGCAGGTTTATTCTTTACCACCTGAGCCACCAGGGAAGCCCAGTTATCAACTATAGTCATCATGTTAAACAGTCATCATGTTATACATAAGTCTCGATTCATTCTATAACTGAAAGTTTATATCCTGTTACCAACCTTTCTAATTCCCTCACCACTAGCCCTTGACAATGCACTTTTCTAGTCTCTGTTTTTATACAAATTTTACTTTTTTCAGATTCCATGTATAAGTAATACCATGCAGTATTTGTCTTACTCTATATGACTTCTTTAACTTAGCATAAATCTCTCAAGATCCAGCCAGGTTATCACAAATGGCAGGATTTCCTTTTTCTGGTGGCTTAATAATATGCTATTGAATACCTATGTCTCACATCTTTATTCATTATCCATTGACAGACATTTAGGTTGTTTCCATACCTTGGCTATTATAAATAATGTTGCAACAGATATGAATCTAGATACATCTTCAAGATATTGGTTTTGTTTTGTTTGGTTATACACCCTGAGAAATCAATTAATCATGATTGCTCTATTTTTAACTTTTTTGAGGTACCTCAAAACCAGCATTTAAAAAAAAATAATATTTATAGTGGTTGCACCAATTTACATTCCATCAACCATGCACCGTGTTTCCCTTTTTCCTACATTCTTGCCAACACTTGAAATCACTTATCTTTTTGATGAGAGTCTTCCAATAGGTGTGAGGTATGATTCTGGTTAACATAAAATCTCATTTTAATAAGCTAATATTTATGACTAATTTTCTTTCTAGATGTTTACATTTTCTTCTCTATTCATATTCACTTACATTAGAGCTTGGGATTTGACTTCTGCTGATGGTGATATCTTGTTTTTCTCTTTTCTTTTTAGTTTATCAAATGATATTCCATCTGGGGAAAGTGATACATCCACTGACAGATGAAAATTACATAAAGTGCATCAAGAGATTGGCATATTTTCTAATACCTCTTAAGTATCTTTTTTATCCACTGCTTTTTTTCAGATATATGCTATCTTCTCATCAGATATTTTTATTTCTCAGGCATATTTCCCCTAGCCTTTATTTTAAATTCTCACCTTGTTATTTTGAATTTAGCTTTCATTGCTGATTTTCTAAAGCTTTTGAGAAAGGCTGGCAAAATGGAAATGAGGTTTGGCACAGGGGTGTTGAGATCTCCTGCTACTCAGAGAGATATAAAATAGATAAGACCATGAAACAAAATGTCCTTCTGGATATTGGCAATTGTAGTGCAACTTTCATTGCTGTTAAAATAGTTTAGCCTCTAAGTACAAAGACTATTTTGTGGTTCATGCAGCTGTTTCAACAGATTGTCTTCTCCAGTGAAGTACAAGAGGAAATAAGTAGATATTTGTAAATGACATCTGAATGTAATTATTTCTTAATAAGAAAATGTTGTTGCATGATACCAAAAACACAAAGAAATAGAATCAAATGGCTAAAGAGATTTTTTTTTTTTGCATTCCATTTTTTTTTTAAACCAACACAATATGAAGCAAAATGTAGAAAGTAAATGTCAGTGAAGATAAAAAGCAATAAGAGATTTAAGGAGAGACCTGACAGAAGATAAGTTATATCAGGAGCAAGACTCGTCATTTTGTTTTATTGCTTTTCTGACATTAATTATAAATGACAGGTGACCTGTCAGCTAAGTACAGTGTGTTAGCAGAGACTGAGAAAGTTTTAGATCCTCTAGCAACTAGCCTGGGAACAAAGCGTACAATTTCAAGTTAATTTTAGCAAGACCACATTATAAATAGTGGTGTTAGCACTAATCAGCTATTCAAAACATGACAAATATTTGCTAATTAATTCTTGCACTGTTGATAAATAATGCTTTCATTTACCAAGGCATTGAAAAAAACAACTCTCGCAATGTTAAATCTCCAAAGTTTCTAAGTTTCAGGCAGTACAAAAGCCTATCTTTTTCATTTCTCACATCGGCATACATGAGAAACACACATAAAAATGGACTTCAAAAATATATTTTTATAATAAAAATTAAATAGCATTTTCATCACAAAAGAATGTTCCATAAGACATAGTATAGGCATAGGGTGCAAACCTGTAGCCCATAAATTTTCAGTTCCCACCTCTTTTCACCTGGCCTTCCTAAGTCCACATTAAATTGCTTCTTACTTCTGTGATTTATTAGTATCTTGATTATTCTATCTTTGTAATTTATATTAATTTGCAAATTTCTTTTTATTTGAGACTTTTGCCTATTTAATGTCTCCTTTGTTAGAAAGCACAATCCACGAAAGTAAGGACCATGTTTATTTCATTCATCACATACCAGGTATTCAGTAAATATTTATTAAGGAAATGGCTTATCTAGAGAGATATGAAAGTATTATACTTTATACAAAGTGAGATTCTTGTACATTCTAAAACAGAAAACATACTTTATTAATGTGTTTGTGTCTCACACGTGTACAACTCTTTACAACCCCATGAACTGTGGCCTGTCAGTTTCCTCCATTCATGAGATTCTCCTGGCAAGAATACTGGAGGGAGGCACCATTTCCTCTTCCAAAGTGCTTACACCTTTGCAATATTTAAGTAAATATGCATGTACATTTCAGAATCAATGTGAGTAGAAAAGTACAATTTAATTTTAAAATATTTTCAAAGTCTTCCTCTATCCCTTGATTCTAAAACACATAATTTCAACCAAACCAAGTACATTATTTGTTTCTTCTTTTTTGGCTGTGGAAGATGTTGAATTTTGAAAAGAAACACAAGAAATTGCAGGTGAGCAATGGGAACTATCATTTATTGAACGTTTATTAAAAGTCACTATACTCTCATAATGGCAGACATATAAACTAGGTATTATTAGTATGCCTATTTTGCATATTTAGAGAGTTAGGTAACTAATCAGAGTTATAAAATGAAAATACTTATTTTTACTAGGGAATACAGCTTCTAGCAAAACATTGCTGAAGGTCCTCTTTCTTTGTTGTGACACATCATCTTGGTAAGATAAAGAGTGCCATCTCTGCTGACAGTAAATGGCCAACAGATATAGATCTGGCATTTCTAGCTCAGACCAGTAGGGAGAGAAATGATGGTCACAACTGTCCAGAAATTCAAGTAGCAGATCATTCTAGTTCTTGTTCACTGTAGCCATGATAGTAAGTAAAATCTCAAATAAGGTTTATGCAGTAAGGTCAGTACTGCTATAGACATGTAAACAGAATGAAAGTTCCTTAAATACCTATAGCAAACTATCAAAGAATAAAAACTATGCAAGAAGGGATCACAGTTATGCTCTTTTAGTACTTTAGCCTCATCTCCAAAAGGCAGCTCGTCATGATTTTTTATATAACTAATGTCTCATGGGCT
The DNA here is from genome assembly GCA_006408695.1 of Aepyceros melampus. Taxonomy (NCBI): domain Eukaryota; kingdom Metazoa; phylum Chordata; class Mammalia; order Artiodactyla; family Bovidae; genus Aepyceros; species Aepyceros melampus. The sequence continues at coordinate 119,944 of SJXQ01002686.1, forward strand.
TCACCTCTCAGTGAGGACAGGTATCCCACATTTGTAGGGACCTCTACATTTAAGCAATACTCTCAAAACCTGCACATCTGCCTAACACCAGCTCTGCCCATCCCCAAAGATATCTGCAAGTATAACTTGAGTGTTCCCTATATTCCGTCACTTGGGTCCTATCCAAGATCACTTTCCCCTTAAAAAGTCACATTAATTCCAGTTTTTATAAAGATCTTCTGATTAATCCCTTGACCATGTAACCTATGTGCTTCTGCAAGATTACAGGGAAACTTCTCTGCCCTTAATCTCTGCCATTGTCAACCTCTGTAGGAGATATTTGAAAAGAAAAGTGTCACAGTTCATTCCTTTGTCCCAGAGATTTCCTTTCCCCATTCTCTACTGGGGCAAGGGAGCCTCTGAACATAGTATATTATGAGAATATGCAGTTTTTCCTTGAGTATAAAGCTGCAAGGGCTAACATCAAAAGCTTGCCTGTTAGACAGTGGCTCAGCATATCCAGGTATATTAAAAAAAAAATCATAAGACATTGAAATAATGCCAAGAAGACTAAAATAAAATGTGATTATGTGTTCAGCTTCTGGGGAAGTTAATTGTATTTGTAACATGAGCAAGAACTACTCAGGGAAACATCATTCTTTAGAAGCGCAGGGGATTAAATACTGAGTGACTGAGAGAAACACCAACTATTTTGGGGATCACTTTAAAAGACGAACCTTAGATTTAAATATTAGAGTAGATGGACATAGAACTAGACTGAAATTTAGAGATTTCTTACAATATAAAGACCAAAACTCTTTCCTGATTTAAAAGAAAGAAAAGTGAGGAAGAATACGGTCTAAATTATCTGAGTTCATTTTGTACTTTTATCCTCCACATAAGCCACCTTCTACCAAACTATATTGTTTTCTTAAGCAGCAGTGAAGGATCCAGAAGAAGAATAAGACACTATAAATTTCAGAGAACGACATGGTGATTTCAGTAAATTGTTATTCTTCAATAGTGAAACTCTAGAATTGTTCATCAAATGGAGTTTATGTGACAATTGGGAAACATGGTAAAAATAAGAAATAGAAAAAAGATAGGAAAACTGTAAGTGATCAATGAGTTTCAAAAGCCAGGCAATTTTTAATCTTCTTTCCTTTTTTATTTTTCAATACATTATCAGATTCCTAGTTCAAGAGAATGTTTGAGATATGGGACAATGATTTTAAAAATCTTCATGTTTTGGGGTATATTTTGTACATATGCATGAATAGTTAGATATACGCATAACTTATTAAAAGGCTTTTAAAAAGAAGGTTTATGGATGAGCACTAACCTGAGGGGAGGTCTCTAGGTGCATGTTCTTGTGCTATCATGATAAATGTATTCATTGTATAGAATTTAAGAACAGATAAAACATGCTCCTCAAATTTTTATATTTTTTTCTTATTCAAAAAACATTTATTAGAGTATCAAATTATTATGTCCAAAATGAATAAGACGTAGCTCCTACCTTTGAGAAACTCACAGTCTAGTAGGGAAGATGTAAATAACTACCATAAAATATGAAAAGTGCTATAATGGATGTGTATGTCAATGATTTAAAGGGAAATCTAATGGATGACAGAGTATTGTATTGATTACAAGATCAATGAGTCAACAGTGTGATGACTGCCAAAAAATTGAACAAAAAATCTAGCTTGGATTTGTGTATATTTCGGGCTCCAAATGAAAGAAATCATTTTATAATAGTTTAAAATTTTGACCATATACCATTTCTCACTTTGGGCTATTACATTTTAAAAATAACTCAAAGTAGGACCATTCTAGAAATGGAATCCAGGATAAAAATTTATGATGTTATGATATTGAAATACAAAGAAAATAATAGGACTGTTTAATGTATAGAATTTAATGAGGAGAGTACATTGGTATATGAGTGCACACTTCAAATATTGGAAGATTTGCCACATTAAAAAATATCCAGATAGTTTGGAAATGTATAGATAAGATGTTTTGAAGCATTATAGGAAGGAAATTTTTGTTATAAAACAAAAAGCTGCTTTCTAATACCAGAACTACTCAGAAATTGAAGGCATGTTTCTTAAATTTGTTCTTTTTGACTTGCTCAACTTAGAAGGGCGCATGAACTGCCAGAATTGTTGCAATGTGGCTTGTTATACTGGGTGGATGATGAGTGAACTGGGGTACTTCATGTTGTTTCTAAAGCTTATCTCTCTCAATTTCTCTGTCACACACACACACACACACAAACTCATCAAATCTGCATTATTTCTCTCAATCTCCCTCATAAATTTTCCCATCAATCATTTAAATGCACACTTATACATACACATTATATATCTGTGTAAATATTGATAGAAAAAAACTACCATCTGGATTATTTGGAGCAATTTTTATTTGAAATGAGGTGAGGGAAAATCCTTTACCTATGGAGCCTGTCAACAAAGACATATTAACCAATGATTATACATGACAATAAGTATATGCAAAAGAGACTATTCTAAGGAACTGCTTAATCTTTGAAACTGTAACTATTTTTAAGTGGAGAAAAGTATAAGGACCTTTATATCAGTAGCTTATAATGTTAGAGTCTAATTTATCTTATAATAGGCTTGGCCTTCATTTATTAACCTGATTCTTATAAATTGGCTTTTGCAAACATCCTCAGTGCCAGACCCATTCCTTGCACTCTAATTTCTGTGTGCAAACCTATTTTTCATTTGCTTGTTAGTCTAGCAGGTGCATGCTCAGTGGTGTCCAAATCTTTGCAACCCTGTGGACTGTAGACCACCAGACTTCTCTATCCATGGAATTTCCCAGGCAAGAAATCCTGATGTGGGTTGCCATGTCCTTCACCAGACAATCTTTCCAACTCAGGGAACCCCCAACACAGGGATTTAACTTGCAGCTCTTAACTTTCCTGCATTGGCAGGCAGATTCTTTACCAATTGCACCACTTATTTTTCATTTGCTTGTTAATTTGTTTTTAAACTTTTCTCTGCCTCCTTACCTTTGAGTTCTGCTTAGATACCCACTATTTCTAAAATCCTCACACGACTTCTCTCCCACCTGTATCTCCCAAGGACTTAGTTCCTGCATTGTTAGGCTATTGATGATTGCATCCCACTTGCTCTGTTGTGGGCTTACCTGGAATCAATTCCCTGGTTGTATATCTTTGTGTTGATTTCTGAGCAGGTTTCCCTGAGATTTGAGCAATTTTTGAAAGTTAGATTTACCTTTCAAGTCTCTGTTGTTGACTTCCTATTACAAACTGAGCTACAATAATGTCTTATTGTTTTTAATGGAAACAGTTGTCCTTACAAAAGTTGAAGGCTCATAATGTATCAGACATCAAGTTAGTTCTTTAACACACTTTTAGTATTCAAGATAAAACATTAAACCCAAGTCATGTATTTTAAAGTGAAGCACTTTGTAAGCAAGTTAAAATAGGAATATTCCTCCTATGTTTTAGAGCTTAGATTTCCATCATGTGCCAAAAATTAATTTCCTAGATAAGCAAAATAAAAAATTAATACAGTAGCGCAATGGAATGGGCAAAGTAATAATATAATATCTAATATCACAAGAATAATCTGTTAGGGCAAAAATAGTCTAGGATTGGACAAGGAAATGGCAACCCACTCCAGTGTTCTTGCCTGGAGAATCCCAGGGACAGGGGAGCCTGGTGGGTTGCCGTCTATGGGGTCGCACAGAGTCGGACACGACTGAAGTGACTTAGCAGCAGCAGCAGCAGATTAAGATTTAGATATTAGACTACAAGAGATGAAAAATGAAAGAAACTTAATAGATATGAAAGAATATTACATCTAAATCAAACATTTTAAGATCACATATAATTTGGCTTCCTCAGTTATTACTATGTTCTCCGTATTTTTATCATGTATTTTTATATCAGTTTTCCAAGTAAATACATTAATATCATTTTAATGGTAAATGACATGTGCCAAAACATAAAACTGACTGACATTCAGTAGGGTTAAAGAAGCAAAATTATTTCTATAAGAGAGAAATGATTCTGCTTTTGTGCACTAACAAAATAATTGTTTTGCTATTTTCCATAACAGGACTGGAAAAGGTCAGTTTTCATTCCAATTCCAAAGAAAGACAATGCCAAAGAATGCTCAAACTACCACACAATTGCACTCATCTCACATGCTAGTAAAGTAATGCTCAAACCTCTCCAAGCCAGACTTCAGCAATACGTGAACCGTGAACTCCCTGATGTTCAAGATGATTTTAGAAAAGGCAGAGGAACCAGAGATCAAATTGCCAACATCCACTGGATTATGGAAAAAGCAAGAGAGTTCCAGAAAAACATCTATTTCTGCTTTATTGACTATGCCAGAGCCTTTGTGTGGATCACAATAAACTGTGGACAATTCTAAAAGAGATGGGAATACCAGACCACCTGATCTGTCTCTTGAGAAACCTGTATGCAGGTCAGGAAGCAACAGTTAGAACTGGACATGGAACAACAGACTGGTTCCAAATAGGAAAAAGAGTATGTCAAGGCTGTATATTGTCACCTGCTTATTTAAATTCTATGCAGAGTACATCGTGAGAAACACTGGACTGGAAGAAACACAAGCTGGAATCAGGATTGCCGGGAGAAATATCAATAACCTCAGATATGCAGATGACACCACCCTTATGGCAGAAAGTGAAGAGGAACTAAAATGCCTCTTGTTGAAAGTGAAAGAGGAGAGTGAAAAAGTTGGCTTAAAGCTCAACATTCAGAAAACGAAGATCAGGGCATCTGGTCCCATCACTTCATGGGAAATAGATGGGGAAACAGTAGAAACAGTGTCAGACTTTATTTTTCTGGGCTCCAAAATCACTGCAGATGGTGATTGCAGCCATGAAATTAAAAGGCGCTTACTCCTTGGAAGAAAAGTTATGACCAACCTAGATAGTATATTCAAAAGCAGAGACATTACTTTGCCGACTAAGGTCCGTCTAGTCAAGGCTATGGTTTTTCCTGTGGTCATGTATGGATGTGAGAGTTGGACTGTGAAGAAGGCTGAGCGCAGAAGAATTGATGCTTTTGAACTGTGGTGTTGGAGAAGACTCTTGAGAGTCCCTTGGACTGCAAGGAGATCCAACCAGTCCATTCTGAAGGAGATCAACCCTGGGATTTCTTTGGAAGGAATGATGCTAAAACTGAAGCTCCAGTACTTTGGCCACCTTATGCGAAGAGTTGACTCACTGGAAAAGACCCTGATGCTGGGAGGGATTGGGGGCAGGAGGAGAAGGGGACGACCGAGGATGAGATGGCTGGATGGCATCACGGACTCAATGGACGTGAGTCTGAGTGAACTCTGGGAGTTGGTGATGGACAGGGAGGCCTGGCGTGCTGCGATTCATGGGGTGGCAAAGAGTCGGACACGACTGAGCGACTGAACAGAACGAATGAACGGAATACTACTACACAACCTGTGTTTGTGTTACAGGGAAGAACTGACTCCATGTTGGATCTAGTTCTTTTACTTAAACCCTTAACTTTGCTTCTGGTTGCTTTTGTTTACCAAAGGGACACTATTTATACAAAACCAATGGGAAGCAAATGTTCTATAACTGTATCCTTTTCGTTCACTAAAAAGATACTGTTCATCCTGCCTCCACCCCTCTGCCTGAGTACTGATCCAAAGACCTTAGTTCAGGACCCTGCCCCCCTGTGGATGGCAGGAAGGAAGAAGTTAACACATCTCCCCCTTAAGACTATACCAGAAGATATTTGCAAGATTAAAGGCCATTTTACTTTGCTTCCTCACCTCCCCCTGTCTCCGTTCTGTAAAAGAACTTGGCATTCAGACCCAGATAAGATGGTTATTTTGAGACATTAGTCCTCTGTCTTTTCGGTCACCAGTTTTCCAAATAAAGTTGTGCTCCTGGCCACAGCACCTAGATTCTCCATTAACTGGCCTGTTTCGTGGCCAGCAGATTGAGTTTGGACTCAGTAACAGTTGTTTGAATGTGCAGTTGTGGAACCATGGATGCCAGCTGTGGAGTTATCCCCAAATTCTCAACTCTGTTGGGGGGCTGGGCACTAACTCCCACCCCCACCCCAATTGCTTAAGATTGTACTTCCGCCTCTCCTGACTTCTCCTTTCCTTTAAAAGGCACTTCATCTGCTCAGCCATTTGAGCTGGAAACCACAGAGTTATCTCTGGTTCTGTCCTTTCCCTTTCTCTTCATATCCAGTCAGTAAGTTCAGAATGTGTGTGTGTGCGTGCACCCACACGCACCACACACTCAGTCATGTCCAACTCTTTCAGATCCCATGGACTGTAGTCTGCCAGGCTCCTCTGTCCATGGAATTTTCTAGCAAGAATACTGGATTGGGTTGCCGTTTCTTTCTCCAAGGGATCTTCCCAACCCAGGGATGGAATCTTCAAATTCTGTGTCTCCTGCACTGACAGGTGGATTCTTTACTACTGCACCACCTGGGAAGCCCCCACAGTAAGGTAATGTTCTAAAATACTCTGATGGATTCACAGAATGACTCTCTGCATCTACTCTGGTGCCTTAGGTAGATTGGTGTCTGTTACAAGGTATAGTAAAGAAATTCCAGGCACAGTGTTCTCTTAGGGACACGAAGGTCTACACTGTTGCTGAGGCAGCTTGTGAGTTGTGAAGCAGACCTGGAATCCTGGGCCTTCTAAAGCTGCTATGAAGTGCAGAGAGCAACGTCCACTCTCATTTTTGTAGAATGTATCCCAGCTGAGGGAAAGAAAAATTACAATGTTGGTAGGGACTGCAAATACCTAACCAGGCACAAATGTGTTGTTTTTTTCATCTACAATAGTATCCGATGGTGTCAGTCACCTCAGATGCTTGTATTTGTGTGCATAGATTTAAGAATCTCTTCAGTGCCTTGGATCTGAAAGAGAGTGTGTTCTCTGGAGAATGGGTTATCCCCTGATTGGATTGTCCACTCTCTTCCCCTATTAAAGGAAAATCAGAGACAGAAGTTAGTGGACTTTCCAGTGAGCCACAGGCTGACTGCATCTCAGGAGTGGTCAGAGGACAGCTCTTGAAATTGGGGAAACCTCCATATTCCATATTTCCAAGCTGGCCTCATCTGGTGAGCATGGAATTGATACTGATGCAAAACAGTATACATCTACATTAGCCTTTTCTAAAATCTCTTTGTTTTAGCCAACAGTAGCTTTTAAAATGAAAAGTTACCTTACTGAAAGTTATTTCTTTGGTGTTAGTATTAAGAAATATTCAAGGTTTTGTATAGGTTTGTGTATGAAGCTTTCTTGGGATAATTAGCCAGATTAAAAAAAAAATCACTATGAAGTACAAGTATTTGAACTCTTGAGTTTTTTCATAGTATCTGTGTCAATAGTCTCAAATTCTTGTGTTTATGGGCACAGATTTAGGAATGTCTCCAATCCTTTGGATCTGAGAAGGCGTGCCCTCTAGATTGGGTTGTCCACTGATTGATTGGGTTGTCCACCTTCCTCCCCTATAAAAGGAGAGGCAGAGGCAGAAGTCAGACTTTCTAGTGAGGCACCGGCTGTCTGCATCTCAGGAGTGGTCAGTGGACAGCTCTCAGAACTGGGGGAACCTGCATTGACCAGATTTCCAAGTCAGTCTCTTCCGGTGAGTTTGGAATCCATATTGATGTCCATCTATATACTTTTGCCTTTTGTACAACTTTTTTAATTAAGCAAATAGTAGCTCTTCAAATGTTACATTACTGAAAGTTATTTCTTTGGTGTTAGTATTAAGAAATATTCAAGGTTTTGTATAGGTTTGTATATGAAGCTTTCTTGGGATAATTAGCCAGATTAAAAAAAAAATCACTATGAAGTAGAGGCAGTATTTGCCTGGGCTCTGTTTAAATAGTTCTCTCTGAAAAATGTTTTACCCACAAGTTTATTTTTCTTGGTTTTTATTTTTCTTTCTTTTTAAATTCAGCTCTCTGATTGCTGGTCCATCCAAGAGTTTCTGATTCATCACATCTGGGGGCAAGGCTTGAGACTCTCCATTTCTAGTAAGTCCCCAGATACTGCTGCTGCTCTAAGGACACACTCTGAGAACCACTGGTCCTCCTGCTCACAGTCTAAGGATGTATTCTGAGAAACACTGGTTTAGCTTGTCCCTGGTGGGGTGGAGAAGTTTCTGAGACTTGAAGGGAAGGTCCTTACTATAGGCAGAGGCCTAGGATGACCCCATAGCAAGAATGGGTTCATACTGCCCCAGATTGTGCCATACTGTTTCGGATTTCTTTCTCTTCCTATTAATAGTGCTTGTAATGTGGGCTGAGGAGGCAGTGCTCTCATGAAAGGAAATAAGATTGCTTTCTGAACTAGCTGAGCTACAGATTAGACTGTCCCATGTGTAAGCTGGAAGAAGAATGTTCCAGGCCATCTATCTGATACATCAGCACAGAGTCTGCCCTTCGTGGTTTATTTTTCCCTGTGGTGGCCCTGGGCTGCAAGGAAGTCAGTAAAAATTGGACATCCATGGGCCCCGGTGACAAGGAGGGGAGGTGCAAGGACTTGGGGTAAGGATTATGACTGTGACTTGCCTGTATCACACACAGCAAGGTCAAGGTGACTTTCAAAAGTTATTTTACAGAGTCCTACTTTACTTTTTTCTGAGTGCTCTGATATCCTCTGAAACTATATCTATCTCATTTCTTTTCCAAATTAATCCATTACCTTTGTGTATTTTGATGTTCCTATAATTCTTTGTTCAATGTCTACTGCTTCCCAGGTGTTGCTAGTTGTAGAGAACCCGCCTGCCAACCCAGGAGGCGTAAGAGACACCAGTTCAATCCCTGAGTCCAGAAGATCCCCTGGAGCGGGGCATGGCAATCCACTCCAGTAGTCTTGCCTGGAAAATTTCACGGGCAGAGGAGCCTGGAGGGCTATAGTCCATAGGGTTGCAACGATTTGAACACCACTGAAGCGACTTAGCACGCAGGCAATGTCTACTGCACTGCAGGCAGATTCTTTACCGTTTGAGCCCCCAGGGAAGCTCAAATTGTACATCTAACGCTGTCTAAAAAAAACCTGGAACCTGCTTTGATATTGGGATAAAATAAGCTAGTACATCACTGGCTCTTGTTATTTCCGGGAATATTTAGTAAACAATAAAATGTTTCTTTTCTGATCCGTATGTATCATCAAGTTAAAGGCTATGACTGGTCGCTCAGTCGTGTCCGACTCTTTGAGACCCCATGGACTGTGGCCCGCCAGGCTCCTCTGTCCATGGGATTCTCCAGGCAAGAATACTGGAGTGGACTGCCATTCCCTTCTCCAGAGGATATTCTCAACCAAGGGATCGAACCCGGGTCTCCTGAATTGCAGACAGATTCTTTATCGTCTGAGCTACAGGGTTGCCCTTCCCCAATATTCATCAATAACTTTTTTTTTCTTACTTCTCTTCCTCCATATCTCCTCTTTCTTTGTCGCTGTGATGGCCTTACTGATGATCACAACATTCTATTGTACTTCACACTGTAGGAAACAGCCTTTAATCTATTAACCCTTTTCTTTCCTGAGGCTGAGAAGCGCGGAGGCAAGATGACTCCGTCTCCCATCCCATGCAAAGAGCGCTCTGACGAGCAGTCCGCGGATCGCTGTAAAGATACAGGCGCTACCCAGCAGTCCGGGGAGAAGGACCGCGGCAGAGATAAAGCTCGGAAGCGGCGCAGGGCCTCGGGCGGTAGCAGCAGCCCGGGGGCTCGGTCCCGCGCGGGCTCCAGCTCGTCCTCAGCATCCGGCCGCTCGGGACGCTCCAGTGGGTCCCGCAGCTCCAGCTCCAGCAGCTCCCACGGCTCTCCGAGGCCTTGGCGCCCCCGAGACCGCAGGCGGCGGTCCGGTTCCAAACCCAAACCTCCCCGACGAGACGAGAAGGAAAGGAGACGGCGCAGCCCCGCCCCTAAGCCCACCAAAGTGCACATCGCGAGGCTCACCCGGAAGGTGACCAGGGAGCACATCCGGGAGATTTTCTCCACCTTCGGGAGAGTTAGAGAGATCGACCTGCCCAGAGCAAGGAGGCGCGCGCATCCGTCTCAAGGCCACGCCTACGTGGAGTTCAAGAATCCGGAAGAGGCTGCGAAGGCGCTCAGGCACATGGACGGAGGGCAAATTGACGGCCGGCAGATCACGGCCAGAGCCGTGCTGGCCCCCTGGCCCCAGCCACCCCCTAGGCGACTGAGCCCTCCCCGGAGAATGCTGCCACCACCCCCCACGTGGCGCAGGCTGAGGAGGAGCAGGCCGCGTTCCCCTTGGGGAGGTCCCCCCGAGCGCCGGCGACCCCGCTCCCCCCGCCGCCCCCGCCACTGGAGCGGCTCCAGCTCCAGCTCCTGCCGAAGGTGAGGGCAGCAGTTGACACGTGTCCCCGAGCAGCAGAGCTCCGGCTGGTTTGGGGTTGTGTTTGTAAAGGTAGCAGCAGCAGTTGTAAAGGTGCCCTCTAGTGTTCTGGCTGGAAAACTTCCAAGTTTCTATAGTTCCTGGGAGTCATGTAGCTGGCGAAG
>SJXQ01002686.1:130856-179699 GCA_006408695.1 Aepyceros melampus
AGCCAACTTTGCTGGGGCATCACAGAACCACCCCTACCCAGGGCAGTTATGTGCTATTCCTTGCCCTGCAGGTTACCTTAGCAACGTGTACATTGCTTTTTTTGGCTTTTACTGTACAGTCAGGACTATTCATTTTCTGTTTGGGGTTTTGTAACTTTGTAGCTTTTAGATAATGTGGTGGTGGTTCTTTGTTGTGTAAAGTAATTACTTTGGATGAACCAAGGACTAGAGTTAAAAAAAAAACTTTTATCAGGATTCAAATGAATTGGGGCGATGACTTTGTTCAGTGAAATTCTGAATTATGGATCTTAGTCCACAACTTGGCATGTAATAGGTGCTCTGTAAACATGAGGATCAAGTGATTTTTGTTCCAAACTGAGGAATAGTGGGTATTGAAAGGGGTGGTGTTAGTAGGCAACAGGATTAAGATATTTTTATTTTCTCCCTCTAAAAACACCCTCTGAAACAGAAATGATGGATTTTAAAAGAAAGTGTGCACTGATTAGGTTTAAATTTTAAGTAGATTTTTATGATGAAAATCTTAAAATGGATTAAGAGAGAAAGGATGTGAAACCATAGTGACAGTTGACTGCAGTCTCCCACCAAAGAGGTGATAAGATTGTATAACTGAAGTTGAGTGACTTTCTGAGAAAACTTTAGAAAGTATATTTGGAGTTCGAATACTTTTTTCAACAAAATATACCTTGAGCTCCTTCTAAGGGCAAAGTAAGTATATATGCCAGGGTAAATCACTAAAATCCACATTACTCTTCCCTTCATTGGGTATCCAACTTAGTGAGAGAATTAACATAAAATGAAGAGATGATAATACACATAAAGTTCACAATTGGAAAACTAAAAGAGAAAATGCAATATTTGATGACTGGGTCTGGAAAGCTCACTCTGTTCAAATAATGTTTTGCAGGAAGATGGAAAAGTACTCAGGATTGATTCAAGGGCGGCCAGAGTGGAAGTGCTCCTAGGGGTATTTTCCTGGGGCAACACAGGTTCTTACCACCGGGTGGGACATGTCCAGTCTGCATTCATCTCTGAGATCTCTCATCTCCCTCAGCTATAGGAAATCTGACTGAAGCAACCCAGTCTGATGGAGAAAACCGGGAAATCAATTGCTTTGAAGAGGCAAAAGAGAGAAGCTGAACAAACTAATAAACTCTTTATTGGTGTTTTGAACTTTGAAACCGCAGAAGAAAGTCTGAGGAGCTGTTACCAGCAGCGGGGAGAACTTAAGAGACTGTGTGGTCCTGGGGGATCCTTCCAGCCAAAGATCAAGACAGTGTGGTTTTGTTACCTTTTCTTCCATGACCGAGGTGGATGAAATGTCCACCAGACCCCATTCCATTGATGGCATAGTGCTTGAACCCAAACATGTGTCCCAGGAGCAGCATCTGGACAGCGGGGTGTTCTTTGGACACTGAAGAAACTGTTTGTTGGTATTCAACAAGATACTAAGGAACATCATCTTAGAGATTACTTTGAGAAATATGAAAAAATAGTACCATTGAGATCATTACTGATAGGAAGTCTGGCAAAAAAAGAGGCTTTGGATTTGTGACTTTTGATGACCTTGATTCTGTGGACAAGACCGTGTTGCCGAAAAACCGTACTATCAATGGTCATCACGCAAAAGTCTCAAAGGCTTTGTTGACATGGGAAATGCAGCAAGTCCAGGGTTCTGGAAGTGGAGGAGGAGGCCGCTTTGGTTTGGGGGTTTATCCTGGTGGTGATAGTGATTTGGGACTAGCATCAGGATGAGAAAGTAACTTCTGGGGAGGATCTGATGCATATGGAAATGGTCCTAGGTTTAGGGGTGCTTATCATGGGGCTGGAAAAGGGAGAGACAGAGGGTCTGTCTAGTGGTGAAAGTCCCACATCTGGCAACCATGGTTGAGGCTGCAGAGGTGGTCATGGCAACAATAGAGGACGAAATTGTAGAAGTGGAATTAACAATGACTTTGGAAATTAGCAGCAGCAGTCTAATTACAGTTGATGAGGAATGGAAACTTTGGTAGCAGGAAATTGAGGGTCAATATGGTGAAGGAAACTCTGGTCCAGGAGGCAGTGGGGGATGTGGGGGTTGGGAGGGCGAAGCCGAAACTGAGCTTCTTCCTGCTTGCCCTGGGCTTCACTGTTTAAATAGTGGAGGATGAGAGCCCAGAGGTAACTGGGCAGCTTCAGGTTATGAGTAAACATGCAGTGATATGGCAGAAGACACCAGAGCAGGTGCAGAAAGCCATTTGTGAATGAATTGAATTATTTAAGAACATTGCCTTCCTGCAGAGGAAAAACTATGGAAAATGCCTTTGAGGCAGTTTCTTAGCTTAACTGTTTTTTTCTAGTGATCTTTGTCAGAGTGTAGAAACGTCAGTTCTTTGACAATGTTAAATTTGTTTAATATTAAGCATTTTGTTAAATGTTTGTAAATTGTTAACATTTCTTTGTAAAATGTTAAATTTTTAAAAACCTTTTGCATGATTTTTCTCAGTTTTTGAAAAGCTATTAGAAGTATGCTGTAATGAAACATATTAATAACATTATTCCTTAAATTTTAGCATGTAGAATTATTATATGAAGCAGTTGTACATTTATGACTTAATAAAATAATTCTAAAGGAAAAAAGCACTTGTGGTTTGTCCTCTTTCACTTATACTCTTTTGCACTTTTAATTTTTATCTTTTTAACAATTTTTTTTTTCTAATTTCATGAGATATCATTGACATACAGTACTATATACAGTTTACTTTTGATGGAAGAGTTACAGAATTCTATTATTCCAGGTAATTTTTAAAGTTTAAAATTGCTGCTACTGTATATGTTTGAAGTGTATGTGACATCTATATCATGAAATGATTATCACAGTGATTTTAGTTAACATAATACTGGAGGGGGTAGCCATGTCCTCCTCCAGGGGAATCTTCCTGACCCAGGGATCAAACCCCTGTCTCCCACATTGCAGGCAGATTCTTTACCATCTGAACCACCAGGGAAGCTCTTTATGTAACGTTCATTATCTCAAAATGTTTGTTTTTTTTAAGTTTTTTGTTTTTTGGTTTTTTTTTTTTTGGTGTGATGAGAGTCTTAGTATTTACTCTCTGAACGTATTTCTTCAGCACTGTAGTGAACAGCTGCAGTCCTCATGTTACTCCTTACCCCTTTTGCATCATTTTTTAAAGCTGAGAATTTGTACCTTTCAGCAACCTTTCTCCTATTTCTCCTCCGATGCATTCTCTGCTTCAGCAAACCAGATGTGATTTCTTTTTCTATGGGTTCATTTTGAGTATTTGGGTTCTTTCTCTTTTTAGATTTTTTAAATTGAAGTACGTGCTTTTTCTTTTTCTCAGTCGTGTCTGACTCTTTGCGACCCCATGGACTATAGCCTGCCAGACTCTTGTATTCATGGGCAATTCTCCAGGCAAGAACACTGGAATGGGTTGCCATTTCCTTCTCCAGGGGATCTTCCCAACCCAGGGATCAAACCCAAGTCTCCCGCATTGCTGGCAGATTCTTTACCATCTGAGCCACGGGGGAAGCCATTTTGAAGTATAGTTGAATAATTTGTATAAGTTGCAGATAATACAGTAGAGTGATTCACAATTTTTAAAGTTATACTCTATAAAAAAGTATTGGTCATAGTTCCTGTTGGTACAATATATTCTTGTAGCTTATTTTATACATTAAATTGTAACTGCTCACTGCTCAAAAGTCAATAAAGAGGCACAGTTGGTGGGAGGGAAAGTTTGCTTTATTTTGGATGCCAGCACCTGGGTTCAGGGGACAGGGGCAGGATGGACACCTATCCAAAGGCTGATCAGCCCAGATAGCTGGCGCATTATTATTTCTGGGTGTTTTCCTGCAGATGTTTCTGGAACAGATCAATCAGCATTTGATTCTATAGACTAAGTGAAGTGACCCACTGTCCTCAGTGTAGGTGGGTGTTATTCAATCTGCTGAGGGCCACATGGAAAAAAAAGGAAAAGGAAGGTGAATCCACTCTCTCTTCCTAAGTGGGAATGTCCATCTTTTCCCTCCCTTGGACTCAGAGCTCCTGGTTCTCAGGCCTTCGGACTTGGTTGAAATTTACCACTAACTTTTAAAAGATATTTACTTACTTAGTTGATGGTCTGTGTCAGGTTTTAGTCTTAGCTGCGGGATGCAGGATCTTTTGTTGTGGCACACAGACTCCCTAGCTGTGGTTCACGGGCTTATTTGCTTCGCAACATGTGGGATCTTAGTTCCCTGATTAGGGGTTCAATCTACATCCCCTGCATTTTGAGGCAGATTCTTAACCACTGGACCACCAGGGAAGTCCCAACCCTGACTCTTCTGCTTCAAATAGCAGAATTGCAAATAGCAGGTTGCAAATAGCAGATTATGGGATTTCTCACTGTTATAACCATGTGGGTGAATCCCTGAATACCTCTCCTTTTCTGTAGACTTTATGTCCTATTTATTCCATTTCTCTAGAGAACCTTGACTGATACACATTAATAAAGTTCCAAGAGAATGCACCTGGAGGAACTTATCCAATGCCTAAGAACCTCCCTCACAGACAATCCCCCCTCCTCCAGGCAGCCCAAGTGAACACATACCATGAACACATACCAAAGCATTTAAAAATGAATACGCACATGCTGAAACTAACTCTAATACATACACTCTCTCTCTACTTCTATATGACAAGTTATAAATTTGCTCTACTTATTAACTCTTTCCTCTCATGAGGATTAAATCAAACAGAGACAGTAAGTCTGTTTAGTCTATTTCTGGATCACAGGTTTTATACCATCCTTTTGCACATAGAGGACTCTCTGCAAATAGGGTGACCAGAGAATTTTCTCTCCAAGCTGGAGCACACTGGGGAATAAAGAGGGTAGTGTTAATCATTAGGACAGGGCAACAGGATAAGTATCTGCTGAAGACAAAAATGAAGGCCTGCCCTGTTGAAGTACATGATTAGATTTGCATTTAAAACAGATCATCAGGTTACAATGATGACCTATATGGGAGAAGAACCTAAAAAAGAGTGGATATGTGTACATGTATAACTGATTTGGTTTGCTGTACAGCAGAAAGTAACAAAATTGTATACCAATATACTCCAATAAATTTTTAAAAAATGGATTCATTTTGTTTTACAGCAGAAAGAAACATTTACACACAAAACAAATCATAGTGATGAGAACAAAGACTTACTGTATGTACAGCACAGGGAACCCTGCTCAGTGTTATGTGGGAGCCTGGATGGGAGGGAGTTTGGGGGAGAATAGATACATGTAAATGTATGGCTTCGTCCCTTTGCTATGCACCTTAAACTATCACAACATTGTTAATCGGCAATACAAAATAAAGTTTAAAGCATAAAAAAAATAAAGAGAAGCGAACACAAACACATTGGCATAATAAACCTTGTGATGTAGTTATTGGGGGGTAGAGGAAGAGCTTATGGTGGGGGAGAGTTCAGAAAAAAAATAAAATAACTGGTTCACTTTGTTGTACTTCAGAAAGTAGCACATACACAAAACAGGTGATAGTGATTAGAATCTAAGGATTGGATTATAAGAAAGGATTTAGAATCTAAGCTGTCACTGCTAATTTATTGCAGTTTGTCATTCAAAAGATGACATCTTTGCATGAATGTAGTTAAGTGAATGGATTTTCAGTAGTTCAGTATTTAAAGTTCAGTGTTTGAATAGTTTATTATATAAATTGGTCTGGATTTGGCACTGAATAATGACCTTCATCTTTCTGTATCTGTCTCATGTGGGCTTCAGGATGTCCCAGAATCCCCTTCTCAGTGTGTGGTGCTGTACATCCCTGGAAACTTCTTAGAAATGAAAATTCTCTATCCCCTTTCCAGACCTTAGGATAAAATAATTTAACAGAACCTACATTAACTTGAGGCTTCCCCAGTGGCTCAGCATTAAAGAATTCACCTGCAATGCAAGAGATGCCAGTTCAATCCCTGGCTTGGGAAGATCCTCTGGAGGAGGGCATGGCAACTCACTCCAGTATCCTTGCCTGGAAAATCCCATGGATAGAGGAGCCTGGTGGGCTACAGTCCGTAGGGTCACAAAGAGTTGGGCACAACTGAAGTGACTGAGCACGCATGCATGCTATTATCCTAAGATGAAATAACATAAGAAGAGGAATAAACTTAGTTCCTGTTAACTGGATGTGGGGAGTAAAATTATTATCTTGGAATACTGAGTAGAGGGTGAGTGAGTCTCCCCATCCCCTTCATATTTAATAATAGATAAAATATAGTAAATAAAATTAAATTTTAAAAATTGAATATGCTTATATAATAATTCAAAACCATCCTTTAATTCTTTTAACTTTTTAATTTTTTAACAATGTTGTGATAGTTAAGGGTGCACAGCAGAGCAAATCAGCCATACATACACATGTATCCTTTCTTGTGGGAGGGCTTCCTAGTGGCTTTGAGAAGATTCCCTGGAGAAGGGAATAACAGCCACTCCAGTATTCCTGCATGGAGAATCCCATGGACAGAAGAGCCTGGCAGGCTACATTCTCCAGGATCACAAAGAGTCTGACATGACTGAAGTGACTGAGCACACAGGCAAAGATAAAATAATTTAACAGAACATAAGAGGAAAGAAATTAGTTTCTGTTGACTGGATGTAGGGAGTAAATTATTATTAATATCTTGGATTACTGAGTCAAAGGTGAATCTCTCCATCCCTTTCAAGGGACTGTAGCCTACCAGGCTCCTCTGTCCTTGGGATTTCTGAGACAAGTATACTGGAGTGGGTTGCCATTTCCTTCTCCAGGATATCTTCCCAACCCAGGGATGGAACTCAGGTCTCCCACATTGCAGGTGGATTCTTTACCAGCTGAGCTACAAGGGAAGCTTAGTAATTGATAGATAAAATACAATAAATAAAATTAATTTAAAAAATTTGTATGTACTTATATAATACTTCAAAACCATCCCTTTTTTTCTTTTTATTTTTTTATTGGAGTATAGCCAATTAACAATGCTGTGATAGTTTCAGGTGCACAACAGAGTGACTCAGCCAGACATATACATGTGTCCCTTCTCGTGGGAGGACTTCCTGGTGGCTTCGGGAAGATGCCCTGGAGAAGGGAATGACAACCCTCTCCAGTCTTCTTGCTGGAGAATCCCGTAGATGGAGGAGGCTGGCGGGCTACAGTCCATGGGATCGCAAAGAGTAGGACAGGACTGAGTAACTAACACACACACGCTTCTTGTGGGGGAGTAAATCATGTGCAGGTATAGATATAGGTGGGAGGGGGGAAGGTCTCATCCTAACCATTCTCCATGCTCACCCTTAAATGTAATGCTCCCAGGTGGCCCCAAACCCAGACAGCCCTCCCTACGTGGTGACCTCACACAGCTCCATTTCCCAGACCCCAGGACTGGCAGATAAGAACCAGGTATAAAAGTGGCTCCACCTTCTGTTCCCTAAAGGGTCAAGTGCCTGGTTCCTATTGGATCAGAAAGGGTCTTGTGACACCCCAGTCCCAGGACAAAAAGGGGTTGGAATATGCAAATTAGTTAACACTGAAGAGTTGGAATCTGCCTTAGTGCGTCTGGGGAGGCTTCAGACCCACATCAAAGCTCTGGGCTCCAGGAGGGACTTTACTAAGTTAAATCCAGAGCTTGTTGTCAGGAGGCATAACCGCTCACCTCTATTCACTGTTTTCCTGTTTCTCAGTTACTCTTTGTGTGTTTTTGTCGCTTCAGTTGTGTCTGACTCTTTATAACCCCATCAGAGTAGTTTGCCAGGCTCCTCTGTCCGTGGAATTCTCCAGGCAAGAATACTGGAGTCCGTTGCCATTCCTCCCTCCAGGGGATCCAGGGATTGAACCAGGGTCTCCTATATTGCAGGCAGATTATTTATGATCTGAGCTACATCAGCCTTCCTTCTCCACCACTGATAAAACAACTTTATCAAAATTGTACAAGGAAGTTCAGAAAAGGTCATTCTCTTCCTTCCTGATACTGTCCCCCTGGGACTTCTGTAGCATGACACCTTTATTCCACCTTCTATGGGTTCAGTGGAAATAATTAAGATGTTTACTGAATGAAGTGTTTATAAGTAAAAACGAATTGTTTATTGAATAAGCAATGATGTCATCCTTGACTGCTTACAAATGATGTGCATAACCCTGTGAGTGGACAGATTTCAGGGACTCTGGACCGATTTCTGGGTCAGGGCAACAAGCTTGCTGGCAAGTCATTTTCAGAAGAAAATGTTTCCAAAGAACGTATTCCTTAAGAATCAAAGGTCAAAAATAATTTTTCAGAATACCCACTTAGGATTTCCATGGTGGTCCAGTGGTTAAAATCCACCTGCCAATTCAGAGGACAGGAGTTCGATCCCTGGTCTGGGAAGATTTCATATGCTATGGAGCAACTAAACCCGAGTACCAGAACCATTGAAATCATGCATCTAGAGCCCATGCTCTGCAACAAGAGAAGTCACTGGAATGAGAAACCCATGCACTGCAACCAGAGAGTGGCCCCTGCTCTCCACAACTAGAGAAAGCCAACTGGCAGCAGTGGAAAACCCAGTGCCCCAGAACAGCTAAAAAGAAAATAAATAAATAACATTAAAAAAAAAATCACGTTCTTTAAAAAAAATACCCACTTAAGATTTAGGTAACAGATAAGGACACAATATGTAGCATAAGTACTAATTGATTTACATTAAAATGTCTTCTGTCTGATTTAACATTTGGCACAAGAATGACAAAAAGAGGAGGCAACTCATGTTAAAACAAGAAGTAAAAGCCAGCTTAATAAGATTTTATAGCATTAATTTTTAATATTAGAAAATAACTTCTTTAGAATAGATTATTTCTTTTTAAGTGTAATTAACACAAGAAAATATTATAACTAAAAACACTAAATAATTCCCCAGGCTAGATTAACTCTGTAGAATTCAGTAAAGAAATTCTGACATACAGAAACTGAGGTGTACAAAGATATGCAAAAATCTTTTCTCTTGTCACATGAAACCCAATCTCTCTCATTAAAAAAAAATTACGCTTTCGTTTTTGTCCACCAAGACTTTAATAGTTGTTAAAACAAGAAGTAAAAGCCAGCTTAATAAGATTTTATAGCATTAATTTTTAATATTAGAAAATAACTTCTTTAGAATAGATTATTTCTTTTTAAGTGTAATTAACACAAGAAAATATTATAACTAAAAACACTAAATAATTCCCCAGGCTAGATTAACTCTGTAGAATTCAGTAAAGAAATTCTGACATACAGAAACTGAGGTGTACAAAGATATGCAAAAATCTTTTCTCTTGTCACATGAAACCCAATCTCTCTCATTAAAAAAAAATTACGCTTTCGTTTTTGTCCACCAAGACTTTAATAGAGTACAAAGTTAATGTAACAAAGCATCATAGTCCAGAAACAGGGTTGACAGTAAAAGCGGCAAGTAGAATGGAGGGCTGTCGCCCCCACACCCCACCAGGAACCACTTCCCAGGGACCACACCACTCAACTCTCTCAGGATAATCGTCTCCTATTTTCCCTTCAGTTCTCAGGAACGTTTTCTCTGGCTCCTGGTTCTCTCTGCCTCCCTGGCAAGCCTGTCTGCCTTCAAGGCCATAGTCAATCTCTCCCTTGCTCTCTTCACTTTCCGAGACTGTCGGCGAATATCTGCATCTTTTACTGGTCGTCGGCAGAGGGCGTGTGGGAGAAAGAGCCCCAATCTTGGGTTGAGCTCTGCCCCATCTGAAGACTGGGCAAGGGTGGTATCAGGGCTAGTGTGCAGAGACCAGGCACCAGCACCGCCCAGGGATGCACCAGCACGGCCCAGGGATTCACCCGCATCACGCTGGACAATGATCCCGGAAACGTTTGCGCTGTCCATGGTCCTGAAAGGTTCTCCTTCAGGGCTGTAGGCTTGGAGTCCCTGCAGTCTCCGGAATGCAAAGGCTTGCTGGGGCTTTTCCAGGATCTCCTCGCACCGACGTCTTCTGACCACATTGTTAGGATGAGAGGTTTCCTTGTGACTGGCTTCTGGAAAATGCAGCTAGTCAGCCTCAGAGGAAGTAAACATCTGTCACGACGCCTCTGCTTGGCTTTGACTAAAATCTGTTTTTTCTTCTCCAGCTCTTCAGGCATCATATTTCTTCTGATCTTCTTTGAAAACAAAATGAGATGTAAATTTTGAATAAAATGGGGGATGAAACAACTGCAAGTCATGGAGAATGTTCTCAGCACATATGGATAACTCCCTGAAGAAATGGGGTCTCAAATTCCTCTGTGCATCACATTTATTCAGAAGGTTGATAAAACTCAGATTTCTGGATGTCAGTGCAAGAAAGTCTGAGGTGGGGACAAGAAATTGCATTTCTAAGCATTCCCAACTGCTGCTAATGCTGCTAGTACAGACACCATACTGAATCCTTGGACATTAAGCAGATAGGAGTCAAGGACAGAAAGCTGCAGGTCGTCACCCAGTACCAATTCCAGATTTTCATCCTTAGAGGATCTTTTCCTTTTCCCATCTCTGTCACAGTCAGTCACACACATGCTGGTGTCCTTGAATGCAACATCATCTGGACAAAGAGATCAGGGCTGTTTGACTACCAAGACATTAAACTTTTTGATATTATCTTTTTCACTTTGCGTTAAGACACACAGTCACCTGGTTTTTATTTTCCTTTAGTGCCTCATCTCCAATGAGATCAAGTGCCTCTCAACCCTCAGATACTTTGCTCTCAAACTCAAGTTCCATCTTCACTCAAATATTCTCCTGCTCATGAAGTAACTTAGAAAAGCCATATCTTCTTCATCATTTCAGTCACTCAGTCATGTCCGATACCCCATGAACTGCAGCACACTGGGCTTCCCTGTCCATTACCAACTTTCGGAGCTTGCTCAAATTCAAGTCCATCGAGTGGGTGATGCCATCCAACCATCTCATTCTCTGTCGTCCCATTCTCCTCATGCTTCATTCTTTCCCAGCATCAGGGTCTTTTCATAAAGTTCCCTTTTTCCCACCACAGACAGTCCTTTTTACCCTTCCTCCCCTCCTCCTACTCCTTTCTCTCCTATTTCACTTAATGATCAATGCTCTTAGAAGCTGGTCCTGCTGTCAGATCTGTTCTACATCTACACCTTCTTCCAGGCAATCTAATCCATTTCCCAGGCTTCAAATATTTTTCATGAACTAGAAATGTTCAGATTCACTGGTCTGGCTTCAGCCCTGAAACTCAAATATCCATCTGCCCACCCACATCAGTGATAACATTCATGACTCAGCCCACAGTGAACCAATGGTGGTCCCACGCTGAACCAATCATTCCTCCCAAATAATTCATCCTTATCTCAATGTCCTCTAAACTCACTAATTGGTACTAATATCTCATCTACCCTTGAATGGCATTCTGGATGCCCTACTACCCCATACTCTTACACCAATTAGCCATCCATGTGCCTTCCTGAATCCACTTGAAGATTCACAACTTTTGAATTCTTGGCTACCTTTCATTTAATCTACAAAATGCCACTTCCACAGAATGACCTTTCCTGATGCCATATAAAAATTCATCTCACACTTTCTGCTAATTTTTAAAATTTTTTATTTATTTATGTGTAGTATTATCTACTTCTTTTCGACTGCTTTTCTCACTAAGTTGGGTACTCAATGAAGAAAAGATAATGAGAAATTTCATAGTTCTATGGATATAGACACTTATTGTTTTGGCTTTTCAAGGTGCTCAGATGTCTTAATTTTAGAGATGTTATGCCAATTCCAAAAAACACTTTACAAATTTTTCTAACAAATTCACATGACTACAGTTGTCAAATAAATTAATCTCTTTTGTGCTAGAGTAAAATTGTCACTGAGATTGATTCTTCACACTAATCTGTTTAAACTGTAAACCTCATTAGCCCACCCTTCCTTTTAAATCTCACATTTGTCTTCTGAAGACTTTTAAAAAAGAAACCATAAAGCTCATTTTATTCCCATTGTTATTATTAATGCCACCCCTTGCATTAGTCAAGATAGAATGTTTGATAGAAAAATGACTTGAACTGCTATTTATACAGCAGCCATTATATGCTGAGTTGTGCACTAAAACCCACAACTTGGAATTTGACTTGAGTTATTACCCCAGATTATGTCAATCTTGTTGAGAGAAGATGGCTATAGACTAAGGAATGTCTAATAAAGTGTTAAGTGTAATTAAGTGCTATGGTAGGCAATAAGGCCAACAGAGAGAGAGAGAGAAGGAGGAAGGAGGATGAGAAGTAAGGAGGGAGAATAGGAAAAATAAATCAACTACAATGATGGATGACAAAGAGATTGGGGAAGGTCTATTTGAGGCAGAGAACAGAATTTTAAAGAAAAAAGAAATAGGAGAAAGATTTAGCTACTCTAGGGCCAAATACTACTTTCACCACCCAAAGATTTTGGTTAAAAAAAAAACCCACACTTTTCATTATCCCAAGAAAGCTTCATATACAAAGCTATATAAAATCTTGAATATTTCTTAAGAAACATTAACACTTGGGAAATAACTTTCAATAAGGAATGTATCTTGTTTTAAGAACTAAATTCTTCTAATTCAGATTTTACACAAGAAAAAAAAAAAAAGCATCTTAATAGATCCTCTTGCCGTGAATATAGATTCCACACTTACCAGACGAGGATGGCTTGGAAATCTGTCCAGTTCAGGTTTCTCCATCTTCCAAGATCTTCCAGAGCTTCCTCTGACCACTCCAGAGATGCAGACAGCCTGTAGCTGGCTAGGAAGTGCAGTAACTTCTGCCTCTGATTCTCCTTTTTATAGGGTAAGAGAGTGGACAATCCAATCAAGGGACAATCCAATCCAGAGGACACACCTTATGTTTCAAATCAAAAGGACTTGAGAGAGTCTTGAGTCTTTATCCCTAAACACAAGAATTTGAGGCTATTGGTAATACTAGATTCTATTGAATAAAATGAAATCCTATATGAAAAATTAAACAAATTTGTGAATGAGGTGCTATTTTCACTTTCAACAGTTTAATTTTTTTATGGATACCTTCTATAAAAATAGTTATGGACATTTTCATAACTAAAATTTCCATACTAGTTATGTTTTCATAGAGAAAACTACATATTGTTTAAATGTTTATCAATAAAAGAATGTTGAAAACATCTGTTACCAAGTCTTTGATGTCTATATTACAGAGTCATTCATAAGAACTCAATGTTCTGTACCTTTACATTTCACCTAATCACTGGTAAATCTGAGATATCCTTACCCTTTGACTGAAACAGAAACAGTCTTTTTACTCTCTTTATTTCACTGATGGTGATTATTCCATTTTCCCTCTATAAACTTATTACTTGCAGTTTTATACAAAACATGTGCAGTTACTTAGTGGTCAAATTCTGAATTGTTTATTTAATATAGAATAATACAGTTAATTGCTTTCATCACATCTCCTAAATACTAACACCTAAGAACACTTTCAGTTCCTTTTCAACATTCCTGATTTTTCTATTGCTTTTATCATGCATCGTAATACTACATGTGTTTTAATCTCCATGAGATAGTTCTAGAATTGCTTTATAAGACAAAATTCATTTTTATTTATTTCTAAATTATTCTTTCCTTTTCCCTTCACTTCTTCCTGCATTCCTGGTTTTCAATCCGAGATTATTTTCCTTTGGACTTCATAACTCACTGTACTAGTCTGTCTAATTCAAGACTGCTAACAATGAAATGTTTCACTCTAAGTTTTTAAAATTATCTTTATTGGGGGCAATACTGATGCTGGGTATAGAATTCTGACTTGATATGACTTTTAATCATTTAAAAATGGTGTTCTGTTGACCTCTACCTTATTTATGTTCAGACATTCCCAGTTAGCATTTTCTTGCTTATTTAATCTTTGTATTCTCTAAAATCTTTAATATTCACTCTGATTTTTAGACCACATTATTGTTTCCCATGTATTTTCTTTGCTTAAAGACCTTTGAATTAATTGTGTGGGTTGCTGTCTTTCACCTGTTTGTAATACGCTTTGTGTATATTTTCACTGTGATATCAATTTCTCATCAGGTTCCCTCTGCTCCCTACTTCAATCACATCCAGTTGTCTTTTAACTCTGTCTTGGAGTTTTCCAGTGTTGTTTACACTGTGCTTTGTTGGAATATATACTTTCGAGCTGTCTTGCAGTTTTAACCTAGTCTTTTGCTGGAATCAACACCTTCATAATCACTTAAATGCTTAATTTAATTTCTAACAAAAATAAAATGCATAGCTTTATTTTTATTTGTTCTTTACATTTATTTATTCATTTAATTATTTGGCTGCATCAGGCCTTAGTTGCACTCTTGCCCCCTTCATTGTGGCCTGTGGGATCCTTGTTCCCTGATCAGGGACCAAACCTCATCCCTTTTATTAGAAGACAAATTCTTAACCACTGGACCACCTAGGAAGTCCCCGTAGCTTTATTTTTAAATAAAGGTAGAGCAGTTTTACAATGAGTTTAAGAAGTGCTGCCGCCCGCGGCTCCCGCGCCTCCTTGCCCAGCCCCCACTTGCTAGTGGCGGATGCAGCCATCTGCTCTGCCTCTCCGCCGGGGGAATCACCGCCGGGCTTGCAACCTGCTGGTCTCAATCCCCATTCATTTTTCCTCCCTGCTATGTGCCTCCAAGACTCGCCACAGATTCGGCAGTGAGAGTGCTTCCCGGTGTTTGGAAACTTCTCTCCCTTTGAAACTCTTTTCCAGGGACAGGACTCCCTTCCTGGGATGGAGCTCCCTCCCCACCTCCTTTGTTTCTCTTTTCGTCTTCTGTGTTTTTCCTACCTGTTTTTGAAGACAATGTTCTGCTTTTCTGGATGCCTTATGTCCTCTGCTCGCATTCAGACGCTGCCCTGTAGAATTTACCCAGCGTTGAGATGTTCTTTTGATGAATTTGTGCAGGAGAAAGTGGTCTCTCCGTCCTATTCCTCCGCCACCTTAGGCGCCCCCCTAAAATGAGCATAGGTTTTAAATTTTTGCATAGCTGACATGGCATAGCATTCCAAAATTAGTTGGGACATAAAAGAATATACCTTTCTGTGTCCTTTGTTTTCTTCCCTAAAATTTTGGTACTAATATGAGAGGTGGTAATTTTTCTTTTCTTTTTTTTTTTCTTTTTTCTTTTTCTTCCTTTCTCTTGCTATGATTGCTTTCTGAAAACTCTAGAGTAGCTGATGCAATACTGACTCTGTTGTTGGAAGGGGCTCACAGATAGGGGATACCTGTGCATGGTGGGGTTAAAAAAGTAACACTTCTGCACAGCAAGGATCCAGTGGTCTGTGGGATGCTATACTACTGTCATTATCCTGTGATCCTGCTGCAGAGCAAGAAATATATTTTCCCCTTGACTCCCAATGAGAAATTTTATTCTTGTCATCAATGGAATTAAAATACCCTCTTTTTAATGAGAACTTATACCAGAACAAAAAATTCCCAGAAAAGAGCAAGAGTAAGTAAACCGTAGTGTGCATGAGGAGAAAGAGATACTGTTTATACTATGGGATAATACCCAATCAGACACCACTGACATTTCATTGGGTATATTGGAGGGGAAAATAAGTCTTCATCAGAACATGTAATAAAGACTAGAAACAGAGATAAATCAAATTAAGTACATAAAGAGAGTACAAGCCTATTTAAAGAATAATAAAAGTACAAATCCAAACACACAATGTTGCATTTAAGTTAAACAAGAAAAGAACGAGGAATGGAACACAGAAAAGATAATCAAAAAATTTTTAAAAAGGATCAAAACAGGGAGAATTTCACTGGCTGATGCTTCTCTCAATTTCTGTAAAAGCAAAGATGTAGCCTTTCTCTACATAGTTTCTAGAAGCTGAGGTCACTTTCTTGTACCTGTTCACTAACTCATCCAGAAGCAGAACCTACCTGGTGCATAAGAGAAGATCCAAATACCACGGTTATCTGCTTTGTTGTTACTTAGTAACAAAGAGTAAAGTATCAATGGGAGACTTTATCTAGATGTTTAACACACTTTAAATATGGCAGAAAAAAATTGCTAAGTCAGACATTATACGGAAGTACCTAGTTTTTGCTCTAGTTCATGGAATATCAGAAACTTGCAATGTGATCCAGATTTTTTTTCAGGGTAAGGATATGTGTTTTCTCTGTGCTGTGCTTAGTTGCTCAGTCATGTCCCACTCTTTGAGACCCCATGAACTATAGCCTGCCAGGCTCCTATGTACATGCGATTCTTCAGACAAGAATACTGGAGTGGGTTTCCTTGCCCTCCTCCAGATCTTCCCAACCCAGGGATTGAACTCAAGCTTCCTTCATTACAGGCGATTTTCTTCACCATCTGAGACACCAGGGAAGGGCAAGAATACCAGAGTGTGTAGCCTATTCCTTCTGCAGGGGATCTTCCTGACCCAGGGATTGAACCTGCATTGGCAGGCAGATTCTTTACTTCTAGCGCCACCTGAGAAGCCTATCACTTACATGTGGAGTCTAAAAAAATACAACAAACTGTGAATAAAACAAAAAAGGAGAAGACTCACAGATATAGAGGACAAACTAGTGGTTACCAGTAGGGAGAGGGAAGGGGGAGGAACAAGAAGAGGTAGTGGATTAAGAGGTAAAATTATTACATATAATATAAGCTACAAAGATATATTGCACAGCATGGGGAATGTAGCCAATATTTTATAATCACTATAAATGGAATATAACTTTTAAAAATTGAGTCACTATGTTGCATACTTATATAATATCGTACTACAACTATACGTCAATAGAAAAATTAGAGAGTGAAATTCTGTATAGAGAAATTTGTATCCAAACATGGCTTTTGATGAATTACAGGTTATCAGTATCTCAAATCCAGAAAGGCTAACTTGTACATTAAATAGATGTATTAAAAAGTTTGTTTCAATCAGTTAGGTAATTTTGATTTCAATAGTGCACAACAAATCTGTATTTTGTTACTTTTTTACTATAATTCAATTCCCTCCTTTCTTTGGTTATTAGACATGTAGGGGGAAAAAAAGAGAGAAACAACAGCTATCTTTCACATTTACTGTGAACAATAAAGCAATAAGTCATGAGCAGTCTTGATCCATATTGATGAAATGTTACACCTCAGAATTCAGATAATACGACCACAGAAGGAGAGAAAATTAAAATCACTAAATCTGATTTGTGAGAAGATTAAAAACAAGCCTCTCATAATCTCTCACTGGTGCCAGAAGTGGATTATAAAATTAAAACACTCTTCTGCCAACTCACTAGGAGTTTCTTGAGGTATATAACATAAACATCTTTAAAATACTGAACAACAAACTGATAATTTCGCTGATCCTTTTTTATTTTTGAAGAACACATGCCTCTGAGGATTGCCTTAATATAAACATAGTTTTGACTTCATTTTCTCAAATGTTTGCTATATCTTACTCCCTTAATAATAACAGTACAGCTGGCCATGTAAATATGACTGCTTATCTACAAATGTATATATGTTTGTATACAGTCAAGGGGTCATGGTTTAAAAGTTTTATTCAAAAGAACAGTGTCACAAATTTAGCAGAAGCAGGGTAAAGGCTAATAGAGTTTTGCCAAGAGAATGCACTGGTCATAGTAAACACCCTCTTCCAACAGCACAAGAGTCAACTCTACACATGGACGCCACAAGGTGGTCAACAATAAAATAGGATTGATTATATTCTTTGCAGCCAAAGATGGAGAAGCTCTACACAGTCAGCAAAAATGGTCAGGAGCTGACTGTGGCTCAGATCATGAACTCCTTCTTCCCAAATTCAGACTTAAGTTGAAGAAAGTAGGGAAAACCACTAGACCATTCAGGTATGACCTAAATCAAATCTCTTATGATTATACAGTGGAACTGACAAGTAGATTCAAAGGATTAGATCTGACAGAGTGTCTGAGTGCCTGAAGAACTATGGACAGAAGTTTGTGACATTGTACAGGAGACAGTGATCAAAACCATTCACGCACACACAAAAAAAGCAAAAAGGCAAAACGATTGTCTGAGTAGGCCTTACAAATAGCTGAGAAAAGAAGAGAAGCTAAAGGCAAAGTTCATGTATGGATGTGAGAGTTGGACTATGAAGAAGGCTGAGCGCAGAAGTATTGATGCTTTTGGACTGTGGTGTTGGAGAAGACTCTTGAGAGTCCCTTGGACTGCAAGGAGATCCAACCAGTCCATTCTGAAGGAGATCAACCCTGGGATTTCTTTGGAAGGAATGATGCTAAAGCTGAAGCTCCAGTACTTTGGCCACCTTATGCAAAGAGTTGACTCATTGGAAAAGACCCTAATGCTGGGAGGGATTGGGGGCAGGAGGAGAAGGGGACGACCGAGGATGAGATGGCTGGATGGCATCACGGACTCAATGGACGTGAGTCTGAGTGAACTCTGGGAGTTGGTGATGGACAGGGAGGCCTGGCGTGGTGCAATTCATGGGGTCGCAAAGATTCGGACACGACTGAGCGACTGAACTGAATTGAAAGGCAAAGGAAAAAAGGAAAGATATACCCACTTGAATGCAGAGTTCCAAAATCAAGGAGAGAAAAAAAGCCTTCCACAGTGATCAGTGCAAAGAAATTGAGGAAAACAATAGAATGGAAAAGACTAGAGATCTGTACAAGAAAATTAGAGATACCAAGCCAACATCTGCTGGATCATCAAAAAAGCAAGGGAGTTCCAGAAAAACATCTATTTCTGTTTTATTGACTATGCCAAAGCCTTTGACTGTGTGGATCACAATAAACTGTGGAAAATTCTGAAAGAGATGTGAATACCAGACCACTTGGCCTGCCTCTTGAGAAACCTATGTGTAGTTCAGGAAGCAACAGTTAGAACTGGACGTGGATCAACAGACTAGTTCCAAATAGGAAAAGAAGTATGTCAAGGCTGTATATTGTCACCCTGCTTATTTAACTTCTATGCAGAGTACATCATGAGAAACGCTTGTCTGGATGAAGCACAAGCTGGAATCAGAATTGCCAGGAGGGATATCAATAACCTCAGATATGCAGATGACACCACCCTTCTGGCAGAAAGTGAAGAGGAACTAGAGAGCCTCTTGATGAAAGTGAAAGAGGAGAGTGAAAAAGTTGGCTTAAAGCTCAACATTCAAAAAACCAACATCATGGCATCCAGTCCCATCACTTCATGGTAAATGCAGAGTACATCATGAGAAATGCTGGGCCAGAGGAAGCACAAGCTGGAATCAAGATTGCTGGGAGAAATATCAATAACCTCAGATATGTAGATGACACCACTCTAATGGCAGAAAGTGAAGAAGAAGTAAAGAGCCTCTTGATGAAAGTGAAAGAGGAGAGTGAAAAGGTTCGCTTAAAACTCAACATTTATAAAATGAAGATCATGGCATCCGGTCCCATCACTTCATGAGAAATAGATGGCAAAACAGTGGAAACAGTGGCTGACTTTATTTTGGGGGGCTCCAAAATCACTGAAGATGTTGACCAAAGCCGTGAAGACTACAGTCTTCATTTCAAGACTGTCACTACACTGAGAGTTTGATTATAAAAGCATACCAGTAAAATTAATAGCAATGTTATCAGACAATGTTAAAATCTGTCAGAATCTTTCTAGGAGCATTTGATTTTTTCTTTTAGTTCTAGGTTCCCAGGGTAGTTTTCATTCATAGTAGGTTTATTTAATGAATGTGGATTTTCTCCCCTTTAGAGTATTTTTGTAACATAGGTGGATAGCTATGCCACTGCACGCATAAATTGCACATTTTGTTTGACTTTCTTTATAAAATATTTAATTTTAAAAATATAATTTATGCCAAAAAAGTATATCTTGTAATTTTGCCACTAATAGGTTGATTTAGCACAAAATGCAAAGTCTTTGGGCAGAGGAGGGGGGAGATTAAAAATTTTCATAGATAATAGTTGAAAAATGTTCCATTATTGGCCTTTCAGAAACCCTAAAGCTGCATTGTAAAACAAATTATGTAAATTAGTTTTGAAAAGTGGTAAGGGACTGTGAAAAAAATCTCAGACTTAATGCTCCCTAACTAAATAATTTTCTTCTTTTTTATTTAGTAATACGCTGCTACGTATTTGGAGGTTCTGGTGTTTGTAGGTCACTGAACAGACATTGAAATCTGATTTATATTGTATAACTAACATAGAAAGAAAAGTGTTTATATATTTTCCATAAGAATATTTCATTGAGTTCTGTATAATTTAAATAAGGTTTGTCCCTAAATGGTTTTGCTCACCTTGATTTTTTTTCATGGTTTTCTTGTTTTTGTATAATGTGTACAGTTTATGTCAAGGGCATTAAAAGCCTCCTGAAGTGTAATCTTATCAAAGGGATACATTCTTAATAAAATGTACTTAAAAAGTCTTTTAAAAAAATAAACAATAAAAGATGCTTGCTCCTTGGAAGAAAAGGTATGACCAACCTTGATAGCATATTAAAATGCAAAGACATTACTTTTCTGACAAAGATCCATATAGTTTAAGCTATGGTTTTTTCAGTAGTCACATATGGATGTGAGAGTTGGACCATAAAGGAAGCTGAGTGCCAAATAACTGATGCTTTTGAACTGTGGTGTTGGAGAGCCTCTTGAGAGTTCCTTGGACTGCTAGGTGATCAAGCTAGTCAATCCTAAAGGGAATCAATCAGTCCTGCATATTCATTGGAATAACTGATGCTAAACTTGAAGCTCCAATACTTTGGCCGCTTGAGGGAAACTGACTCATTAGAAAAGACGTTGATGCTGTGAAAGATTTAAGGCAGGAGGAGAAGGGAATGACAGAAGATGAGGTGGTTGAATGGCATCACTGACTCGATGGGCATGAGTTTGAGAAAGCTCCGGGAGTTAGTGATGGACAGGGAGGCCTGGCATGGGCAGTCCATGGGGTCTCAAAGAGTCAGACAGAACTGAGCGACCGAACTGACTGGCTGATGTAAAATGTGCAAACACTTTTGAATGATATTCTCTCTTCTTTGTATTCAAAATAATGGCATATTCTACAGTAATCATCAGAACCAAAATTGGAAAGAATGCCAAAATAATATGTGGGAAAATGATAACTAAGTATATAGAATTGTTGCAAGTATACATTTGTGCTAGTTTTGCCTTCTAAATTGATTTCTGTGAAATGTAACAATGTTTCCTAAGGAAACTCTAGTTGGTTCACTTGGAAAAGTTGTCCTGTGATAAGCAATTAGCACTCTCTAAGGTTAAGAAATTGGGTGTTTTTTAAAAAGTAAAAAGATATTGATTTCCATTTGACTTGAGGAGTTCTTGAAACTCTATTTGTCTAGCACAAGAGTGCGTTGCTGCTTATTTT
Source organism: Aepyceros melampus (assembly GCA_006408695.1). Lineage (NCBI taxonomy): Eukaryota > Metazoa > Chordata > Mammalia > Artiodactyla > Bovidae > Aepyceros > Aepyceros melampus. The sequence goes on from SJXQ01002686.1 coordinate 152,221, forward strand.
TGTCTTCCACCAGACTATGATTTCTCCCATACTGCAGATCCATAGCCAAGTAAGCTCTTGATTTTGTGCCAAATATAGTGGGAAGCCTAGCTACTTATGAAAAGAGCTTCCTTGATATAGAAAGTTATTACTATCAAAAATTCCTGCATTTTCAGTGAGCTTTATACCATTTCAGATTGTAAAAATTAAGAGACTGACACACACAGAGACACATTCTCACACGTATACACACACACTCACAAATGTAGTAGACAACCTCCTTTAATTAATTTATGAGTGCAATATAGGTTGTCAAATGATTACTTTGACTTACTTTGCATGATCTGCTCATTTGTTAACTGACTATTTCATCACAAAGGGCTTCCCTGATAGCTCAGTTGGTAAAGAATCTGCTTGCAATGCAGGAGGCACCAGTTTAATTCCTGGTTGGGAAGATCTGCTGGAAAAGGGATAGACTACACACTCCAATATTCTGGCCTGGAGGATTCCATGGACTATTTAGTCCATGGGGTCGCAAAGAGTCATCCATGACTGATTGACTTTCACTATCACTTCATCACACAAAACATTTTAAAAATATATTTCTTTATGACTGTGCTGGGTCCTCACCGCTGTGTGGTCTTTTCTCTCGTTTGTGGAGAGCAGGGGCCGCTTCCCAGTTGTGGCACATGCAGTGTCCTCTCTCCCTGTGGAGCATGGACTCTAGGGTACGCAAGCTTCAGTAGCTGTGGCCTGTGGGCTCGGCAGTTGTGTCTGCAGGGCTTCAGAGTACAGCCTAACAGTTCTGGCTTAGTTGTTCAGAGACATATGGGATCTTCCCGGATCCGGCAGGATTGATTGCTTTGACAGGCAGATTCTTCACCACTGAGGCACCAGGAAAGCCCTCACACAGAAAATTTTTATGCTATCATAGCATGCAGAGTTTGAGATGTTATGAATTGTATTTCAATAAAATGCATTTAAACATAGTGTTTAATCAAGTATTAATACTTGAATTTGTCTTGATTTCTTTTGACATATTTAATGTGATAAAAGAAATTTGTTTTTATGCTGGCAGTTATTTCATGCCATGTATGGACTGTTGAACCATAAATGTTCATACACTACAACATGTGTATGTTTCATGCCAGAGAAACTATACTTAGTTGTTATCTCAGGCTACTCTGGATATCCAGAGTAAACTTTTTTTTTTTTTGGTCATGCCACTCCAGTACTCTTGCCTGGAGAATCCCATGGACGGAGGAGCCTGGTGGGCTGCAGTCCACGGGGGTACAAAGAGTCAGACACGACTGAGCGACTTCACTAAGGACCCACTAAGGATCTTAGTTGCCTGATCTGTGATCTAGCCCATGTCCCTCTGCATTGGATGGGCAGAATCTTAACCACTGGACTGCCAGGGAAGTCCCTATGATAGGTTTTTATTTATTTATATCCTTTCTAATTTGCAGATTGACACACATATTTTAAAGAGAAAAGGAAATATTCACTGACACTATACTTTCTCACCATGTCATCACTTGCTTTCTAACTGGTAAAAATAAAAAACTTAAATTTTCTGTAATAAGGGGAAGTAATTTTTTAATCATTATTTTCATTGTTTTTTTTTAAACTAATGTATGTGTATGGTTTAAAATTCAAATGATATTAACATGCTTATAAAATAGTATTCTTGTTTTTCAACAAAATTGTTTCTTTTTCATGTATATGCTTCAACAATGTAAAAAGCTGTTTTTCATACAGATAGCTATGTTTCATATGTTGTAGTTCTTCAGTTGCTAAATTGTGTTCAACTCTTCAAACTCATGAACAGTAGCACACAAGCCTCCTTTGTTCCCCTCTATCTCCTGGAATTTGCTCAAATTTTTGTCCGTAGAGTCAATGGTGCAATCTAACCATCTAATCCTCTGCCAATCCAATCCAATAAACCAGAAAATTCTGAAAGAGATGGGAATAGCAGACCACTTGACCTGCCTCTTGAGAAACCTGTATGCAGGTCAGGAAGCAGCAGTTAGAACTGGACATGGAACAACAGACTGGTTCCAAATAGGAAAAGGAGTACGTCAAGTCTGTATATTGTCACCCTGCTTATTGAACTTCTATGCAGAGTACATCATGAGAAATGCTGGGCTGGATGAAGCACAAGCTGGAATCAGAATTGCCAGGAGAGATATCAATAACCTCAGATATGCAGATGACACCACCCTTATGGCAGAAAGTGAAGAGGAACTAAAGAGCCTCTTGATGAAAGTGAAAGAGGAGAGTGAAAAAGTTGGCTTAAAGCTCAACATTCAGAAAATGAAGATCATGGCATCTGGTCCCATCACTTCATGGGAAATAGATGGGGAAACAGTAGAAACCGTGTCAGACTTTATTTTTTGCGCTCCAAAATCACTGTTGCAGAAAGTGAAGAGGAACTAAAGAGCCTCTTGATGAAAGTGAAAGAGGAGAGTGAAAAAGTTGGCTTAAAGCTCAACATTCAGAAAATGAAGATCATGGCATCTGGTCCCATCACTTCATGGGAAATAGATGGGGAAACAGTAGAAACCGTGTCAGACTTTATTTTTTGCGCTCCAAAATCACTGTAGATGGTGACTGCAGCCATGAAATTAAAAGATGCTTACCCCTTGGAAGAAAATTTATGACCAGCCTAGACAGCATATTCAAAAGCAGAGACATTACTTTACCAACAAAAGTCTGTCTAGTCAAGGCTATGATTTTTCGAGTGGTCATGTATGGATGTGAGAGTTAGACTGTAAAGAAGGCTGAGTGCCGAAGAATTGATGCTTTTGAACTGTGGTGTTGGAGAAGACTCTTGAGAGTCCCTTGGACTGCAAGGAGATCCAACCAGTCCATTCTAAAGATCAGTCCTGGGTGTTCTTTGGAAGGACTGATTTTGAAGCTGAAACTCCAGTACTTTGCCACCTCATGCGAAGAGTTAACTCATTGGAAAAGACTCTGATGCTGGGAGGGATTGGGCGCAGGAGGAGAAGTGGACGACAGAGGATGAGATGGCTGGATGGCATCACCGACTTGATGGACATGAGTCTGAGTGAACTCCTGGAGTTGATGATGGACAGGGAGGCCTGCAATTCATGGGTCACAAAGACTCGGACATGACTGAGCAACTGAACTGAATCTTCTGCCTCCTCCTTTTCCTTTTACCTTCAGTCTTTCCCAGCATCACAGTCTTTTCCAATGTGTTGGCTCTTTGCATCAGGTGGCCAGATATTGGAGCTTCACCATTAGCATCAGTCCTCCCAGTAAATATTCAGGGTTGATTTCCTTTGGGATGGATTGGTTTAGTCTCCTTGCCCTCCAAGGGACTCTTAAGAGTCTTTCTCCAGCACCACAATTCAAAAGCATCAATTCTTCAGCATTCAGCCTTCTTTCTGATCCAGTTTTCACATCCATACATGACTATGAAAAATAGTCAAAGTATATACTAACTTTTATAAACTTTCTCTTATTTACTTGTTTTTGAAAATATCAACTGACTTTATACTGGGGCAATGAAGAATTAGCTCTCTGGTATTCTACATTTTTCCTCTTTAGTAAAATAATTTAATGCTGTTAATTTCCTTCTAGGTGTGACTTTGGCTTCATTCTACACATTTTGATGTCTTTTTGTATTATTTTCAATTTTTGTGTGTGTGTGTGTTCCTTATAATTCTTTTTTTTTTTAAGAAAATTGTTTTCAAATACTTGGAGATGTTCTAGTAATCTCTCTGCAATTAATTTTAAACTTCTTATACAACATATTCCATATGATATCAATCCTTTAAGTTGATCAGATAACCTTGCATCTGATCCATCTCAATGACTGTTGTACTTGTTCCTGAAAATTACATGTATTCTGCTTTCCTCAGGAGGAATGTTCTATAAATATCTATGAGGCCAAGTTTTTTATATCTTCTTAAACAATTTTCTATGTTTTCTATCATTAACAAGAAAAGAAATGTTGAAACCTCCAATTATAGTTGTGGTTTTGTCTTTTCCCCCTCCTAGTCATTAGCTTATGTTTTGTGCATTTTGAAGTTCAAATATTAGGTTTATACTCACTTAGGATTGGTATGTGTTCTTGATGAATTTACCCTTTCATCATTATGAAGAGACTTTCTTTATCCCTTCTCATGGTCTGAAGAGCTGCCTCAGCTTTCTTTAGATTACATTTTCACTGATATTTAACTATTGTTTATACTGGCTTTAACTCTGTCTCTATAATATATTTTGTATATTTTAAGCACTATATGTTTTGGCCTTTTTAAAGTACATTTTGCCAATCTCTGCTTTTGAAGTAGCATTTTTTAACCATTAATTTTAATATAATTATTGATATAGTTGCATTTAAAATTTAAAAATATTGGTTAAGAATAGGATTCTATTTTATTACACACTTCAATTTTCTTCTGGCTTAAATTGTTTTCTAAGAAAGAAATCTGCAGTAGTTCTTGTCTTTGTTCTTTATGATATAAACTGTTTATTTTTCTCCTGGTTGTTTACAAAACTTTTATTTTCTAACCTATTTTCAATAATTTGATTGTGATGTGCCTTAGTAAGGTGTTTTCACATTTATTTTGCTTGGAGGCCTGCTGAATTTCTTAGATCTCTGAGTTTATAGTTTTCATCAGATTTGGACAGTTTATTGACATCACTTCTTCAAATATTTTTTATCCCCACCCCACTTCTCCCTCTGAAACTGCAATTTCCACACATTGTACAATTTTATATTGTCTCGCAGATCAATGTTCTTTTTATTTTTTTTTTCTTTTTTATCTCTGTGATTCCATTTGGATAGTTTCTCTTGCTATGCCTTCAAATCCACAGATATTTTCTTCTGTATCTAGTATGGTTTTAATCTAGTAAATTATTTACATCAGATACTATTTTTATTTGTGGATGTTTCCTCTGATTACTTTTTTTTGTATATTCCATTTCTTGCCTAATTTTGTTCATGTTTTCCTTAACTATTTGAATGATTTTATAACAGCTATTTTGTTTCCTGTCTGTTGATAATATTATCTCTGTTGTTTATGGTTTTGATCATACTGAATGATTTTCTCTTTATCAAAGGTCACACTTTCTTGCATCTTGGCATGTTTAGTAATTTTTACTTGATTCAGGTAATTGTATTTGATGCAATTGAGTGCTGAGTTGTCTTGTGGTTTTTTTATGGTTAGATTTTGTTTGGGAAGCAATTCACTGCTTGATTTTCTTTACGCTTGTTTTTAAGCTTTGCTCTTTTGGGTCCTAAATAGCCTTTACCTTAAGGGCAATTTAGTTCAGCTACTAAGGGACTCTACCATCATTCAATGAGAACACTCCTCTATGCAGGGCAGAATGTGAAGATTGCTCAGTTGACACTTCCCCAATTATTCTTGCCAGGTAGGTGGATTTCATCCTGTAAACAAGAGCTTAGGATTCAGCAACTGAATCAAGGGGATCCCTGTATAAGTTTGTAGGGGTATTTCTCCTTGGAGTGCTCAACTTTATGACCCCTCTCTGCAAATTTCAGAAACCTCTACCTCCCCAAACTATCACCTCTGTCTCTTCAACTCATTAAGGTTATCATACTTCACTTGGGAAGTGCATTCCTGAATGACTTTCTCTAAGGTTCTTTCAGACAGATAGCCAAGTCAATCACAGGGGTTAGTTTTCAGTTTGCCTTTTCTTAGAGATCAGAGTTCTGTATTGTGTATTTTCTAAGTTTCAAATAATCATTTCATAGATGTTTTATTTATATCAGAGGATAATTCCAGATCAACTTATTTATGGTCAGAAATTGAAATTCCCTTATATAATTTTATAAACATGGAGTACTTTATAGATGTCAGCAAATGTAACAGACAATGTATAGACATACCTACATAGTAGAGGGGCTTCCCTGGTGGCTCGAATGGTAAAGAATCTGCCTGCAATACAGGAGACCCGGGTTCGATCCCTGAGTCTGGAAGATGCCCTGGAGAAGGGACGGCTACCCATTCTCCGTATTCTTACCTGGAGAATTCCATGGACAGAGGAGCCGGCAGTCTAAGTCCATGAGATCACAAAGAGTTGGACATGACTGAGTGACTAACATATACAGAATAGACAGGATGAAATCTCAAATAGGGCTATGTGAGTAAATATTCTATGCTTTACTCACCTTTTTCAGATATTTATCAAATACCACATTCTTGGTGAGGACTCACATAGCGCTATTTGAGATTTCATCCAGTCTATTCTGTATCCTAACTGGCTGCTTTAAAAAATATCTCTATAATATTTATCACAATTTAACATACTGTGTATTATGCACATTTATTTTCTTTGTTTTCTATCTCTCTCCCCAAATAATGTTAACCCACACAAATGTATAGCTTTTTGGTTATTTTAAATACTGTTATTTTCTCATATTACATGGAATAGTAAGTTATATATACATTGTGAATAACTATTAGTTGATTAAATAATTAATGAACATGAAGATAAATCTTTCATCTAATGAGAAAAGAAGAAGTATGATTGGAGAATGATTAATTTGATTTTGCAACTGAATGGTTTGTGTGACTTGAGTTTTGTTATGAATTGTTTTCCCCTCCCCAGTTCATATGTTTAAGTCCCCAGTACTTCAGAATAAGACTGTGTTTGAATACAGGGCCTTCAAAAGAGGTAAATAAAGTAAAAAAAGGTCATATGATAAGCCCCAATCCAGTATGACCAGTGTCCTTACAAAGAGAAGATTAGGGCAAAGATATATGCAGACAGAGAGGAGAGACCACAGGAGGGCCCAGTGAGGAGGTGGTCATCTATGAACTAAGGAGAGAGGCCTTGAAAGAAACCACATATGCTTGTACCTTGATCTGGGGCAACTAACCTCCAGAACTCTGAGAAAATAAATTTCTGTTGTTGAAGGCACTCAGCCCGTGGTGGTGTGTCATAGATGCCTGAGCACATTAATGCAACTTGGTAATACTTTATTTTTTAAAAGATATTAGAAACAAATATGCCAAAATGTTATTATTGATTTCTGAAAAGATATCCATAGCACTTTATTATATTTCCCTTTAACAGTTTTTTCATTTGCAATATATAGGTAAACTTTCGTCACCAGAAAAATACATTTCAAAGCATACTGTTCTCTATATATACACACACACACACATAATATACATGTGTATATATATATATATATATATATGACAATTTCTAAGCAAAGATCTGAGCAACTGAACTGAACTGAATTGAACTGAACTGAAACAAAGATCTCCAATCATTAGAAGGCAGAATATGTAGAAAACATTGCCTTGTTTCCAGGATGTGATAAGACTCAGTAACTAGAAATTCCTTGCTTCTTTTCCCCTTGTCACCTCTATTCAGTAGATGGGTTGGTCAATGAGTATAAATACATTAGTGTGTGATCAAAAATTTTAGCCATTAACATGTAAAAAAATCATTATGCAAAGTAAAACATATACCATTCCATGTCTGTAATGTCTTAAACTTTCCTGACTGGAAAAGTAAATGTCAAGAATTGCCCCTTCCAAGTAAATATGATAGAACATAAATCTACCATCATGTTTCTCATTTGAACTTTGTGAAATATTGAATTTTGATTTACATGTTTAAGGCTGTCTGAACTTTTTATTTCTTAGTCGCTACTTTAGTTCCAAATCTGCCTCTGGGAAATAATGATGCTCCCAGTGAGGGAGCAGTAGGAGATGATATAGTAACAGGATTTCCTGTTATGAGGTGTTTATCTTCATTGTTACGATTGTGCTATTCTCCTATTGTGCATTTATTCTTCCCTCCATTCAGCCCAATCACTGAGGTTTTAATATCAGTTACTGTATTATTGCAGCAATGAAATTAAAAGACACTTACTCCTTGGAAGGAAAGTTGTGACCAACCTAGATAGCATATTCAAAAGCAGAGACATTACTTTGCCAACTAAGGTCCGTCTAGTCAAGGCTATGGTTTTTCCTGTGGTCATGTATGGATGGGAGAGCTGGACTGTGAAGAAGGCTGAGCGCCGAAGAATTGATGCTTTTGACTGTGGTGTTGGAGAAGACTCTTGAGAGTCCCTTGGACTGCAAGGAGATCCAAACAGTCCATTCTAAAGGAGATCAGTCCTAGGTGTTCTTTGGAAGGACTGATGTTGAAACTGAAACTCCAATACTTTGGCCACCTCATGCGAAGAGTTGACTCATTGGAAAAGACCCTGATGCTGGGAGGGACTAGGGGCAGGAGGAGAAGTGGACAACAGAGGATGAGATGGCTGGATGGCATCACCGACTTGATGGATGCAAGTTTGAGTGAACTCCGGGAGTTGGTGATGGACAGGGAGGCCTGGCGTGCTGCGATTCATGGGGTTGCAAAGACTCAGACATGACTGAATGACTGAACTGAACTGAACTGTATTATACCATTCTAAAATATCATTTTGGCTCTTCTTTATAGATTCTCTTTCTTCTCTGAGACTTTCTCTCTTTACAAGTATCTTCATAATTGTTTATTGAAACCAGCTTATTATGGCTGCTTTAAAATTCTTGTCAGGACACTCAAAGCCAGTGCACTGGGACAACCCAAAGGGTTGGGATGGGGAAGGAGGTGGGAGAGGAGTTCGACATGGGGGACACATGTATACCTGTGGCTGATTCATATCAATGTATGGCAAAACCCACCACAATATTATAAAGTAATTAGCCTCCAATTAAAATAAATATATTAATTTAAAAAATTCTTGTTAGATAATTCTGTCATTTGTGTCATTACTGTATAGGAATCTGTTGATTATTTTTTCCAATCACTTTGAGACTGTTCTAGATTTTGATACTGCAATAGAAACCTGGACTTTGGAACTTTTATACTATGTATATCTTATTTGAATGATCTTTCTAAAGTATGTCTCCATTGAACTTACTTTGTCAAGAGTAGTAAGTGCCTCTTCATTAAGGGAAGGTGCTGGTGGAAATACAGTTTTCCCTTTCAGCCTCCACTGTCTTCTGAGGGGTGATAGTGTTATAGAATGAATGTTTGTGTCCCCTTAAATTCCTATATTGAAGCCCTAACCTCAATACGATGGCATTTGGACATAGTTTAGAACATTATTACCTTGAGATGAGGTAATGAGGGTGGTGTCTTCATGGTGGGATGAGTATCCTCATAAGACACAGGAACAGCTTTCTCTCAGTCAGGTGAGGACATCACGAGGAGGCTGCCATTTGCAAGACAAGAAGAGAGTCCTTACTATAAGCATAAATAAATCTGCCCACACCTTGGTCTTAGACATTCCAGCTTCAGGACTGTGAGAAAATACATATCTGTTGCTTAAGGCATCCAGTCTTAGCAGATAGAGACAAAGGGGCTCCTTCTTACTTCAGTGTTAGGGATGGGAATTCTGGATTTCACGAAGTTGCCAATAATATCACCTTGGCTGAGACGGGAAGTCATGCCTTGCCTCTCTCTATGACCTCCATAGTCATCAAGGGGGCAGAGTGGCTTCATTACTTCTGGACAGCAGTAAAAGCCCTGATTCCCCTGGACCCTTCCTAAATGACCCTGGAGCCAGGAGGTGGCATGTTAGTGCTAGGGACATCACAGGGACACAACTTTCTGCAGAAGGAATTTATTATTTCTGGCTTTCATGGCTTTTTCTACAACACTGATGGCCATCTTCAATGGTGTAGACTTCCAAACTTCCATGATTTTTTGTTAGGGTGCTCTTCCATAGTGTTGACAGTCCTTTCCATGGAACACCATGTGTAATAAGCCTTAAAAGTCCTTTTGACCCTATGATCTAGAGACTGAATTAGAGACATTGTATAAAGGGGAAATAGACCACTTTGAGGGCTCCCCAGATGGCACTAGTGATAAAGAACCTGCCTGCCAATGCAGGAGACATAAGAGACGCAAGTTCAATCCCTGGGTTGGGAAAACCCTGGAGGAGGGCATGGCAACTCATTCCAGTATTCTTGCCTGGAGAATCCCATGGACAGAGGAGCCTGGCAGACGACATACAGTCCATAGGTTAGAAAAGAGTCGGACATGACTGAAGCGACTTAGCATGCATGCATGCCTGCAGCCCACTCTGATGTGCCAATGTTGAACACATGGGGTTCTGGGCATTGCATATCAAAACTGGGCATATCAAAACAGCATTTTCACAAACCAGTAGAGTTAGCCTATTCCTTCCTGCCTTAAATCCTGATCCACCCTTCTCTCCCTTACTGATAAACAACCTTTGTAGCATTTTTTTCCAGAATAGGGACTTGTGTCTGCTTCAAATCTGTTCAGGCAGATAACCTTTCACCTCAGTGATTTTTGTAATGGTGTGTGGGAACTCACCTGCTGCCTTGTGGTCAGCTGAAGCTGCTTTACCTGTTATCTTGATTATCAAATCATCTAATGCTGAAATTAAGTTCTCTGGCTTTAGATCCCTCAGCTTCTTATACTTTAAGTTGTCATGTAATAACTTGACTTTTTCTTAAATGATATTAGTCTATAGGTATACCATTCTTCTAGCAATCCTGCACTCATATAAAAGATGCATTTTTCAATATGATATTAAAAAAAGTATTTCATGAAATGGGCAGGGTTTTCACCCTTGCTGGTGTAGCTGCCATAGTAACTTCATGAATTTCCTTCCCTTTCGTCATGAATGAAGGAAACAGCACAATGTTTCTTATGCTGTAGTCATTTATCTTGAAACTGTGGGCAACTGCAGTCTACATTACATATCAAGCAAATCAACTTTTTCTTGTAATGTTATGCCTTTTCTCTGCTTCTTGGGAGCATTTCCCACATAGTAGTGGCACTTTGTATAGGTCCCAGGGTGTTATTCAAGATTTATGGTATTGCCCTAAACATGATGAATGATACTTGAGAACTACAAAAGATCACTTTTTACTCTGATATGCAGTTTACTAGACAGATGAACTGCATACATGGAGATGATGAATCTGCATGGTGTCTTAAGTGGATACTCACAACGCTTGAGCTCAGCACAATGGCAATAAGAAGTTGCTGTAAAAGTATGGCAGCAGTACAGTATGTACTATAGTTGATTTTATGTAGTTAAAATTTAATACTACATCCTTATACTTGCTTATATTTCTCAGACTGACTGACGCCATGTACAACCTATATGTTCATGTAAGTTTTAATGATTTTTTACTTTCTCTGATAGATTTGCATATATTATATGGTAGTAAAAGATAAAACAGACTAGTATCCACATGTATTTTATGCATTCATGACATAAATGACTTTTTTATGAATATCATAAAAGATATTCATGAATTTTTTCTTAAAATTTTCAATGTTTCTAAGTTATGTGGCTCAAATACAAGTTTTTTTCAAGTTGTTGAAAATCTCCAAAATATTTTCAGATATATTTCTTGAAAAAAAAAAAAAAAACACATAAAATTGGACCACACAGTTCAGACCTATGTTGTTCAAGGGTCAATGGTGGATAATTTAACATGTATATTTATCAAAGGATTGGTTTGCCTAAGAGCCTCCCCAGTGCTGCAGTGATAAAAAAAATCTGCCTGCAATGCAGGATCTGAAGGAGCCGCAGGAGATGCAGGTTCAATGGACAGAGGAACCTGGCAGGTTACAGTCCGTAGGGTCACAGAGTTGTTAATGACTTAAGTAACTTAGCATGAATGCAGGTTCACCTAAAATTTTATTTCAACAACTTTATGTGGATATGAACAGAATTTCTTGAAAGTTTGACTATATGAGAGAGAGAGGAAAATGAGAGAATCTGTTATTTATCACTCTCCTTAGGACAGAACCAAAACTTTAAGTATGAACTTGTCATAATTTGAGGTCTGATTTTTGTATTGAGAGCAAATAGCATGTATTATATTCAATATGAAAAGTGAAAGTGAAAGTGAAGTCACTCAGTCGTGTCTGACTCTTTGCGACCCCATGGGCTGTAGCCTACCAGGCTCCTCTGTCCATGGGATTTTCCAGGCAATAGTACTGGAGTGGTTTGCCATTTCCTTCTCCAGGGGATCTTCCAGACCCAGAGATCGAACCCAGGTCTCCTACATTGTAGACAGACGCTTTACCATGTGAGCCACCAGGGAAGTCCTTCAAGTATATTCAACATACTCTCTATATTTATGCTTAATTATTTTAAAAAAGAAAAGTGGAAAAATCAAACCCATACATTTTATGTTTTGATTATCCATAAGCTCTGAGGAAGGAACAGTTTTATGCCATTATACATGATATATTGGGCTTCCCAGGTGGTGCTAGTGGTAAAGAACCTACCTGCCAGTGCAGGAGATGTAAGAGACATGGGTTTGATCCCTGGATCTAGAAGATCCCCAGGAGGAGGAAACAGCAGCCCACTCCAGTAACCTCACCTGAAGAATCCCATGGACAGAGGAGCCTGGCATGCTATAGTCCATGGGGTTGCACAGAGTCAGACATGACTGAAGCGACTTAACACATACACGCATGAACATTATATATTCTGGAGAAGATGAAGAGAAAAGCTTGAATTCTGAAGGATTCAAAACATGTCATTAAAAACGTATAGCTAAAAATTAAGATTTTTGAATTCCTCAACATCTTTAATATGTACTTTATGCAATAAGTGTTTTAATGATTAATTATAATCATAAATAAGAATTCTGTCTATTCTTCTACAGTAGCATATGCCAATGAAAATAAAAATTCCTTTTTTAGCAAAATCATTTTTACAAAAAGTATTTCTTCTTTGAGCCATGATACAAAACTCTAAGGAAGTAGACCAACTATTGCTGCTTAACAGGATTGATTTGGTTGAAGGCACACTAATGATTTCACCAGTGTTTTTCAAAACATTGTTAGATTCTTTGGTTCTTAACCAATAATGAAATATTGGTTATATGTTAAGTAATGATGTATATTTGATTTATTTCCATTGGAAGAAAGAATTAAGAAAAATGCTATCTTGGGACATTACATTTATTAAATTATAGACAGAATCAGATGGTTTTTTAAGAGTTCTTTAATTTTAGTAATCTTTTACTATTAATATTTTCTTTTTTATAAAATATTTCAATAGTAGCTTAAATGCTTTAATCTTATCTTTGTTTAGTGAACTAATCTAGAAATATTGGCCTTTAACCTTTAAGTACAGTTTATATCCTTGGAGGAGGGCTGAAACCCACTCCAGAACCCTTGCTTGGAGAAACCCATGGACAAAGGAGCCTGGCTCATTGCTGTCCATAGGGTCGCAAAAAGTCAGACACGACTGAAGTGACTTTACACACACATGTACAGCTTATATACTTGATTTTACCTTCTTGGGTAAAGGTATACATGCACATGTTTGCATGTATACAATCTAAGGGGAAACTTTTTCAATCCTTTTTCTTTTTTGCTAAACTTTATGTAACTATAACATCTGAACCTCTTATTAGGAGCACATATTCAGATAAAGTATAACATGAAGATTGTTGCTTTGCGTTCTCAGGGGCTAACTGATGATTATGATGAGATTGGTTGTAAATATCCATTAGAGGTTTTCCAGTCATAAAATGGAGTGATTACTGTGATACTTGTTTATGACCAATAGAATAGGTTTATCTGAAATCAGTAATAGCCACAGGAAAATCATGTAGATAAGAGAGAACAGTTTTGAACATTCTCTGGACTTTAAAGAAAATTAAAGAATAGAACTAGATTTTTTCCCCCTCTCTTTCTCTTCTTTGACTAGACCTCACTTGAAAGTGAAAATTGTGTCTGACTCTGTGACCCCATGGACTATACAGTCCCTGGAATTCTCTAGGTCATAAGTATACCTATTTACTAAAATATTGGAGTGGGTAGCCTTTCCCTTTGCCAGGGGATCTTCCCAACCCAGAGATGAAACCCAGGTCTCCTGCATTGCAGATGGATTCTTTACCAGCTGAGCTGAGCCACAAGAGGAGCCCAAGAATACTAGAGTGGGTAGCTTTTCCCTTCTCCAGGGCATCTCCCCAACCCAGGAATCAAAGTGGGGTCTCCTGCATTGCAGGCAGATTCTTTACCGACTGAGCTATCAGGGAAGCCCTAGACCTCACTTCTCCAGGGACAATTTACCAGTTTGAATTGTGTATGTTTTCTACTTACTGCTGTAACAATTTGCCACAAACTTGGTGGCTTAAGACAAAAACTGTATTATCTTACAGTTCTGTAGATAGGAAGTTCAACATGAGCACTACTGAGTTAAAATCGAAGTGTTAATGAGGGTATGTTTCTTTCTGGAAGCTCTATGAGAGAATTCATGTCTTGCCTTTTCCAGATTCTCCAGGCCACCCATGTTTCTTGTCTCTTGGTTTTCTCTTTCCATCTCCACCACCAGTGATTTTGGAACTCTAAGATTTAGGTCATTCCATGACTGTTGTTCTTTTATTTAATTTCTTTTTCTCTTTTTTATTTTTACTTGGAGAATAATTGCTTTACAACGTTGTGTTGGTTTCTGCCTTACAACAATGTGAATCAGACATAAGTATACCTATTTGCAGTGCAGGAATAGAAATGCAGAGAACAGACTTGTAGACAGTAGGGGAAGGAGAGGGTAGGAAGCATTGAGAGAGTAGCCAAGAAACATATACATTCAGTTAAGTTCAGTTCAGTCGCTCAGTCGTGTCCGACTCTTTGCAACTCCATAAATCGTAGCACGCCAGGCCTCCCTGTCCATCACCAACTCCCGGAGTTCACTCAGACTCATGTCCACTGAGTCCATGATGCCATCCAGCCATCTCATCCTCGGTCGTCCCCTTCTCCTCCTGCCCCCAATCCCTCCCAGCATCAGGGTCTTTTCCAATGAGTCAGCTCTTTGCATGAGGTGGCCAAAGTACTGGAGCTTCAGTTTTAGCATCATTCCTTCCAAAGAAATCCCAGGGTTGATCTCCTTCAGAATGGACTGGTTGGATCTCCTTGCAGTCCAAGGGACTCTCAAGAGTCTTCTCTAACACCACAGTTCAAAAACATCAATTCTTCGGTGCTTAGCCTTCTTCACAGTCCAACTCTCACATCCATACATGACCATAGCCTTGACTAGACAGACCTTAGTTGGCAAAGTAATGTCTCTGCTTTTGAATATACTATCTAGGTTGGTCATAACTTTTCTTCCAAGGAGTAAGCATCTTTTAATTTCATGGCTGCAGTCACCATCTGCAGTGATTTTGGAGCCCCAAAAAATAAAGTCTGACACTGTTCTACTGTTTCCCCATCTATTTCACATGAAGTGATGGGACCAGTTTGAGGTTAAACCTATCTAAATATGTTTTTGCTTTCTTTGCTTGAAGTACCTCAAAGACAGAAACTATCTTATTCACTTGTCTAGCCATAGACTTGCAAGCATATCATGGATTCTAATAATTATGTATTTAATAAGTGAAAGCAACTTTTAAAATATTTGAAGAAATGTTTTTATATCAACAATTAAGTAATAGAGTATTCCAGCCTGTAGTTTTTCTAAGAAATAAAGCAGCAGTTAATTTGTATCTTTTAGTTTCCACCACTTTTAAAAATACAACTACTAGAATGTTCAAAATCAGAAAGCTCCAAATATGAAATAATAAATTTAAGAGACCCATGAATTCCTGTGGGTGTAGGATAATCATTTAATTATTAGCTTTTGTCCATTTATAGAATGTTGTAAAATATGCCTTTTATATAAATAGGGCAGATGAGGTCTTAAAAAATAAATATATGACAATAGTGAGTAATCAAATAGCACTCATTGTTTGTTGCATTACAGAATAAATTAAGAAAGAGAAATGCTCTTGTATTTGTTTCAATTAATTTTTAATTTAGTGCCTATATTTTTCAGAGAATAGCAATATACTTTTATAAGATAATATTCTGTGAACTCATAGAATGTTAATATTATACTCAATAAAATATTTAACTTGTGTTTCACTTAACTTAGATTCTCCTAGCAGTGTCCATATTATTTGGCAACCAATAGCACCTCAGAATTGTACTTGAGTAAACAAAGAGATGACAGTGTTTCTAAGTGTTTGTACCTTGGGAAGAAAAATTATATATCTACACTCCTTTTTCAATTTCTTCTATTTTCTCAGATATTTCTGGTATGGTTCTGAGGTCTCTTTTTGATGCCATCTCAAATAAAATTATATCCTAAATGACCAGAAGAAACCATAAAACAAGTAGAAGATAAGATAAAGGATCCTAAGAATATTTTCCAAATAAAAATTTTATTCATTTTGTATATATTTTCTTCATCTGTCAAGGAAAAACAATACTATCCATATAAAATTGTTATAAGAAAAAGCAGTGGCCAAATATGTGTTCACTAGGAGTGCATGAAATACTTAATGTGAGTGTATTGTACAAACTTGAACATTTTATACCAGAAAGTTGCCTTGTTTTTAATCCCCAGCAGTTGAGAACTGTGTATGTTTTAATATGATTTGGGGGTTATTTAGCCATTATTGGGGGGTTCATGCTTACTATGTCTATGACATCTTGATTGAACCATAACCTTAACAATGTGCCTTTTTGGAGAATACACACAGAGCAAATTGCAAGTGTATTTGGTCAAGGAGAGAAGGACACACACTTCACAGAAGCATGTTGGTCATAGAGAGTAGAAGAGTCAGCATCTTTCTCAGCCTTTGTGGTACCCAGACCATTTAGCAGAGAGGTGGAAGGTAACATAGCTGGTGATGCACATGAAAACTGGGGTCTTGACAGATGTGGAAGAGCTCATTTTGTGCATGCCACATTCCTTTTTACCTTGGCCTTTTGGTACTGTTAGGAATAATTTATGCATACAATCTCTGTGCTTAATGCCTTTATTTAAGAGAAGGATTAAATACTGGACACTCTTGGGTTTGAAACCAGAATTAGCATTGCTGAGATTCCATCTGCACCTGGGCAAAAATGATAAAAATGCCCTACTTGACCTTCATACTGTAGATCTGTCTCTAGATTACCAAAGTACTAGAACAGCCATTTTCAGGCTGTAGCTATCTGGGGCCCATTATTCTGATGAAATTGAAGTAAGTGAGTTAGCTGGTCTGCTTTTTGACCTGGACACTTAGAATTGTCTCCAGGGCCCCTCAGTTCTGTGCTTGTGAATTTAGGCATCAAAAGCCTTCCCTTCAGCTTGCCACCAACAAAGGAACGAACGAACACTTTCAACTTTACACACGAAAGGCATAGATTTTGCGTAGAAGTATCCTTAATAAAACCATTGAGTAGGTTATAAGTTAAGAGTAAATGCCTACATTTTATATTAAAACCAGAAAAATACACAGGTTACAGCACTTAGCAGAATCATTAATCTCTAATGAATGCTTTCAGTATTCTCATGTCCAACTCTTTGTTCCAGTTAGTCTAACTGTTACTTAGCACAATTTATAGCTTATTCTGAAGTTTTCAGGTATTGACCAGTGATGGCAGAACTGGTTTACTTCTCACTACTTCAAAAACTGCTATTTTTCTCATCTTCTCAAATCATTTTAGTCAATCTTAGGTTCATAGCCTTCATTTTACATGAACTCTTTGATGAATTTTCCAAGACACATATATAATATTCACTTAAAAAACAGAGTTGAATCACTTATTGACAAGAATGGTCAGGCACTTTGTGAAGTGTTTTTAAAATTGATTTAATTCCCACATTCATCCTTGTGAAGTGACATAATTATACCCATCTTACAGGTGAAAAAAAATGGCTTAATAAAGTGAAATGATTACTTAAGATCATATAACAGCAGAGCCAGAATTTAAGTCTATATATGTCTGACTCCAAAGCCCATACTCATAAGCATCGAATTATAGTGCCTAAAAATTAATGAATCACTATTTTTAGCTTCAAAGAGAGTTTCTTTCCTTCTTTGATTATTTTCTTCTCTTTGATTTTGTGGCACACTCCTGTGAACCCATCTGTTTACACTCGTATTAACCCTTAGACATCTTATAGATAAACTCATTTGAGTTTAATGTATTTTCTTTTTTTTGGTTTTTAAACACCAGTTTCAGTGCTGTTTCATCTGGATTCATAGATAAGCCTTAATGATTTCTGATTCTCTGTCCTGTGGCCATTTATTTCTAATCAGAATATGGTTTCCAATCACAACAACTGTTGCTCAATCATCCAGCTCTCTCTTGCTTAATCTCACAAGACACTTGCCCCCATTAAGGTTTTAAACTGTAAAATTAACTGACTAGTGTGCTTCCCCCTTTTATGATCTAACATAAATTTCCTTAAAATGTAAAGTTATTTTCATTCTTAATATTATTTGAAACTTAGTGGCATACAATATTGTCATGACCCCGCCCCCAACCCGCTTTTTAGGGCAGAATTTATTAAAATTCTTGCTTCAGGTAAAACATTTATTATCATCCCAAAATAGGTATTTATCTATGTGTGTACTTCCCAGATAAAAACCATGTAGAAATATTTCAAATGGCCAAATGCTTACTTATCAGTGTATTTTTTCTTGCTCCTCTTAACTCAGATGATTTAATCTGCTATAACCTACATAAATCATACATCTATTGCATTTGAAAAGAACTTAATAACTTTACATATTTTATGGCTATGGGTATAAAAATTATAATTATGAGCATTAACATTTCATTTTCATAAAGCAGCTGCCAGTTGATGATCCCTTAGGATTTTATTAAATTCGTGAATAGAGTTGAAAGTCATCATGCTTACTCAGATCTATTCCCTGTCATCATACATCAGAACCCACTCTTTCTAAAATGAAACCATTAGTGGCAAATGTATTTGGAACAAATCTCCAGCCTGTCCTATGGTACTGTCCTCACTTATCATAACTTTGCCTCCTTTTAATGGTTTTTTTTTATTCCAGAAGCCCCCTTGTGGCCAGAATATGGCCATTCTTCACTCCGTTATTTATTGTATGTGCTTTGTGTTATGTTTGATTTTTAAAGTAATGCTAATTAAAATTTATAACAGTTCATTCTTTTCATATTTTCCCCAAGATGACATTGGTCCCAAGAACAAAATCGAGGATAAAAGGGCTTCTAAAAGTGATTTTTTCTCTCATCCTCCACTGTCAATGCTTCATCCCCCACCCAAACATTACTGTTGACACAGAGAAAAATGACAAAGTTCAAAAGGGGAAAATTAGCCACCTAAAAGTTTTGTTTATCTTTCCTTCCCTTGCTCATGCCCAGGTAGAGAAGGTCCAAACCATAGTCTGGAGCTGATAGGCAGATGAAGTGACAAGAGAGCATTCTCACAGAATTCCATGCTTGGAAGTAGCCAGTGAAGCTAATCTGGGGCTGGCTTTCTGAAGGTTAACTTAGAAGGAAATCAGGAGCTTCAATTACTGTACCCATTGTATCAATACACGCTGATCATGTATGCAGAGAGAGAGGGTCTCTTATACCCCTTCTTCTATCTGTGGAGCACTTCCATCTTCTTTTGTGTAGCATATATGTGCCTATCATATTGTTTGATTTTTATAGATAATTATCTATTTTTATAAAACCAAAGTCCATAAGATGTTTGATATTTCAGCTAAAGTGTAGCTAAGCCAGCCTTTGTTAAAACCTTAGGCAGTATATATGTTTATGTTTACTGTCTAGTTATCTACATAGGTATATTTGCACACACACACAAGCATGTTGTCTGTATGTGCATATATAAATTTGTACATGCAGCATTGAAAAAGCTACACCCAGTCAGTTTCTGTGAATTTCTTTGGTGGAGGCTGATGGAATCAAAATTGGTGCTCCCAATTTTTTTTTAAACAATGCAATAAAAATCTTAGTTCCCAGGTAGATTTGAATGATTCCAAATTGTAAATAATATTCTCACAGCACTTCTGAGCAGGAGGTGGGTGGAATCATAACAAAAATTGTTGCTTTTAGAAAAAGGCAAGAGATACAAGGAAGAGAGTATTTTCCCCATGTATCTCTTTCACTCTTAAAGAATTCTGAATTCTTGGTTTTCTCACAAAGTGCATGTTATTGTGGAAACATTTTTATTCACATATTTTACTCATGTTTGTGCAAATATACAGTAATAATGCAGTTTCCATTTTCTTTATATTTTTTATGTGTTCGCACATTGTGACAGTATATGTATTAGATAGTTAAAACCTAAGTCCAGAACCAGACCGATTGGCTTTTTAAAAAATGTAAACTCTTTGAGCAAAATAAAGTTCTTAATATTTTCTCTGAGGTAAACAAAAATACCATCTTAGAGGTATCTTGTGAAATAATGATTTTCTTCCTTCCTTTTTTCTTTAATTTAGCCAGCATCAAGCCAAGTGGAAACTTAATTGATTAAATAATCATAGAAGCTACAGGTTTTGATGCTATAGTGCAATGCAGCTAATGAGGTCCAACTATCTTACAAAAACATTATTCTATTTTTATAATTGAATTATACTATTATTTCACTTTTTATAAGCATTCCTGCTCTAAGGGTAACCAAAGCCAAACTTAATATCTAATGAGAATATATTGTCTTAAAAATGCTTTACTTTTATCAGGACTAATGAAAAATTATTTTGGTGAAAGCTAATATAAATAGTATACATTACGTGGATGGTTAGATTTATGGATTACAATACTTTTGGAGCTGAAGTAGTAGAACTATCTCCATGTCCCTAATCAATATTTCTTCTATTAAAATATTTAATAAATAAGTGACTAAATATTTCAATAGCTAGGGGTTAAGTGATTTGTTTTGATTCTATGCATATGTAGTGATTCTGACAGGCTATTCTCAGTATTTTAAATCTTTTAAGTATTTATTTGAACTCTCACCATATAGTCTTCACAGCTGGTTCTAAGCATTTCAACAACTTGAGCGAATTGCCATGATTTTGCAATCATGAAGTGAATTAAACTGCAGAATAGGTCTTCACTGAAATCATGAAGTTTTTATGTGAAGATAATTAAGAATCATCTCTGGTATTTTATTTCTGATGTTAATAAACATAATTTCCTTTTAGGAGAAAAGTGAAATAAAGGAGTCATAAAATTACAATCAAGAGCAAAAACATTTTGGTAGTTTTACTGTGTATGCTGTTTTTTACATAGAGGCTCAGTTGCATGATATTCCTTCAGAAACTGGTCACAGCATATCAATGCCACACATTATCCAGTGCTTCAGATGTTCAGAGTGAGCTCATAATCATATTATTATTGAAATGTCTCTGTAAGATTGGTGGCTGTGGATTATTTTAGTTATTTAACACTTTTTTCGTTACATGTAACATGTCACATGTCTATGTAGACTCTCCTCAAGGGAATATCCACAGTTTCTCGTGACATATGTACTAAATCCTCCCATTCATCTGACAACCCAATGAATGCATAAGCACAATGAAGGACTTGCCAGACATCACCGGTAAGGGGCAGGTGGAAGTTCCATTGCCACACATCAGGGCAACTACTCTGAGAAAGGTGACTTTCCTTCCACTTTAAAATGCTAATATCCTTTATGCTCTCTCACCTGAAGAACCCATATACAAAAGTTTTGTCATCAACATGAACACACCTTAGAATAAATGATAGCTTAGTTGAACTCATTCTTCAAATTGCTTTTGAAATATAGATGTTGATTAAAAAAATAATTAACATCAATAATAGTAGGTGTCAATATGAAAGGAGAACATCCAGGTACCACTGGCAGCTTCCTAATAGTGACTAGAGACACTTAGCTAACTTTCTGTTATGAGCCATGTTTCAAAACCGAACAGACACTTTGTGATGATAAACACTTTTGAAATGTTTTATACCTGTTTGTATTTTGGAGGGATATCTCATTAGATAAAAAATCAACTTTTATGACTCATTAAATCAGTAGCACTACTATAAATCATAAACCTGTTATAAGGAAATAGTTTAATATAGAAGCAGAAGGTCCAGCTGTTTAAATATCATATGGCATATGGGGCTCAGTAATTTGACTTGAATGCTATCTGCTAAATCATTTACTCTTGTGTTAGAGTGCTATATTTCTATGAAATGAAAGTGAAAGTGTTAGTCACTCAATTGTGTCCAGCTCTTTGCGACCACATGGACTGCAGTCCAACAGGCTCTTCTTTCCATGGAATTTTCCGGGCAAGAATACCGGAGTGGGTTGCCATTACCTTCTCCATGGGATCTTTCTGACCCAAGGATCGAACCTGGGTCTCCCACTTTGTGGGCAGATTCTTTATTGTCTGAACCACAGGGATGGGAAAGGACAAAGTGGTTCTTGAATTGCTGCTGAACTGAATAATATTCTCTCTATTTCGGGTGAATATCCCCCCAATTAATACATACTTGAATCCAGTGAGTTTCCTTTGAAGTAGAACCTAGCATATACTTATTCTGGCTTATTTCACCATACCAATTATTATATACTTCCTTGGCTTTGAATTTTAACAGTTGCTTTACTTTTTTTGTTTGTGCTATGTTTTTTAGTACCTAGGGTGTTTACCTTCGGAGAAGGCAATGACAACCCACTCCAGTACTCTTGCTTGGAAAATCCCATGGATAGAGGAGCCTGGTAGGCTGTGGTTCATGGGGTTGCTAGGAGTTGGACACGACTGAGTGACTTCACTTTCACTTTTCACTTTCATGCATTGGAGAAGGAAATGGCAACCCACTCCAGTGTTCTTGCCTGGAGAGTCCCAGGAACAGGGAAGCCTGGTGGGCTGCCATCTATGAGGTCGCACAGAGTGAGACATGACTGAAGCGACTTAGTAGCAGTGTTTACCTTAAAACAGTTTTCACTTAAGACATAGTCTTGTTATGTTAGTAACCTCTGTAAATATCTGTGGTTGAGAGTGGGATGGGGAGAAAAAGGAAAACAAAGCAAAATAACTTAGTTTTCAAGTAGCTGTAATAAAAAAAGCTGGTCCCTATAAGAAGAGCTGAAGTTTTGTGTTCCAATATTTCAGATGTGTGAAGCATACTAACAGAGCCAGAAAGAAGTCTGGAATCACATTGAATAATGTTGATGGTGTGTCATTCATATATGGTAGAATATGCCCTGGAATGATTATATTTTTTTCCTGCACATGGATTCACTAAAATAACTCTATCAGAATTATGTACCTATTGTCCTTTTATTTAAAATCAGACTGTTGAGCATCACTCCAAACTTCCTGATGTGATCCAGAAATCTATATGTTTATTTACTCAACGAATTCTTACTTAGCCAGATCAGTGTCAACATTTGGAAATCATTGCTCCGGTGTTGTGGGTATGAGGGGGAAAAAGAAAAGAAGAAGGAAAATACCTTTGTTTGGGCTTCTGTCCTATGAGGGACACATGTTAGTGAGGATCTAGTCCTCAAAAGTGATATTTTGACCTATGATGTCAAATTCATTCATGACCTTCTGCCCTCCTCTGTGCCAGGGAGTGGAAGGGGAAGAGTCCTCTCAGGCTTCACAACCCAGGTTCCTTGAAAAGAGGATGGGAGGAGCCTGGCTAGCTCTCTCTCTCTCTCCCCTAAAGCCTTGGTTACCTGGGGATGGTGCTGCATCTGATTCATGTCCAGGGCTCCAGCTTCTTCTGGGCAGGCCCAGTGTTTGCAGCTCTTGGTAGGTGACTCCAGCTCCTAAAGCCTGGTAATTCTGCCTCCTCTGGGAATTTCTCTAGTTTAGGGGAGAGCGTGGTTTCTGATGCTACTAACCTGTAGGTTTTCTTTACCTGTGTAACCAATTCCCTGGACTCAATTCCATTCTGTTTTCCTGGACGGATCCTGACTGATACAACCTCAAAAATCAGCTAGAGGTTTCCACAAGGAAATATTAAAACCAATGAGGTATGCCAGACTCCCTCACATTAGATATCAAATGTGACAGCTTCAGACACCCAGTACATCTATAGAAAATTAACTGTGAATCCATTGCTTACTGAAAGAAATTGAAAGAAAAAAGTCCTGGGAAAATTGCCTAGGACCATAGAGATTACAGACCATATCAGAGCTCAAAATATATACCAGACCTCTTGAGAAACTTCACTAAATCTAGGCATGCATCCAATTTATACACTGTGTGGCAAGCATACAGTATCATTTTGCTGATTGAACAGGAAAACAACAACAAACATATTGAAAAGAAAGTAAATGAGAGTCTTAATTGAAGATATTTTGCAAGACTTTACTAGAATAAAAAGTAGTTTTACCATAAGATCAGAGAAAAATGAAGCTGTCAGTTGAGGATCCCATCCATTTCCTGTTATAAATAGTCACCTATTAAATTCTCCACCATTGTCTCCTTTGCTTCTGTAGTGTTAATTGAGGTGAGAAGTGAAAAGTGAAAGTGTTAGTCACTCAGTCATGTCCTACTCTTTGTGACCCTGTGAGCTGGAGCCTGTCAGGTTCCTCTGTCCATGAAATTATCCAGGCAAAAACATTGGCTGCTGCTGCTGCTAAGTTGCTTCAGTCGTGTCCGACTCTGGTGACCCCATAGACGGCAGCCCACCAGGCTCCTCCGTCCCTGGGATTCTCCAGACAAGAACACTGGAATGGGTTTCCATTTCCTTCTCCAATGCATGAAAGGGAAAAGGGAAAGTGAAGTCACTAAGTCATGTCTGACTCTTAGCGACCCCATGAACTGCAGCCCACCAGGCTCCTCCATCCATGGGATTTTCCAGGCAAGAGTACTAGAGTGGGGTGCCATTGCCTTCTCCAAAAAACACTGGAGTGGGTAGCTATTCCCCTCTCCAGCAGATCTTCGTGACCCAGAGTTGGAACCTGGGTCTCCCACCTTGCAGGCAGATTCTTTACCTTCTGCACTTTCTCAGCTCCATCTCTCTACTTGTTTTATTTTTTTTTTCTTCTCAATGTTTATTTTCATTTTCTTTTCTTTCTTTCTTTCTTTCTTTTTTTTTTTTTACTTTACAATACTGTATTGGTTTTGCCATACATTGACATGAATCCACCACGGGTGTACATGAGTTCCCAATCCTGAACCCCTGTCCCACCTCCCTCCCCATATCATCTCTCAGGGTCATTCCAGTGCACCAGCCCCAAGCATCCTGTATCCTGTATCGAACCTAGACTGGCGATTTGTTTCTTACATGATAGTATGCATGTTTCAATGCCATTCTCCCAAATCATCCCACCCTCTCCCTCTCCCACGGAGTCCAAAAGACTGTTCTATACATCTGTGTCTCTTTTGCTGTCTCGCATACGGGGTTATTGTTACCATCTTTCTAAATTCCATATATATGTGTTAGTATACTGTAGTGGTGTTTTTCTTTCTGGCTTACGTCACACCGTATAATTGGCTCCAGTTTCATCCACCTCATTAGAACTGATTCAAATGTATTTTTTTAATGGCTGAGTAGTACTCCATTGTGTATATGTACCACAGCTTTCTTATCCATTCATCTGCTGACGGACATCTAGGTTGCTTCCACGTCCTGGCTATTATAAACAGTGCTGTGATGAACATTGGGGTACACATGTCTCTTTCAATTAGTATATTCAAAAGCAGAGACATTACTTTGCCGACTAAGGTCCGTCTAGTCAAGGCTATGGTTTTTCCTGTGGTCATGTATGGATGTGAGAGTTGGACTGTGAAGAAGGCTGAGCGCCGAAGAATTGATGCTTTTGAACTGTGGTGTTGGAGAAGACTCTTGAGAGTCCGTTGGACTGCAAGGAGATCCAACCAGTCCATTCTGAAGGAGATCAGCCCTGGGATTTCTTTGGAAGGAATGATGCTAAAGCTGAAACTCCAGTACTTTGGCCACCTCATGCGAAGAGTTGACTCACTGGAAAAGACTGATGCTGGGAGGGATTGGGGCAGGAGGAGAAGGGGATGACAGAGGATGAGATGGCTGGATGGCATCACTGACTCAATGGACGTGAGTCTGAGTGAACCCCGGGAGTTGGTGATGGACAGGGAGGCCTGGCGTGCTGCGATTCCTGGGGTCGCAAAGAGTCGGACACGACTGAGTGACTGAACTGAACTGAAGTAAGTTTGTAAATAAAGTGCAGATGCCTAGATTTCCTAGATCAACTGTGATTCAGTAAAAAGAGGTCTGGATTTCGAGTCCTAAGAGTTGACTGAAATAAATAGTCGCCATTCAGCCTATGAAAGGGTGAAGTGGTGCCATTGAGGGTGACCTTGTCAGTTGTTAGGAGCATCTCGTAATGACTGTCACTGTGATGTCTGGTTGTGGCAAGCAAAGAGGCAAGGCCTGCGCTAAGGCAAAAAAAAAAAAGTTGGTTCAAATTCTGGCTTAGCCAGTTAAGAAGAAAGCCTGGTAGTACAGTAGAATAATATGGACACCGGGATTTGTTTGCCTTTACCGCTACATTAATATATTGTGTTGAACCAAGACATTTCAGCTTGGGTACCTTTGGCTGTAAGTAGCAAAAGACTCAACCAAAAATCGCCTGAACCGTGAGGGTTTTATCATCTCACATAGTAAGAAGCCTGGAGATCACAGTTCTGGTTTGATTAATTTCGTGGTAGCAGTGTCTGCTACGATACATGGTCCTTTTGATGCTGCTCTTCTTTCTTTGTGGCAATATTGCTGTGTAGCAATAGTTTCCAGTATTATGTGCACTTAACGGTGCACATCCAGTGAAGAGAGAGATTATCCTCATCATTCTCTTTTTTAGTAGAGAAGAGACTCATTCCTCAAAACTCCAACTGCATACCTCCGGCTAGAATTGGATCCCAAAGTCAGACCTAAAAGTTACTTACTAGCAAGGAGAATGGAGACATCTTCACCGACTTCTTTAGGATTTTTTTTTTTTTTTTTAACCTGACCTGGGATTTGGGGAGACATTCCCAAGCACAATGCCTCAAAGGACTGACAACAAACAAAATCAAGTTTCTGTTGGTAAGAAAAAAGGTATGCGTTGGGAGAAGGGATGTGAGTTGACAAGCAGTAGTGAGCACTCCAGCTTTCTCAGAGTCTAATAGGAGATGCACATAAACCAAGAGACTGTGGTAATAGGATATGATACAGTCTATGCTAGAGAAACGTATCAGGCGCTACAGAAGAATACACAAAAAAACTTAAGACGTGGAGTTGCAGTGGTTAGAAAAGACTTTTCTGGAGGAAATGACATCTAAGTTGTTACTTGAAGAATGAGTGGAAATCAGGCAATTATTAGTCATGAGGCCGCGCTTCTTTTCCCCACATTTGTAAGAGGTCAAAACCTAGTCATGATGGTGTATCTGAGACTATTTTAAGAATAGTTTTAGGGCAAAAGTTTTGGATTCAATACCCAACAGATTTAAGCCCCATTACCTATAGCTATAACAATGTTCAGACTGTGTCTTATTCTTCAAGTAAAAGTTAGATAATAACTTTCCAGGGGCCATATATTTTTAGTATGAAACTCTTATATAGGAGTCTTAAGAATCAGAGAACTGTAATTGCGATATTCTTTTTCTTTTTTGCTGGAGAAGAGGTTTTTTTTTTAATTAATTTTTATTTTTTTAGTTTGTTTTGCTTTACAATACTGTATTCGTTTTGCTACACATCAACATGAATCAGCCACGAGTGTACATGAACTCCCAATCCCGACCCCCACC
>SJXQ01002686.1:179724-330979 GCA_006408695.1 Aepyceros melampus
TTTTTTTTAATTAATTTTTATTTTTTTAGTTTGTTTTGCTTTACAATACTGTATTCATTTTGCTATACATTGACATGAATCAGCCAAGAGTATACATGAACTCCCAATCCTGACCCCCGCCTCCCCCCTCCCGCCCCACACCCTCTCTCTGGATTATCCCCGTGCATCAGTCTCAAGCATCCTGCATCCTGCATCAAACCTGGACTGGCGATTCGTTTCACTTATGATATCACACATGTTACACTGCCACTCTGCCAACCCATCCCACCCTCTCCCTCTCCTACAGAGTCCAAAAGGCCATTCTATACATCTGTGTCTCTTTTGCTGTCTTGCGTACAGGTTTATCATTACCATCATTCTAAATTCCATAAATATGTGTAAGTATACTGTATTGGTGTTTTTCTTTCTGGCTTACTTCACTCTGTATAATCGGCTCCAGTGTCATCCACCTCATTAGAACTGAGCGATATTCTTAACTCTTGTACGAAGCAGCTATTACTTACCTGACGCCTTGTAGTGAGAAAAGTGTTGAGTAGAACAAAACCTAGGATGACGTTCATTATTCAGGAAGCACAGATGAGAGACCTTTCCTTTTGATTAGGATGCAAAGCATGTGCAGTTGGCCCTTTTTGATAGAAAAGAGGTGGATTTCCCCACTTGTTTCACAGAAAGATCAGGAATTCTGACTGGAACATACTTCATTTGAGATGGTTACTAGACAGCTGTTTATATAGATGAGGTTGAGATTTAAGAGAAGTATTTGGGAATCCTCATTCTGGTATATAAAGCCATGAGCCCGAAGAAGTTTGCTTAGGGAATTGGGGTAGACAGAGGAGGAGAAGACCAAGGACTAGGAGCCAGCAGAGGGGGCTCAGTCCAGGTGGAAGAAACCAGGAGTGTTTGGTCTCAGAATCTAAGTGAAGGATACGTCTCAAGAAGAGAGAGCGGTCAGCTGTGTAAGTGCTGCCGAGAGACTGAGTCAGTTGCAGACCGAGAATTGATCTGCTGAGTTTATCAACCGGGAGCGAGCTGGTGGTGGTTCTTGCTGAGCAGTTGCAGTGGAGAGTTGGGAATGGATATAGGACTGATGTGAGTGAATTTAAAACAGAATGAGAGAGTAAGACAGGGTACAGATTGCAACTTAAAGGAGGTTTGGTATATAAAGCGAAGCAGAAAGGAGCTAGAGCTGAGAGGGGAAAAATTTAGAGTCAAAGAGAGTTTTGTTTTGTATTTTTATTTTAAAAAAGATAAAAAGCAATTTATTTGGCTGCACCAGCTCCTAGATGTGGCACATGGGATCTTAAGTTGCAGCACACAGGATAGCTCAGCTGGTAAGGAATCCGCTTGCAATGCAGGAGACCCCACTTCAATTCCTGGGCTGGGAAGATCCCCTGGAGAAGGTATAGGCTATCCACTCAGTATTCATGGGCTTCCCTGGTGGCTCAGACAGTAAAGAACCTGCCTGCAATGTGGGAGATGTGGGTTTGATCCCTGGGTTGGGAAGATCCCCAGGAGGAGGGCATGGCAACCCACTCCAGTATTCTTGCCTGGAAAATTTCCACGGGTAAAGGAGCCTGGTGGGGCTACAGTCAAGTGGGGTCACAAAGAGCTGGACATGACTGAACAACTAAGCACACACGTGGCAGCAGAGTGTGCGTGAGCAACTGGGATCCCGCATACAAGCAGAAGTATCGGGTTTACGTGGCAGTAAGGACAATTGATTTATTTTAACAGATGTGGACACAGAGCAAGTAGTTTGATAGACACAGTGGTGGAAGGAAACAGCAATTCTCTTCTGATTGCTTCTGATTTTCAGTGAAATAAGGAGTAAGATCATCTGCTGAGAACCTTAAAGGAGAGAGGCCATGTTATAGCAATAAAAAGTGTTTTATTTTCTAAATACTATTTTAGAAATGTATTTTTCCCTTAGCTGTTGGGTTTTGTTGTTGCTATGGTGGTTAGCAGTCTATGCCCAAATACATTTTATTTAAATAGGGAAAGTTGAATTTCATTAGGGCTCGTACATCATATATCAGACTCATCCTTCTCTCCTCCCACTGCCTTTAGAGTATGGGGATTTGAAATTCGTAACCATAGGAAAGGTTTGGGGTTTTCTCTGTGTTCTAGTTCTTTAATTTTGCAGTGGTAGAGAGGGAAGATGGATTCACTGAGTTCAGTTACTTTCTGCAGTATCCACTGCTTACGAGACTTGCGAGTAGTTGAAAACACATTCCTTCTACAGTGAAGTGTTCCAGCTTCAGAAGCTCTAGTGGCCTCCCTGCCCTCTAGCAAGGGTGACCCAAGTAGAGAGATGCTTTTGTCCAGGTTTTAAGTGAAGTCTCATCTTTCTTCTTCAGCAGGTAGCAGTCTCTTCCATATATTGTTGTGTGTGGTTTTTTTTTTTTTTTTTTCTGAATGTTTTGATGTATCCCTTTTAAGTTCTAGAGCCTAATGTTAATTTCCTCTCTTATTCTTGAATTCCATTTTTTTTTTAAGCTTGCTTCTCTAACCTTCATTTTCCTTATTTGCAAAGTAATAATCCATCCTTTAACTCACAGTTTCTTCATGAAGCTTGCATGAGGCAGCATGCAATGTCTGTGAAAATTGTTCTGAAAAAGCCTAATGTGATGTAAAAAGGAAAATTCTGTGGTCGTGATGATCATTTTTGTTGTCCTCTAGGAGACATGGACCATCCTTTAGACTCTTGGGTTTCACCTTTCAGGGATGTTCATTTCTTGTGTTCTTATTTCTTTTCTGTTTGGCGCTTAATGTAGTGACTTGAATGTTACTTGGAATTTTGATGGGTGGAGTTTAAATTTGAACATTATAAACTGGAGATGAGAGAAAGGAAATGGAATTTTTTTACCTGTTTTCATTATTGTCACTTTTTAAAGCCGCAGTAATTTCTGTCATAGTTTTACAAATGAATTTGTGAAACCATAAACCAGAATTTAAAATATTCAAAATGAAATTTCTTCTGTTTTAATTTGCTGATTTTCAACTCTACTGGAGCTCAGTGGGGTGTAAAAAGATTGAGCATCCATCACAACTTTTTTGGGGGAATTTTCAAAGAAATTTTATTTTTTTGTAGTTAAATAAAACTTTCTAAATGGGAAAGAAAAAAATGTCTAATGATCTTTGCCACTGTGGTATTATTTGCTTAATCTTGGTGGATTCTTGTGGCAGATATTACCTTTTGGGGGCAAATATTTCTCAACCAGGTTTTTAGTGCTGGAATAAGTATCAGTGTTCATCTTGTTTAACCATTTTCATGTGTATGTGAGAAAACGAAGATTCAGAGACGAAGGCATTTTGTCTTGCTGATGATTCATGACACAGCCAGAACCCAAATGGACAGCTTAGGATCTCATTCCTCTTAAAGCTCAGTTATGTTCTCAGAAAGAATGAGTGAAGTTCCCTGTCCCCAGTACAGAAGAGCAGACAGAGTGCAATTCTGTTCACTCTTCATATTTTCTCATTTTCCTGTCCTTTCGGTGGTGTAAACAGTAACCAGTTGCCACAAAATAGAGAAAACAAGCAGGTTTTTTGTGATGTTCTCTTGGAATCTCTTTAGTAATAATTCTGACTTGCTTGGTCTCTTTCAGTGTCATTCCAGTTACCTCCTCCAAAGATGATCAGAGGACAGAATACAGTTTTCTTTCTACAAGCGTGCACTGGGGTTCTTCCAGCTAACAGTGACATCCTGTTTACATACCATGGGTTCAAACCGCTTTCGTGTGGGTTCTGAGATATATAGGGAGGTTGAAAAGACTTTAGAGACAGCTACTGCACTTTTACTTCTCTTCCTCTTTTTCTTTACTGGGAAATCTGTGGTTATTTAGTTCTAGAGTATTTTTTGTTGTTGTTGTTAGAGATTTATTTTAACTCTACAATAATAAATTTTAAAATTTATTATAATTTTATAATATATAAAAATTATATGCCGAACAGTGTATAGGTTAGGGAATTACTTTAAAGCAAACACCTCTGTCATTGTCCCCTCAGTTCAAGAAATGACCCATTTAGGAGGAAAAACCTGAAGTGTATTTTATTTTATTTTTTTTGGTGACAAATTCATTTTATTTTTTTTTTCTTTAATTAATTTTTATTTTTTAGTTTGTTTTGCTTTACAGTACTGTTTTTGAAGACAATGTTCTGCTTTTCTGGATGCCTTATGTCCTCTGCTCACATTCAGAAGCTGCCCTGTAGAATTTACCCAGTGTTGAGATGTTATTTTGATGATTTGTGCGGGAGAAAGTGGTCTCTCCGTCCTATTCCTCCGCCATCTTGAAAACCGCCCCTGAAGTGTATTTTAAAATCTCGTAATCNGTACTGTTTTTGAAGACAATGTTCTGCTTTTCTGGATGCCTTATGTCCTCTGCTCACATTCAGAAGCTGCCCTGTAGAATTTACCCAGTGTTGAGATGTTATTTTGATGAATTTGTGCGGGAGAAAGTGGTCTCTCCGTCCTATTCCTCCGCCATCTTGAAAACCGCCCCTGAAGTGTATTTTAAAATCTCGTAATCAGTAGGTTCCCCCTCTGTCTCTTTCCTTATCTGTTGAAAATTTACCTGTTGAAGAACCTGGGCCTTTCAACCTGCAAATTCCTCGTAGTCCAGATTTTGCTGAACTGCGTATTCCAGTGCAGTTCAGTATGTTCCCCTGTCCTGTTTTCGCTGCAGATTGGCAGCTTGCTGCAGTGCCTTGACGGGATTTTAGGTTGAATTGTATTCTCATCAGGAGGCTTGGAACATGTGGTGGGTTGTCTGTTTGCAGTGTTATCAGCTTTTGATGCGTAATGCCCAGAGTCTGTATTTCTTTGGCGTTTGGAAAATGGTGACTTTCTACCATATCATCCTGTTGTCAGAAATTAGCTGTAATGATGTTATAAGGACATGTTCCCCCTCATCTGCTATTTACTTGGTAGAGTTTATAGAGAAAGGCAGATTAAATTCTAGATTCTTTTTGTTTACCGGATTTCCTAGAGAATAAGTTGGTTTTCTGTCATTCTCAGAAGGTGACTGGTAATCCATTTTTTAAAAACCATAGTTAGAAACTCATGAATTGAAACATATTTGGGCTTTAGTCAATTGCGATTCTTATCCAGGTTCAAACTCTCCTGTCGTTGGCCACTGTGATGCCCTTCAGGTTGGTTTCTGAGACCCTTTGACATGACCCTGGAACTCTCTGATAGCTTCCTTGCTGTCAGGTGGTTTGATAAGATGTTCCAAGCTCATCATGTATATTTCTTGTCCCAGATGTACAATCAACCATTTCTCTGCAAAGCCTTGGTTATTTTAATGGGAAATGGAGTTTCATCACCACATTTGGAGGTTTGCTTCTGTGTTGGTTATTATTTCTAGTCCATTTCATTCTTTTCAGTGGACACATACACACACAAACTCAACTTTTAAGATAAAATAGCTCACAAGTTCATATTGACATTTCCAATTACACTTAAGTTTATAGGGTTTTCACCTTAATCTCATATATTACACATATATTTCCTTCACCAAGAATCCTAGTCCTCAATTACATTGAGGATGATAGAATTATCCCATAGTTGTCATTGAGGTTCCCTGGTGGCTCAGATGGTAAAGAGCCTGCCTGTAATGCAGGAGACCTGAGTTCGATCTCTGGATCTGGAAGATCCCCTGGAGAAGGAAATGGCTACCCATTCCAGTATTCTGGGCTGGAAAATCCAGTACATGGAGGAGCCTGGCGGGCTACAGTCCATAGGGTCTCAAAGAGTTGGACACGACTGAGTGACTTCACTTTCACTTTCATAGTTGTCATTAGCTTTTCCCACTTTCTACATATGGTGAAAGTGTTAGATTTAGATACTCAGTTGTGTCCGACTCTTAGTGACCCCATGGACTATTATAGCCTACCAGGCTCTTCTGTCCATGGAATTCTCCAGGCAAGAATACTGGAGTGGAGAGCCATTCCCTTCTCCCGGGGATCTTCCTGACCCAGCGACTAAACTTGGGTCTCCTGTATTGACAGGTAGATTCTTTACAGTCTGAGCCACCAGAGAAGCCCATATGGTAGTTTCGGGATAATAACACTTGTACATCACCAAGTATAATTACTGAAAATGTTACAGAGATTTTTTAATTTTTTTTGCTAATACTGGATTCCATTCTCCTCCCAAATATTTTCAATGAGAATTCTCTATCATCATGTAGTTATTACATAATCTCTCATTTTCAACCCTTATTTGGCATTCATTCCACAAATGACTATGTGTTTAACGCCTGTCACAAGATCCCATGTAAATATCCTTCTAGTTAGTTTTGTTGGTTTGAAGTGCATTTGAGTAGGTTTCTTAGAAAGGATTCCTGGGAACAGCAGCCTCTTGGTCATGGTATGTCGATAATAGTGCTCTTTATACTTAATAATCAGTTTTGCAAGATATAAAGTTCTGGGTCACGTGTTCTTTCTGGCATAGAGCACTGCTTTCAAAGTCTGGTGACAGTGCAAGTTTTCCCCTTTTTAAAAATCATGTGTTGTCTTTGCCTAGAAGCTCAAAGGAATTTTTTCCTTTAGTTCAGTTGAGTTGCTCAGTCATGTCTGACTCTCTGCGACCCCATGAATCGCAGCACGCCAGGCCTCCCTGTCCATCACTAACTCCCGGAGTTCACTCAGACTCATGTCCATTGAGTCCGTGATGCCATCCAGCCATCTCATCCTCTGTTGTCTCCTTCTCCTCCTGCTCCCAATCCCTCCCATCATCAGAGTCTCTTCCAATGAGTCAGCTCTTCGAATGAGGTGGCCAAAGTACTGGAGTTTCAGCTTTAGCATCATTCCTTCCAAAGAGATCCCAGGGCTGATCTCCTTCAGAATGGACTGGTTGGATCTCCTTGCAGTCCAACGGACTCTCAAGAGTCTTTTCCAACACCACAGTTCAAAAGCATCAATTCTTCGGCGCTCAGCCTTCTTCACAGTCCAACTCTCACATCCATACATGACCACAGGAAAAACCAAAGCCTTGACTAGACGGACCTTAGTCGGCAAAGTATGGGGATCTTCCTGACCCAGCGACTAAACTTGGGTCTCCTGTATTGACAGGTAGATTCTTTACAGTCTGAGCCACCAGAGAAGCCCATATGGTAGTTTCGGGATAATAACACTTGTACATCACCAAGTATAATTACTGAAAATGTTACAGAGATTTTTTAATTTTTTTTGCTAATACTGGATTCCATTCTCCTCCCAAATATTTTCAATGAGAATTCTCTATCATCATGTAGTTATTACATAATCTCTCATTTTCAACCCTTATTTGGCATTCATTCCACAAATGACTATGTGTTTAACGCCTGTCACAAGATCCCATGTAAATATCCTTCTAGTTAGTTTTGTTGGTTTGAAGTGCATTTGAGTAGGTTTCTTAGAAAGGATTCCTGGGAACAGCAGCCTCTTGGTCATGGTATGTCGATAATAGTGCTCTTTATACTTAATAATCAGTTTTGCAAGATATAAAGTTCTGGGTCACGTGTTCTTTCTGGCATAGAGCACTGCTTTCAAAGTCTGGTGACAGTGCAAGTTTTCCCCTTTTTAAAAATCATGTGTTGTCTTTGCCTAGAAGCTCAAAGGAATTTTTTCCTTTAGTTCAGTTGAGTTGCTCAGTCATGTCTGACTCTCTGCGACCCCATGAATCGCAGCACGCCAGGCCTCCCTGTCCATCACTAACTCCCGGAGTTCACTCAGACTCATGTCCATTGAGTCCGTGATGCCATCCAGCCATCTCATCCTCTGTTGTCTCCTTCTCCTCCTGCTCCCAATCCCTCCCATCATCAGAGTCTCTTCCAATGAGTCAGCTCTTCGAATGAGGTGGCCAAAGTACTGGAGTTTCAGCTTTAGCATCATTCCTTCCAAAGAGATCCCAGGGCTGATCTCCTTCAGAATGGACTGGTTGGATCTCCTTGCAGTCCAACGGACTCTCAAGAGTCTTTTCCAACACCACAGTTCAAAAGCATCAATTCTTCGGCGCTCAGCCTTCTTCACAGTCCAACTCTCACATCCATACATGACCACAGGAAAAACCAAAGCCTTGACTAGACGGACCTTAGTCGGCAAAGTAATGTCTCTGCTTTTGAATATACTATCTAGGTTGGTCATAACTTTTCTTCCAAAGAGTAAGCGTCTTTTAATTTCATGGCTGCAGTCACCATCTGCAGTGATTTTGCAGTCCGAAAAAATAAAGTCTGACACTCTTTCCACTGTTTCCCCATCTATTTCCCAAGAAGTGATGGGACTGGATGTCATGATCTTCGTTTTCTGAATGTTGAGCTTTAAGCCAACTTTTTCACTGTTCACTTTCGCTTTCATCAAGAGGGTTTTTAGTTCCTCTTCACTTTCTGCCATAAAGGTGGTGTCATCTGCATATCTGAGGTTGTTGATATTTCTCCCGGCAATCTTGATTCCAGCTTGTGTTTCTTCCAGCCCAGCGTTTCTCATGATGTACTCTGCATAGAAGTTAAATAAGCAGAGTGACAATATACAGCCTTGATGTACTCCTTTTCCTGTTTGGAATCAGTCTGTTGTTCCATGTCCAGTTCTAACTGTTGCTTCTTGACCTGCATGCAGATTTCTCAAGAGGCAGGTTAGGTGGTCTGGTATTCCCATCTCTTTCAGAATTTTCCAGTTTTTTCCTTAGAGTCCAGTAATCTTATTGAGTGTGTCTTGGTGTTGGTTGTTTTTGTTGTTCTGGGGTGATGTTCTCAGGTATATAGTATGATCTTCCAATATATAGACAAATCATTTAAAATGTTTTTATGTAACTTTTCTTCAATTATAATTTTTCATACACTGTTCCATTGCCTTCAGGTTTTTTTCTGTTTTAGGAGCTCCTCTTATTCATATGATAGCTTGTCTTTGCCTGTCTATTAATTGCTACTTTCTCTGGAATCCCATGGTCTTGCTCAACTAACTTGTTAGTTCTGGTAGCTTTTTATTCCTTTAGAACTTTATACATACTCAATTATTTCATTTGTGAAGAAACCTTTTTAATTCCTTTGCCCTGTGGTCATATGCCTTTTCTTTTCCTTATAGCTAGGCCCTCTATTATAATACTGAATAAGAGTGATAAGAATGAGCAGGCTTGCCTTGTTTCTCATCTTAGGGAGAAAACATGTTAACTATTAATTACAGAAATATGAAGTATCTTGTTTATTAGTTCTGAGCTAAAAATGAAGGAATATCAGTCTAATACTGTTAGTTCTCTCTTTTTCTCATGTATATAGATATGTCTGTGTTACTTCTGTGCATTGGTAAATATAGTTACTTATAGGACCAGTTAATTGATCAATTTCAGTAGAATTCAGAGAAAAATCTCCAGAGGAAAATGGAAACTTTAAATTACCCATGGATGTCAGCTAGCCTTAATAATTAAAAGAAGAAAACCACAAGAATGACATGCTTTGTTTGTACAGATGAAGGGAAATGGATAATTAGTAAGGTTATACAGTTAAACTAAACCAAATCTTTCCCTTCATTCTTAACATATATAGTTTTTGAGTCAAGATATTGCATGCTTGCTATATAGCAATTCAATAAATATTTGTTGATTAAGTAAAAATTTTTTAATTGCTGCAGTCCTATATGTTCTTTGTTTATATGTTCTATATGTATGTATATGTATATATATTCTATATGTATAAATCAATATATATATATGTTCTATATGTATACACACACACACACACACACATGTTGTTTTACATGTCTCAGTGGGAGCCTGTAGTCCCTTTCTATATGCTTCTGCTGATAATGATGAAATAATAATGAAAAAAATCTCTTTAGTTTATTATGGTATACTTTAGTTTGAATCAATCATGTTGCTAAATGGTGAATGTCATTTGCTTGGTTATTTCAGTTGGTAATTTGAATTGGTGTCAATGTGATGAAGTTTGCCCTTTGGCTGGTGTTTCAAACAGGAAAACCTTGACAGACTCCCCCACCCCAAAGTGGATTTTCGTAATGGGGCATTTTCACATAGAAGGCAGTGTTTGTTTTGCTGAAATTGCTTTGCTTTCTAGGAGTAGAATTGAGTAGTGGCTCCAAGGTTTGTCTGTGAGGTTAAAAAAGTTTGTGATCAATACCTTTCTCATCTGAGATCAGGGTAATTATAACTAATAGCTATATTACTTTTCTGAAGATAAAATAAAAATTTAAGAAAGAGTAATGGAGGGGACAAGGAGAGAGTTGAAAGGAAAATGGTGCTGTTTAAACCCTATGAAAATAATTCTGAATATGATAGTAATTCTTACAAACTGTTTATTTGATTTCTGAAAGTCAGAGACCTTTAAGGACTTAATTCAGAGTACGTAAATGGTGTTGATACTAATCAAAGGTAGTTCCTATGATTGGATTGTCTATATTCCTGGTGATGAAAATATGGATTCCTGCTTAGTGTTGGCTTTATTAAATTTTAAGGGATATATGCAGGGCTCTTAATCACAACTTGAGTGAATAATTGATTCTAGTGTTATTTCCTGCTAATTGCTTTTTCGTTGGTTTATTATATTACAAGAAGTTTCTTGAAAATGTACTCTGAGGTGTGTGAAGAGAATCATCTAGGTATTACCCTCAGGGAACTTACAGTCTTGTAGGGCAGAGATGTCTATTGAAAGACAGAGTACTACATAGATCAGTGCTGAAGATTGGAAATCATTTGCTTTAACAGTATTGATCATTTAAGACAATGACTTCTTCTGGATTAGCTAGTTCAACGTATGTTAAAAAATGAGTTTTTTAATAGCACCCTAGGGACTTCTCTCAGAGAAGGCAATGGCAACCCAATCCAGTGTTCTTGCCTGGAGAATCCCAGGGACGGCGGAAACTAGTGGGTTGCCATCTATGGGGTCGCACAGAGTTGGACACCACTGAAGCGACTTAGCAGCAGCAGGGACTTCCCTGGTGGTCCAGTGGCTAGGACTGTACTTCCAGTGCAGGGGGCCCGGGTTCAATCCCTGGTTGGGGAACTAGATCCCACTTGCCACGACGAAGGCCCGATACAGCCAAATAAGTAAATAAATATTTAGAAAACTAGCACCGCAAAATGCTGATATTCTCTGTCTCTTCTCTTCTAATGAAACCTCTTGATCATGTAGGAGTTAGAGCTGCCTGAAGCCCAGTTAGGGCAGTTTCGCTGAATCTCTTCCGTTGCCTGACTCCTGTGGGTTGGGGATTCCATGCTGTGTAAATTAGCCAAAGAGATGATAACTGCTGGTCTTCACCTTTCCCAGGACAAAGTATTTTCCTGCTTGGCCAGTTTAAACAAAGGACGTTTCTGGTACTGCTACCAGAGGATCAGTTTTTCCATTAACTAATGCCTCTTTGGAAACGTGATTTTGAAAAGATGTAAAAAAACTGAAGATTTTGTTTAGGAACCTTTTATAAGCTTTTACAACAGCTTTTTATTCATACTGTATAAACCAATTGTAAATTCTAATTTTGCCTGGGTCTTCCACCAGCAATCAGGTTGGGACCTAATAGTACTCTAGCTCAAATTGTACTTGGGTTGGAACTCTAAATATGGGTGAAAACCATCAACTATGTGTTTTCCTTCAGAACTTTTATCCCTGTAATACCATGTTTAGTTGGAACAAGAACTGTGAATTTTTTTTATTCCTTTCTCAAAACATAGCTTCCTGTCGTAAATTAATTTTGGTCTTTCTTAATGTATATGATAATTAGAGTAAATTATAATTAAATGTGCAAATTGGATGGTGAATTGAATAAATGTAACAGCTGATCAGGACACTTCTTTTCAATGTCACCTTATTAAGGTCTTCCCATATACTGATAGATATATATATATTTTTCTTTTAAAACAACCTTTTCCTTTCTTTGTTCCTTTTCTCTATTGAAGGATATTCTCAAGTGTTTGCTATGACTGGAGTATCAGTGTATTGATCTTAGAGAGGTGAACTAGTTACAGATTTGCTTTTCATTTTATGGAAATATTAAGTGCTATGCAAGTTATAAATGCAGTTTTAAAAAATATTTTTAAAAGTCTATTTGTAGTGAGGTATCATTTATACAGTGATCTGGTGATGATTAGCTTCATTCATCTTATTTTGCCTTGAATTTTGAAATTACGTTTTGAACCTTAAACGAAATGATGTAGGAATGGAGGGGGGAGCCTCTTTGTATGTACCCTTTTAGGGTTAGCAACTGGGGCATGTAAATTAAAGTCATAAAAGACAAACTAATCGAAAAACAAAGCAGATATAATTATGTAAGTATGCAGGAGTTAGAATTTGGAGATTATTACCCCCTTAATAAAGGGGGTAAAGAATTGAGAAGAATTTAGGGATTTGAGGTTTATTGGGGAGGTATAGATTATGAGAAGGTGATTAGGATATGTACAGTAAGAAAGGCTTTTTAGTAAGGCTTATTATGCAGATAAGAGTCTGGTGATAAGAGCTGTCTCTGGAGTAGTTCTCTTCCTGGGACTAGAGAGGGAGACACCTTTACAAATGGAAATTTTTGTCCTGCTTTTTACAGATAAAAAAGAGTTTTTTCCTGAGTCTGCTGTTTCTTAATTGCCTTCAGCAGTAGTTCATATGCCGAATTGGCATATTTTGGGTTGGCATATTCTAACCCTT
Source organism: Aepyceros melampus (assembly GCA_006408695.1). Lineage (NCBI taxonomy): Eukaryota > Metazoa > Chordata > Mammalia > Artiodactyla > Bovidae > Aepyceros > Aepyceros melampus. Next base: position 192,342 of record SJXQ01002686.1, read on the forward strand.
CAGTGAGAAAAGCTTCTAGGTGACTGATAACAGTACACCAGATTTTATGAGGCCTTGTTTGTTGTTTAGTTGCTAAGTCGTGTCTGACTCCTCTGTGACTCCGTGGATTCTAGCCTGCCAGGCTTCTCTGTCTATGAGATTTCCCAAGCAAGAATACTGGAGTAGGTTGCCATTTCCTTCTCCAGGAAATCTTCCCAATCCAGGGATCAAAATCACATCTCCTGCATTGGCAGACGGACTCTTACCACTGGGCCATCACTTTTTTTTTTTTAACTGGCATGCCCCTGGATAGAAAGTTTGGTTGCTACTTGTCCATAAACCTACTTGTATTTACTCAAGTTCTAAAGACCCTGATGCTAGGAGAGATTGAGAGCAGGAGGAGAAGAGGATGGCAGAGGATGAGATGGTTGGATGGCATCCCCGACTCAGTGGACATGAGTTTGAGTAAACTCTGGGAGTTGGTGATGGACAGGGAGGCCTGGCATGCCGTGGTTCATGGGGTCGCAAAGAGTCGGACACGACTCAGAGACTGAACTGAACCTTGTGCATAAAATATATTGCTTTTATATTTCTGTTCAGTTTGCATATTTCATGCTTTTGTCTTGATCTTTTTAACTTCCTGTGTATTCTGGAGGCGCAAATCCCTTTTGGTATCTGACAGACCTCTAAGCATATATTGTACATGTAATAAACACAAAATATTTCATTAATGAATTTGTGAAAATAATTTAAAATGAAGTTTTTGATTGTTTCAAAATTACTCCAGAAATTTTTGTAGATTCATTGCATGGCAGTTAGAAATGGTGGTAGATTTGGATAGGAAAATTAGAAGTATCTTGAAGTAATAGGTGACACACAGGAAATAGAAGAATCAATATATATGTCTTACCAAGATTGTTTATCATCAAGCCACCTGACCTTATGGATCTTGTTACTCCCTGGTTAGGACATCATTATATCAAAGCAAAGGGTAGTGATGCGTGACCACTAGTACTGTCTTTACTCTGATCTTGGGTAATCTATTTGATCTTTGTGGTCCGTGAAATGACAGGGTTGGAAAGTTTTAGATTTCTCTTACAGATGTGAAAGTCTGTCTACAGTGATTATCTAAGGCAGTCAAATACAGGTTCAGTTAGGTTCACGGTACCTTATGTAATAAGTGTAGGCATGCCACATATTTTGGAAATATTTCCTTGAAACGGTTACACATGTTTTGCCTGGGATGTAGGCCAGTGTGTAGAGGACAAAGCTTTGGGAGATGAAAGAAGGCAAATGAGAATGATTACCTGGAAGCTCTATAGAGTTAGAGTTTAATAATAGAAACATATGGACAAAAACAGGTATGCAGTGCTAAACAGGAAGTTTTGAAGGAGTAAACTTGGGTCCTTTGAGGAAGTAAAGCCGGAGCCACACGTCCACTTACAAGGGATCTTGTAGAAAATCTTCACCATTTGAGTAAAATCTGGACAACCTTCCTATCCAAGAGAAGGTCTGAGAATGTGGGAACCACTTTGAGGTTACCTAAGTAAGCTAGGGAAGTAGATAGGGAGGAGTACGGCACATCCATCCTCTTAGGTTGGTCTTTATTCCAAGGTGATGTCTCCCAGAAGCTGGTCGGCCTGCCTTACCGCAGACACTGGAGAATCGTTCCTTGCCCTGTTTGGGTGTCAGGTTTCTACAAACAGTGTTACGACTGTCCTCTTTATTTTTCTTAATTCCTTATCCAATAGAGATGACGATTATTTACAATTTGGGATATTTTCTTTCAGAATCCCTAGTGGGATTCAGAGAAACATCTTCCCATAAGCCTGAGGAGTTGTTCTCATTCTCTGCTCTGGACTCCCTTTGGAGCACGAGGTCAGTTAGACCCACCTGGTGCCCTGTAACCACGTTTCTTACCTTCTGCCTGCCGTGCAAGCTCCATTCACCTGTCTTCTGATTTGTGCAGGAGGTCCTTCCTCGTCCTGCCTCCCAAACTTACTGTCTTTATCTCTTCCCTGTCCCTCATCACTTTTCTCCCATAGGTTTTTTTAAAAAAAAACTTAAAAAAATTTTTTTGAAGGTTCATATGTAGAGGATTTCCTCTAAGTCTCTACTTACATGACAACAATGACCCACCAAACCCCTGCATGTCACAGAAGAAATCCTAGTCCCTGATCCGTTACAAGAGCTCCTGCAGCCCTAACAACACCTGGCCTCATCATGGGATTTCAGTTCAACACTAAAATTATCATAAGTCCACTGCTACTCTGACACTATATGGATGATGATGAGACGTCATCCGAGAAAGCCCCTGCCAAGGCCGTCCTGCGCCAACTGTTCAAAAAGGACTTTGATCTGGACTCTTTCCATGCTTTCAGAAGTCCTGTTTCTTTCTTTCTTTCTTTCTTTTTTTTTTTTTTTAGCACATCTCACCCTCTTTCCCTCTCCCCATGTCCATAAGTCTATTCTCTATGTCTGTTTCTCTATTGCTGCTCTGTAAATAAATTTTTTAGTACCATTTTTCTATATTCTGTATATATGCATTCAGTTCAGTTCAGTTCAGTTGCTCAGTCATGTCCGACTCTTTGCGACCTCATGAATTGCAGCACGCCAGGGCTCCCTGTCCATCACTAACTCCCGGAGTTCACTCAGACTCATGTCCATCGACTCAGTGATGCCATCCAGCCATTCATCCTCTGTCTTCCCCTTCTCCTCCTGCCCCAATCCCTCCCAGCATCAGAGTCTTTTCCAATGAGTCAGCTCTTTGCATGAGGTGGCCAAAGTAATGGAGCTTCAGCTTTAGCATCATTCCTTCCAAAGAAATCTCAGGGTTGATCTCCTTCAGAATGGACTGGTTGGATCTCCTTGCAGTCCAAGGGACTCTCAAAAGTCTTCTCCAACACCACAGTTCAAAAGCATCAATTCTTCTGCGCTCAGCTTTCTTCACAGTCCAACTCTCATATCCATGCATGACTGTTGGAAAAACCACAGCCTTGACTAGATGGACCTTTGTTGACAAAGTAATGTCTCTGCTTTTGAATATGCTATCTAGGTTGGTCATAACTTTTCTTCCAAGGGGTAAGCGTCTTTTAATTTCATGGCTGCAGTCACCATCTGCAGTGATTTTGCAGTCCGAAAAAATAAAGTCTGACACTGTTTCCACTGTTTACCCATCTATTTCCCATGAAGTGATGGCACCAGATGCCATGATCTTTGTTTTCTGAATGTTGAGCTTTAAGCAAACTTTTCCACTGTTCACTTTCAATTTCATCAAGAGGGTTTTTAGTTCCTCTTCACTTTCTGCCATAAGGGTGGTGTCATCTGCATATCTGAGGTTCGTGATATTTCTCCTGGCACTCTTGATTCCAGCTTGTGCTTCTTCCAGCCCAGCGTTTCTCATGATGTACTCTGCATAGAAGCTAAATAAGCAGGGTGAGAATATACAGCCTTGACGTACTCCTTTTCCTATTTGGAACCAGTCTGTTGTTCCATGTCCAGTTCTAACTGTTGCTTCCTGACCTGCATACAGATTTCTCAAGAGGCAGGTCAGGTGGTCTGGTATTCCCATCTCTTTCAGAATTTTCCACAGTTATTGTGGTCCACACAAAGGCTTTGGCATAGTCAATTAAGCAGAAATAGATGTTTTCCTGGAACTCTCTTGCTTTTACAATGATCCAGCAGATGTTGGCAATCTGATCTCTGGTTCCTCTGCTTTTCTAAAACCAGTTGAACATCAAGAAGTTCACGGTTTACATATTGCTGAAGCCTGGCTTGGAGAATTTTGAGCTTTACTTTACTAGCGTGTGAGATGAGTGCAAATGTGCGGTAGTTTGCGCATTCTTTGGCATTGCCTTTCTTTGGGATTGGAATGAAAACTGACCTTTTCCTGTCCTGTGGCCACTGCTGAGTTTTCCAAATTTGCTGGCATATTGAGTGTAGCACTTTCACAGCATCATCTTTCAGGATTTGAAATATCTCCACTGGAATTCCATCACCTCCACTAGCTTTGTTCATAGTGATGCTTTCTAAGGCCCACTTGACTTCACATTCCAGGATGTCTGTCTCTAGATGAGTGATCACACCATCGTGATTATCTTGGTCGTGAAGCTCTTTTTTGTACGGTTCTTCTGTGTATTCTTGCCACCTCCTCTTAGTATCTTCTGCTTCTGTTAGGTCCAGATCATTTCTGTCCTTTATCGAGCCCATCTTTGCATGAAATGTTCCCTTGGTATCTCTAATTTTTTTGAAGAGATCTCTAGTCTTTCCCATTGTGTTGTTTTCCTCTATTTCTTTGCACTGATCGCTGAAGAGGGCTTTCTTATCTCTTCTTGCTATTCTTTGGAACTCTGCATTCAGATGCTTATATCTTCCTTTTTCTCCTTTGCTTTTCGCTAATATTTATCTTTCTCTTTTTGACTTACTTCACTCTGTATAATAGGTTCTAGGTTCATCTACCTCGTTAGAACTGACTCAAGGGCATTCCTTTTTATGACTGAGTAATATTACATTGTGTATACGTACCACAACTTCTTTATCCATTCATCTGTCGATGGACATCTAGGTTGCTTCCATGTTCTAGCTATTGTAAATACTGCTGCAATGAACATGTGTCTTGGGCTACATGTGTCTTGTTAAGTTTTGGTTTCCTCAGGATGTATGCCTAGAAGTGGGATTGCTGGATCATTTGGTGCTTTTATTCCTAATTTTTAAAGGAATCTCCATACCATCTTCCATGTGGCTGTATCAATTTACATTCCCACCAACAGACTTTTTGATGATGGCCATTTTGACCGGTATGAGATGATATTTCACTGTAGTTTTGATCTTCATTTCTCTAACAATGAACAATGTTGAGCATCTTTTCATGTGTTTGTTCGCCATCTGTATGTCTTCTTTGGAGAAATGTCTGTTTAGATCTTTTGCCGCTTTTTTATTGGGATGTTTATTTTTCTGGTATTGCATTGTATGAGCTGCTTGTATATTTTGGAAATTAATCCTTTGTCAGTTATTTCATTTGTTGTTATTTTCTCCCATTCTGAGGGTTGTGTTTTCACCTTGCTTACAGTTTCCTTTGCTGTGCAAAAGGTTTTAAGTTTAGTCAGGTCCCACTTGTTTACTTTTGTTTTTATTTCCGTTACTCTAGGAGGTGGGTCATAGAGGATCTTGCTTTGATTTATGTCATCGAGTGTTCTGCCTATGTTTTCCTCTAAGTGTTTTATAGTTTCTGGTCTTCCATTTAGGTCTTTAGTCCGTTTTGAGTTTCTCTTTGTGTATGGTGTTAGGAAGTGTTCTAATTTCATTCTTTTCATGTAGCTGTCCAATTTTCCCAGCACCATTTACTGAAGAGGCTGTCTTTGCCCCTATTCTTGTCTCCTTTGTCAAAAATAAGGAGCCCATAGGTGCACGGGTTTACTTCTGGGCTTTCTGTCTTGTTCCATTGGTCTCTGTTTCTGTTTCTGTGCCAGTCCAGTCTTGATGACTGTAGCTTCTTCCCAAACTTTCTGTCTTTGGTCTCTTCTCCATCCCCATCACTTTTCTCCTATAGTTTTTTTTTTTTTAACTTTTTTATACTTCTCATTGAAATTCCCTTTCCTATAATGAATCAACCTTCCTTACCCTGTTAACCTCTCCACAGCAGTCTATTGTCCTTGTCAATTACACCTCAGTGATGCTTGGAAGAAAAAGTCCATGCCCTATCCTCATGGTCTTTCTTAAAGTCACAGAATCCTTTGGTCAGACAAAATGTTTCATAGACTTTGGTATGTAGAGCAGATGAAAGCACAGTAGCAGACTGCAGGAGGAAGAGGAAGACTCTGGCTGTCAGAGAAGCCACGTCTCCTTCATAACCGGATTCCCTTGAGTCTCTGTCCCTGGGCACGCGCTGCTTCTCCCATAGAAATGTTCGCAGCTCTCCTTGTGACCTTGACATCTCTGTTCTCCCGTTTTATCCAGAAACCTGGGTTCTAAGGCCAGTTTCTTCCTCCTCTCACTAGATTGTAAACATCTTGAAGAGTAGAGATTATCCTCTTATTTTTTCATTTTCCTGTGTTTAGCATGTGGTGGTAGAATGGAAACATGAAATGCTGAATTAATGACTTTTCAATAAATAATAGTTCTTAGAGGTGAACCTGAGAACCTTGTACTGGCAATAAGCACAAAAAGGAAACCTATTGAACCTGAAATTAAGTACAGATTACCTGACTGGATTTATATGGCCAGTTCATCAGGGAATGGTAGCTTGTTATATCCAGATACACCCTGAAGAAATGCCTGCTGTGTCTAAAAGGGTTAACCACTGTGGTGATCTGTCTCAGGTGCTACTTTGTTTGCCACTGTTATAAGTGCTGAGAAGCTTTAACCCTTCAGACTCCTCTTTTCTGGTGCAGTGAAGACCACTCGCCTTATGGTAACATTCTTTATTCTCATGGATTGTATAGTGTGCAACTATGTTTTTAGCTTTGTTGGTTAAAATCATATTCAGTCTTGTGATCCTGAGATTAATACTCCAGTTACTTCGGATTTGAATGTCTCCAGATACCCCCAGTTGCATATTTGAATATATCTGGATTATTTTTTAGGTTGATATATCGTATTAACACTTAGAGTAACTTTATTTTCAACCTTTGGCGGCTCCTAGCCTAACTCTCGGAGAAGGCAATGCACCCCACTCCAGTACTCTTGCCTGGAAAACCCATGGATGGAGGAGCCTGGTAGGCTGTAGTCCATGGGGTCGCTAAGAGTCGGATATGACTGAGCAACTTCACTTTCTCTTTTCACTTCATGCATTGGAAAAGGAAATGGCAACCCACTCCAGTGTTCTTCCCTGGAGAATCCCAGGGACAGGGGAGCCTGGTGGGCTGCTGTCTCTGGGGTCGCACAGAGTTGGACACGACTGAAGCGACTTAGCAGCAGCAGCAGCAGCAGCAGCCTAACTCTGCAAGTCCCGGCAACAGTCATGTCTGGAGACAGCGGCACTGTTGCTACAAACTTTCCTCTTTGACTGGTTGTTCCAAAACTTAGGAAGGACATTGTGGTTATTGTCACAGATCATAAACTTAGATCCTTAGTTGTTTTGTCTTAGATTATTTGCTGAGATATTTTTTATGAGTTTCAGAGGGCTATATAGGCCTGCATGTGAATACTTAAAATAGCATCCTCTCACTTGAGTATTTGAATGGAGACAATACTCAGGTGCAGAGTAGTTTAGACTGCTTGCTTTGTATAGAAGCAGCTGGTTTTGACCCTCTTTCCATTACTGTTGTGAATAAGAGTTTTTAGAAGTGTTATCAGTAGACATTTAGAAATTAAAAAAATCAGATGTAGATTTAAGAATACTTTTTCATGAAAGAGAATTTTGATTGAAGGCTTAGATATTCTATGACTATTTGTGTATACATTAAGTGTCAATTTGCAGAAAGCATATAAGGAATAACAGAAATGAACATGGAGAAGAAGCAACATTTCCTCCTTATCTGCTACTTTTAGAGAACTGTGCTTTTCTTGATAGATCCATGAATTTATTACTCTTCTGTTAGACTATGATTTTGTTTATGAGACTCAGGAAAACAAGAACTGTGAATTATTAAATAGTGTTTCTACTTTGAAGAAATTCAACATAATATAATCTTTGTCTTTCTGTGTTGTTTTAATTAAGAAACTTTTGCTCCAATGTTTATTATACAGCCAAAACTCAAGTTTGATTTATGTTCTGACCCCAGATATCCTCGGCGCCCATCCCAGGATAACTGCATAAAGTGTGGAACTCTGGGCCTCGACCATTGTGTCTTCTTAAGTCTCATTGTGAAATAATATTATGTCATCTTTATCTCCTGTTGTTTTTGTTCAGTCACTAAGTCTCATCTAACTCTTTGCTACCCCCATGGACAACATCACACCAGCCTTCCCTGTCCTTCGCTGTCTCTTAGAGTTTGCTCAAACTCATGTCCATTGAGTCAGTGATGCCATCCAACCATCTCTCCTCTCTCGTGCCCTTCTTCTCCTGCCCCAGGTTTTCCCAGCATCAGAGTCTTTCCCAGTGAGTCAGCTCTTTGCACCAGGATCATCTCTTTGGTCTCCTGTATTGGTAGGAGAATTCTTTTCCTCTCACCACCTGGGAAGCCCCTTATTTTCAGTGATGCTATGAATTTTAAGATTCTGTACGAATTACATCTTTTGATGCTTGGTAGAAAAGAAGAAAAGGTTTCTTTGTCTTCTGTATTATTCAGATTAATGCTTTAGACAGGGATATATCTCTATTTCAGTTTAGAAATAGGCTTCAGAAATATGAATGATTATATTGAATTAACTTTTCAGTTTTTGTTTTAATTGACATTTCAAGGCTATCTAAAATTTATAGTATTTTAGAATTTCTTAAAGTATTATTCTTGTCAGCATTCATATTTTGAAGGATAAGGCTTTAAAAAATAGTCTGTGCTAGATACATTTCTAAATAAAAGAAATTTCAGGCTTTATTTCAGGCTTATTAACCCAAATAAAGTTCACTAAGCAAAAAGAACAGGATGTAAGAAAGGAATATTTAGAACAAGAACACTCTTTGAGAAATTGCATTAAAACTTTTGGTCACAGAGTGTAGCATCAATATTCCATAGCTGAGGTATGATTTTTGGCTTATAGTTCTGGTCTGCCCTAGCATTTTAAAGCCAAATTCAACAAAAAGCATGAAATAATATTTTAAATAAATTATTTAAGCATCTCTATTTTGAACTTTTCCTCCTAATTTTCTGGTGTTCTGCTAACGCCCTAAAATCAGCCTTGGACTGTTGTTTCTTGACCTGGTCTAGTGTTGACAATGTCAGCAGAACCTTTCCCTGGGTTGTTGTATATTGGCTGTACTGTTTTCAAAAGTACATAATGAAGACCTTGAGGAAGTACGTATAAATGCTAACCATGATTATTACTGTTATAGAATTATTGGTAGTGATTTTATCTTTTTTGTTTTTTACACTAATATGTTTTAGCCTATGGGAATGTTTATACATTGCTAAAGAACCTTATGGTTTTGTACTCCACAGATTCTCTCCACATCTTTAGAGACTGTTGCATACATTATCATTAGCCATCACTTTGGAATGCATTCTAAAACCTACTGCCAACTTTATTGCCGGCCAGCCAGCTGAGTTGCATTTCCAGAGACTTGCTGGGCATTACTGTCACCTCAGATCTGATTTGTCCTATTTGAATTTCCTTCTATCCTGACTGGGGCTTCCCGGTTGGCTCAGATGGTAAAGAGTGTGCCTGCAGTGCAGGAGACCCAGGTTTGATCCCTTGATCAGGAAGATCCCCAGGAGAAGGAAATGGCAACCCACTCCAGTGTTCTTGCCTGGAAAATCCCATGGACAGAGGAGCCTGGCGAGCTACAGTCAAAGACTCCTACATGACTGAGAGACTAACACTTTCGCTTTCTATCCTTACTACTCAGCTTCTGCTGATAGCTGGTGGCACCAGTGTTCTTTTGTATTTTCTTAGAGTAGGGATTTGCAATCACTGGCATTTGGGCCAAATCTCACCTGCTGCTTGTTTCTAATAAAGTTTTATTGAAACAAACGCACCCATTTAAGTACCGCGTCTATCTGCTTTTACTCTAAGATGACAGAGCTAAGCAGTTGCATCGGAAACCTGTGGTCACCAAAGCCTGAATTAATTCACTGTCTGGCTGTTTTTTTTTAGAAAATGTTAATCCTTGCCTTAGTCTCGAAACCTTGGCACCACCTTTGATCCATCCTTAAGCTTTCCCAAGTATATTCTAGCAAGAGAACTTGTCTCCTTTTAGCTTTTCTTTTCTTTTTTTTTTTGGATCCTCCACGTGTGTCAGGTCCTCACAGCCTTTGCCTGGGGTATTGAGTGAATCTCATCACCCCTTGGCTTCTTTCCCTGTGCAGTTCATTTTGCACCTTGCCTCATGGTCCTTACTCAGTTTGGCTCCACTTGGTGTCCACTCTGCCACCAAAACTTAAAAAATGTCTCCACTGCCCACTAACTTGGAGCCTGCCCAGCCTTTTTCTGCGAGGCTCCTTCCACAATTATAAGCCCTATTATCTCCTTTATACAGAAATTTTCTCGGTGATGCAGTGCTTTCCCCCAGCTTTCTCTCTTCCTGCCTTTGTCCATGCTGTAACAACTGCCTGAAGCGTTTTCTGCCTCCATTGCACCCTGTGCACTCCTGTGAGTGCATGCTCAGTTGTGTCTGACTCTTGGCAACCCTGTGGATGGTAGCCCACCAGGCTTCTCTGTCCCTGGGATTCTCCAGGCAGCAATACTGGAGTGGGTTGCCATTTCCTTCTCTAGGGGATCTTTCTGACCCAGGGATTGAACCTGATTCTCTTGCATCTCTTAAACATCAGCAGGCAGATTCTTTATCATTGCTCCACCTGGCAAGCCCTCTCCACTCTTACCTTGTTTTAAAATCCTCTCAGATTTTTTCATAAAGCTTTTTACTGTCTTTTCCTATGTGCATATTCTTTCTCCCTCCATCATATGTTGCTTGTATATCTTTCTGTTGCTTAATGCTGTGATGTTGTTGTTCTTTTGCATCTTATCTGTTATAAACCAGAATGGTGTCAAGTACAAAGTACATGTCTTTCTCTTACTATGGTCCCCTAAACACTTACTGTCATGTCTTGTGTGGATACTTGCTCAGTCACGTCTGACTTTTTGCGACCCTATGAACTGTAGCCTGCCGGGCTCTTCTGTTCATGGAATTCTCAGGCAAGAATACTGGAATGGGTTGCCATTTTCTTCTCCATCATGTCTTCAGTTCAGTCACTCAGTCGTGTCCGACTCTTTGTGACCCCATGAATTGCAGCACGTCAGGCCGCCCTGTCCATTGCCAACTCCTGGAGTTTACCCAACTCACGTCCATCGAGTCCGTGATGCCATCCAGCCATCTCATCCTCTGTCGTCCCCTTCTCCTGCCCCCAATCCCTCCCAGCATCAGAGTCTTTTCCAATGAGTCACCTCTTCACATGAGGTGGCCAAAGTATTGGAGTTTCAGCTTTAGTATCAGTCCTTCCAATGAATACCTAGGACTGATCTCTTTTAGAATGGACTGGTTGGATCTCCTTGCAGTCCAAGGGACTCACAAGAGTCTTCTCCAACACCACAGTTCAAAAGCATCAATTCTTCAGTGCTCAGCCTTCTTCACAGTCCAACTCTCACATCCATACATGACCACAGGAAAAACCATAGCCTTGACTAGACGGACCTTTATTGACAAAGTAATGTCTCTGCTTTCTAATATGCTATCTAGATTGGTCATAACTTTCTTGGATGTACTTAACAATTTAGTAATTGAATCACATTATTGGAAGCCAACTTTTTTTGGGGTGGGTTTAATTTGTGATGACCTAGCAGACCCTTGCACATTTGGCAGTGAATCTAGGTGCATAGCTGAAATTTTTGAAGAAACCAGATATTATTCCAGTGTATATGTTATTAATGTAAATAATCTTGTTACAGTGGATTGATTTTTTTGTTTGTTTGATAAGGTATTTTATATTTCACATTTACTGCAAGAAAGCTATTTGTGTGCAATGATGTGCTTGGTACTGATTTTTTTTTTAAAAGTAAAACTAAGTGGCAGAGCCAGGCAGTAATTCTCTTGGTTATGTTAAGCAATTTACCACAGTCACATTTCCTTGATTCCGTTAACAAGTTTTTTCATGATTCCAAGTGGATAAGTTATACTAGAGTATTTTAAGAAGTTATGGAAGTGAAATACTTCTAGGTGCTGATAAACTAGTATTTTGTCCTCTGCCTGTTCATTCATTTAATCATTCTCTGCATACTTCCCAGCAGGTTTTGGTGTTGGCTGTTGGTCACACATAGCTGGCTCTGTTAATCCACTCCCACCCCCCTCACCCAACTCTCACTTTTTAGGCTTTCAGTTATGAATTTGTGCACTTGAGAAAGTTGACAGAAACAAGGTGTGCCAGGTATAGAGACTTTTCACTTCATAGTGTGTAGCCTAAAGTTTCCACGTGTGGAAAAAGGGCTGCTGATTCCCTTAGCTTTCTCGGTTGGTTTCAGAACCCTAGGCGTTGCCTGGAGAGGGCAGTCAGAAGCACATTTGGGTATAGAAATCACCCATAACTGAGCAACCTGTGAAAAAAATATACAGAGCATCACAGGTCCAAAAACCACATACTCAAAAAAGAATTGAAGATTTAAAATTTTAATATAAAATAGCCAAGAATATGGAGAGTTTCCAGGAGGAGTTGTTAGCTCTGCTTCGTATTCCACAGTCTTCTAGCAGAGCATCAGTGTGTGCCGAATGCACGCGTGCCCAGACAAATGACTGACACCCTAACCCTCACCCACGTCCAATATGTCCCAACTTCCTCCTAAGTAAAGAAATGCCTAATACAATAACCAGACATGTATACCCTTGAAACAGCATTTCCGCTTCTTAAAATTTATGTTAGGGAAATAGAGAACTTGGCATAGCTTTCACACCTAGGTTTTTATAATCCAGGAATACTCTGTCCAATATTCAAAGATTATCTTATCTATCTATCCATGTGTGTTTGTGCATGTGTGCACATATCTATATGCATGTTTATTGTAAAATAGTTTGTAATAGTGAAAAATTGGAAATACCCTAAATGCCTTTTAGAACAAGATCAGTTAAGCTATAGTATACCTACACTGTTATGTTTAAAAAGGATGAGATTCCACTCCTGGGTGTATATGCAGGATATGTAAATACTAATTCAAAAAAATACATGCATCTCCGATGTTCTTAGCATCATTTACAATTGTGAAGATTAGGAAGCAAGCTAAGTGTCCATCAACAGATAAATGGATGGAGAAGATGTGGTATATATTCACAATATACACAATGGAATATTATTCAGCCATAAAAAAGAACAGAATTGTGCCATTTGCAACAACAGAATGGATTTGGAGGGCATTGTGCTTGATGAAATGAGACAGAGGAAGATAAGTACTATATGACACCACTTATATGTGGAAGCTAAAATATAAAGAAGCTACTGAAGTTAAAAAATAATAGGCTCACAGTGAAAACAAACTAGTGGTTACGAGTGGGAAGAAGGAAGATCAGAGTGAGGGATTAAAAGGTACAAATTTAGGTATAAAATAAGTAAGTTATGAAGATATACAACATGGGGAATATCGCCAATATTTTATAATACCTGTAAGTGGAGTATAACCTTTAAAAGCTGAATCACTATGTTGTGTGCCTGTAACGCATATAATATTGTACCATACTATCAACTGTAATATCAAATGTACTTCTGTTAAAAAAAGTAGCATGCAAAAAAAGGGATGAGGCTAATCTTTAGGTAAAGACACAAATGATGAACAAGGTGTATTGGATGGAAGTTATAAAATAAAGTATTGAAGTATTGTTTCATCTTTGTGTATTTATAGTGAACACAGGTCTATTTACACATCATACCTGCATTGAGAGGGATTGTCTAGACATAAGCATAAATAATCCGTAACTTGTAGACATCTCTGAGGAACAGAAGTGAGGAGCTGTGTGAATTCTCTGAAGAGAGGGGGATATTATACCTTCTGTTTCTTTCTTGTTCAACTTTTTAAATGTATATTTTACTTTTATACTAGACAAAAAGAAGTCATATAGTATGTTTTAGGAACATAGTCATTAATATTTAAAATAAATATAACTTATTTGAATGGCTAATATCTGTCTGGAAAATGTGGCTTTCAAGAATGATTTATATCCTTGAGAATTCTATATAAGTAAAATTTTTTTGTTTTAGAATGAGGCGGTAATGAATGAGCTTACCAGATTGAACTGCCATGGTGTCCTTTATGGTGTGATAAATAGACGCCTATTTCAGAAGTCATATTATAATGTACTCTCTTGAAGCAGCTGTAAGAAAATCCTGTTTTGTGCTAGATGGGCTTGTTGAGTTCTAGGGAACTATGTGCACTAACATCGGTTTCCCAGAGTGCACTTGTGAGGAAAAGAATTAACACTGCTTTCTCTTCTGTTTTTTAGAAAAGCTCAAGAGGAAAACAAGAAAATAGTGCTTGCTGGCTGTGTTCCTCAAGCCCAGCCTCGTCAGGATTACCTCAAAGGGCTGAGCATCATCGGGGTAAGCTTGTGCCTGATGGGAATATAGCCCCACACTGTTAAAACTTGTCATGGCCCCTTATTTTCTGTTTCCAGGTTATTTACAGCTTGGTTACACTTCTGGATGTCCTTCACACACTTTCCCTATTGCTGTGAAAATTTTGTTATGTCTTTGTAACATTTGAACCTAGCATGGAAACATGTTCTAGGTTCTCTCATTAAAAACAAACAAACAAAAAAAACCACAATAAAAACCATGGTATGGAATTTAACTTCGTTAATTATAAGCTGGTCTGTGTCTGCCTTCCAGCACTGTCTGTCTCTGTATCATAGTGAATAGATGCATCTTTTGGAATGTCCCACTCCCATCATAGTTGTGCCCCGAATCTTGGCTTCACCATTACGCTGTCTCAGTCTGTGCTGACCTCTCTGTACCAGCCTCGACAGTCCTGTCTCTCGGTTTCCCTTTACTTATTGTTCAGTTACCTTTCATTTACTCTCTCAGCATTTCACAGAGTTGTGAGTTTGGAGTTAACTTGTATGATGTTTTAAATATAGCCCACCTCTCTCTTTGAATTCTTAGCTCCATGCCAACAGCTTTTTTTTCTATCTTTTTTTAAAACTCTGACTGTGTTTCTCCAGCCTTTCCCATGGTGCCAGAGATAGAGTAGGCAGTCTTTCAGGCAGTATTTGGTGACTGAATGAAAGAAGTTTTCCCGTTGTACTTTTATTGTCGGTGTGTTCCTTTCCCCATTGGGCAGTAAGCTCTCTCAAGTCGGGAGACGATGGCCTGCTATCTTTGTGGTCATCACTGTTCACACATGCCCAGAGGTAGCATTCGAATGGTATTTGTTGACCAAATGTTGGTGCTCATCCTTTCCACCATTCTACTACAGCTGTACTCACTGCACTCAGTGATGATCGTCTTTTAAAGAGGTTTCATAGTTTAAAAAATATATAAAAATATTACCTGTTCATAGAAAAGACTATATAAAATCGCCATCTGGATTGGACTCATTGGATTTTTTTTTCTTTCATATACTGTTTATAGGTTCTTATACTGTATTCTCAGTGTAATGAACTTGTTTTCCACTGTGAAGTCCTCACCCCACTGGCAAATATAATAATCTTTGAACAAACATTCTCCTGTTAAACAAACAGAACCTGAATGTTTGGGAACTTTAGTTTGTTTTTACCTCTTGTCTGTTTACATTTTGATTTCTCTTGGTTTAAGGAATGAACTGAATATGGACTCCTGAGTTATCTTTTCATGTCAAACTAACTTTCTCCATAAATATGATCCTGCTGTGTTAGGAAAATAGAAGACTAGTTACAATGCTGTTTTAGAGACAAAGTGTGGTAAAAGCTTGGAATTCATATTTTAGTTTATCTCAAGGAATTAAGTTCCCAGAACAATAGAATTTCTGTAGCATGGCAGAAGCCTCCTCCCTGTGTGCCCAGAACTCTCCTGTGTGTTGTGAAGAGTTCAGTGTATGTGAGGATCTCAGGGAGATTCTCAAGATGTTGTAAGAGAGGATGCCAGTGCTGGTGATACGGGAGACGATTTTCAGAGATGATGTAACTCAAGGACGTGGCAGTAAAAATTTTTCCCCGTTTAACCTAGCACGCTTTGTGTTCTGTCTCCTTGTCTTATTTTCAGTTCACTTCAGTTCAGTCACTCAGTCGTGTCTGACTCTGCGACCCCATGAATCGCGCTTTTAGATTCTTTAGATTTATTTCGTTTCTTTACAGTTGGAGAAATAATACATTTGAAGAAAGTGAATAGAAAGAATATTCATGATCCTATCACCCTAACACAATACTTATAACTTTGCTTATTCTCTTCAGGGGCTTCCCTAATGGCTCAGACGGTAAAGAATAGGTCTGCAGTGTGGAGACCTGGGTTCAATCTCTGGGTCGAGAAGATCCCCCGGAGAAGGGAATGACTACTCACTCTAGTATTCTTGCCTGGAGAATTCCATGCATAGAGGAACCTGGTGGGCTGCAGTCCATGGAGTTGCATAGAATCAGACATGACTGAGCGACTAACACTTTCACTTTCATCCTCTTTGACTCTTTTTAACCTCTGCTTAGTTTACTTAATTGCAGTGTCAAAACTATTTTGTGTCCCTGTTTTTCCATGAGATTTTATTCCATGAACTCTTTAACCATTTTAAGTCCTGTGTTAATATTCTACTGAAGGATATGCCACAAGTTACTTAACTGTTCTTAATTGTTGGATATAAGTAGTTTTCTAATTTTTAGGAAATATACATAATACAATAATGTTCATCAAGGGCTTTCTATCTTAAGATCAGCATATTGTGAAAAGTTTCCAAAAGTAGAATTGCTCTATCAATAACATTTCAGCATTGTAATATAATTATATCTTTAGTAATATTACTGAAGTATAAGATTGTTCTCTGTCAACATCCTTTTACACAGCATTTTTATATGTGGCAGCTATATGTCATCTGTCATAACTGACTATGTGTAAAAGCTGTGTCCAGGAGAACTGAAATCTTAAAACTGGAGAAGGAGACCAGTATCATTTATAATTGGCATTTGGAGAGATCTGTTTCTGAATAGGGCTTCCCTGATGGCTCAGTGGTAAAGAATCCGCCTACCAAGCAGGAGATGCTGGTTTGATCCCTGGATGAGGAAGATTCCTGGAGAAGGAGATAGCAACCTGCTCCATATTCTTGCCTAGAAAATCCCATGGACAGAGGAGCCTGGCAGGCTACAATCCATGGGGTCACGTAGAGTCAGATACAACTTAGTGACTAAACAACAACGGTAGTTTCTGAATAGAATCATTGAACTGCTACAAAATCAAAAACCTCTGAAATATAGTGAGTTATAGTCAAGTAAAGGAACAAATTATATTGGTTTACACAAAAGAATTCTGAAGTGTAAACAATCTGAAGATGTTTAAATTCAGTTATTTGGGAAACTATTTTTAGGAGGATATTTAGAATTGTATTAAACAGTTGATTTACAGACTGTGTGAAACCTGTCATTCCTTCTCAGTATTTCCCTCATAGTGTTTCTATGATGGCGGCATTAATAGAGATGGAAGGAAGACCAGCTGTAACTATGTCCTCTGCTTCCACTTCCTGCTAAGCTCTGTTTTTGTTGCCCCTCAATACAGGGGAAGGTGGTCTGCTCTGTTGACCAGGTGATTGAAATAAAAAGCTTTAGATCGTGAGCAAGGAACTTATTGCAACCCTGGGGTTAAAAAGACATACTGTCCCATGTTTGCAAGTGCTCCTGGAGTAAGCATTTAAGAAGATGTTTACTAAGGAAGAGTGATATTTGTTACTGTTTTGACATGCTAACTTCCACCCATATCAGCCTTTAGAAATGGGACATTTAATTTGCTTCCATAATCAGAGATAGCAGTGTGGTGGGGGCACATGGTGATGGGTGATTTGACACCTGGGCTTTATAATATCATCTCTTAATGTCTTCTGAATCCAGCTGTGATTAATACTATCTGTGTGGTAGGATGGAGAAAGAGGGTAACAATATCAAAACCAGAGGTAATACCTATCAACCTCTGGGTCCAGAAGTACTGGCTTCGGTGGCAGTAATCTTTAGATTGTTCTCATCCTGGTTTTTTCCTTATAGTAGGAGAAGAGAAAGGACAGATTTGAAAACATGTGTATGTTGGATAAAAAGATCTTTTTTTTTTGTTTTAACTAAAACTCTTTCCCTAATGTGATTAAATGAAGTTTATTTGTAGAATATAAATTTATAAAAATAAATTTATAGGTAATCAGTGCAGAATCAAGATCTTTTCCATTTTTAAGGGATCTTGAAACATTTTACCTTACCGTGAAAACTGTTATTTCTCTTTTGACAAATACTTGGAGTTAACCATTCACCTTGCAATTAGTTTTCATGCAATGCTACCTTTTTTTTTTTTCAATCCCTGCCCCCCTCTTAATTGTTTACAATGGTTACTCTGTGGCTAGCTGTAGGTAGTTCCAAGATTGTGTGACTGTTCTATTGAATGCTATTTTTCTTCACTTTGTTCATTTTTTGGTAGGAAAGTTGCTTTTAAATTAGTCAGCCAGAAAGGATGTTCTCTTTTTAAGTTTGGTATCAGGAAAGAATAGCAGACATCAGAGCTCAGAAAGCCAGACTTTAAATCCCAGGGTTGCCACATCATTCTTTCTTCTATTCAGCTAGTACTTACTGAGTACCTACTAAGTGCTAGCTACTGTTCCAGGTGTGAGGGATGCCGTGGTTTATAAAAAAGATCCTTGTCCCCATAGAGCTTATATTCCACTTCTTGGGGAGAGAAATCTGGTTTGAGCCCAGGACATCTTCAGCCTCCTGGAGCATTTGGTGGGATGCGTCCCTAGGCAACAGGGAGATTGATGAGGTGGGAATTTCTTTAAAAGGGTCAAATGCAAATACACTTTGTGTCCATCAGCTGGGAGTTCTGTTAGGAATAGACAGCTGAAATAGTCTTTATTTACTTGAGCTCTTCCTGAGATGGTGTTATTCCTCAATTCTTAGAGTACTCATTATTGATAGCCATGACGTTTATTAAGAAGGTTGGTTTTTATTCTGTTGCATGAAAGCAGGCTTACAGAACTATACATTTTGTGTAGTTTTTTGTGCTGGTAAACAAAGACTTGCATCTGAACTTGGCTTGGTATTGACTCATTAGTCTTGTCTTTGTGTTAATATCTCTAGAAATACTAAATAACTGAATTAATAAACCGGTTGTAACATTTTAAAACCTGCAGTTCAAAGCAGAATATATAGTTGGATGTTCAAAATCTGTGAGTAGATAGAACTTCCTGATGTGCCAGCTGTGAGCCCTGTAGGCAGGTGCATATTTTCTTTGGAGAAATGAACAAAAATGTGCTTTAACACAGGTGTCCACTTATCTCAGGGACTATTACCAGGTTGATTTGCAGTGGTTTAAACATTTTTTCAGGCAGGTACTCTAATCCCGAAGTGTCAGAAAGCATGGTGACTGTTTCATATATGAATGTTAATTTTGAAAATTATGTATATAAATAAAGGAACATTTGAAAGAGGATACATTTTAGAATATTTCTATGATATACTGTATTCCAAAAGGTGAATTCATGAAATGAAACAATGTCCCAGTAACAATGGCATTGATATTGAGGACAAAACTTGAGAAAGTATTCTTCTATTTTTTTTCTATTTCATGTCATTTAATATTTCTTCTTGTCATCTTCCTTTTTTTTTAACCTTAATTATCAAAATGACAGCATGGGAACAGAATGACAGGTAGATGTAAAAGCCCATTCATTTTTGTGCCTTCCTAGATATGCTGTCTTTACTTTTGGGGGCCTCTATCTATATGTGTACATATTTTTCACCTACTGAAGTGTATAAAAGGAGGTCTAGCATACTACGATTCAGGTTCATGTCCCTGGCCCACTGCTTGTTAGCTGTGTGACCTTGTTCAAGTTACTCAACCTTTCTGTGCCTCAATTTCTTCATCTGTAGTGTGGAGAATAATAATAGAACCTAACTCTGAATTTTGTAAGGGTTAAAGTATTTAATAAATGTAATGTGCTCAGCATGGTCCCTGGCACATCATTAGTGCTCTGTATTAGCTTTTTAAAATTATTTAATTCTCTTACTAGTAGGATTAACACTGAGCACAGCTGTGTGCCTGGAATGAAGCTATCTGCTAGAGATACAGAGCTGAATAAAATTTGTTCCCTAAAGACAGCGAAATCTGAAAAGAGCTGCAAGTAATCATGATAAATGCACCTAAGGATACAGTCTGGTGGGCACACAGAGGTTAAAGTCGTTCTTGACTTGGGTTTCAAAGGTCAAGTAGTAGTTTGATGAATGGAGGAAGGGTAGAGGGCTTCTGAGCAGAAGGCTCATATCTAAGGAAAAGCATGTGTGCTTAAGGGTGCCTTGGAGGTAGAAGGAATATCAAGAAGTGTGTCCTGATTTGAGTATAACTTGGAGGCACTGCTTTAAGAGGTGTGGTTTGAAGTATTGCAAACTAGTGATAAATAGAGTGAAAGAAGGAGTCAGAATCAGCATGACTGGGTTAAAGATGGGGGTAGGAATAAGATAGTATGAAAAGGTGTTACAAGCAATATAATCTGGTGGTTATTTCTATATACTCTTTGTTCATTATTTTAAACTCATGTGTGTTATTGGTACTAACTTTTCTCTTTTAAGTAAGATTTATTGAGATTCAATTAACATGTAATGAAATCACCATTGAGTTTTATGTGGAACATTTCCATTGCACTGGAAAGTTCTCTTATATCCTCCAACCTCCACCCTCAACAAATGTAAACAGGGTCCCTGGAAATCATATTTCTGATTTCTGTTCTACAGTTTTGCCTTTTTCAGATGTCACATAAATAAAATTATAAGCATACCTCAGAGATATAGTGGGTTTGATTCTAGACCACTCCAATAAGGCAAACATCACAATAAAGCAAGTCACATGATTTCTTTTTTGCTTTTCAAATGCATATAAATGTTATGTTTACACCATATTATAGTCCCTTGTGAAGTGAAGTGAAGTCACTCAGTCATGTCCGACTCTTTGCGACCCCGTGGACTGTAGCCCACCAGGTTCCTCCGTCCATGGGATTCTCCAGGCAAGAATACTGGAGTGGATTGCCATTTCCTTCTTCAGGGGACTCTTCCCGACCCAGGGATTGAACCCAGGTCTCCTGCGTTGCAGGCAGATGCTTTAACCTCTGAAGAATCTGCCTGCAATGCAGGAGACCTGGTTTCGATTCCTGGGTTGGGAAGATGCCCTGGAGAAGGAAATGGCAACCCACTCCTGTATTCTTGCCTGGAGAATCCCATGGACGGAGGAACCTGGTGGGCTCTAGTCCATGGGGATACAAGAGTTGGACATGACTTAGTGACTAAACCACCACCACCATAGTCTTTTAAGTGTGCAGTAGCACTGTGTCTAAAAAATATATTCATACCTTAATTTTAAATGCTTTATTACCAAAAATGCTGTATCTGGGTCTTCAGTGAGTCTTAATCTTTTTGGGAGTGGAGGGTCTTAACCTCAGTGTTGATGGCTGCTGACTAATAAGGGTGGTGGTGGCTGAAGGTTGGGATGGCTGTGGCAATTTCTTAAAATAAGGCAGCAGTGAAGTTTGCCTCATTGACTGACTCTCCTTTCCGTGAATGATTTCTCTGTAGCCTGCAATGCTATCTGATAGCATTTATCCTACAAGAACTCTCAAAATGAGTCAGTTCTGTCAGATCCTGCTGCTTCTTTATCAACTAAGTTTATATAATATTCTAAAGCCTTTTTTGTTGTTTCAGTAGTCAATTAAGTTAGCTGTCTTATGTGGGCACAGTTCATGGTGCCCAAAAATAATTACAGGAGTGATGTTAAAGGTCACTTATCTCAGATCACTGTAACAAATATAATAATGAAAAAGTTGAAAATATGGTGAGGATTACCAAAATGTGACACAGAGATAGGAAGTGAGCAAATGCTGGAGGAAAAATAGTTCCAATAAACTTTTTCAATAGCGTTTCCATAAATCTTCTCTCTCTCTATATATATAAAACCCTCAGTATTTGTAAAGTGCGGTAGTACAAGCTTTGCCTCTGTATGTGTTACTTTGTTTTTTCACTTAGCATAATTCATTCAGTCTTCATACATGTTGTGGTTAATAGTTTCTTTTTATTGTATGGAGTTATTTCACTATATGGATGGACCACAGTTTGTCCATTCAGCTAGTTGATAGGAAAGTTGTGTTGTTTGCAGTTTGGGGCTATGAAGAATGAAGCTCCTGTACACTTGTGTGCGCAGTCTGTGTGTGTCTGCGTTCTCTTGGGTGAATACCTTGGAATGATACTGGCTGGTCCTGTAGTTAGCATTTGCTCAGCCTTTTAAAAAATGCCAAATTGCTTTCCAAAACGGCTCTACTGTTTTGCATTTCTACCAGCAGTTCAGTTGCTTCACCTCTTGACCAGAGCTTGGTCCTGCCAGTTTAATTTTAGCAGTTGTAGTAGTAGATTAGTTTAATAGTATCTCATTGTGGTTTTAATTTGCTTTTCTCTGTTGGCTAGTGATGCTGACCGTACTTTTTGTGATTATTTGCTGTCCACATATCTTTAATAGAGCGTTTGAATTTTTTTTAAAAATCACCTTCTGTTTTGGTGACCTTGAGCTAGGAAAGTGTTTCTTAGATAGGACACAGACACACGCACATACACAGAGCACTGTTTTTTAGGACAGGAAGGAAAAGAAATGAATAAATCGGACTTTGATTCAAAGATACTGTTAAGATGAAAAGATAAGCCATGAACTGGAGAAAATATTTTCAAAACATTTATCTCCTCAAGGGTTTATATCCAGAATATATGGAGGACTCCTATAACTCAACAGCAGAGAATTAACCTATTTTAACGTGGGGGAAAATGTGTGTGTGTGTCTTTTAATCACTATTTTTTATTGCCTTTTAAAATATTGATATCGTGGAAGCTGGGAATTTGAGGGAGAAGGGAATGAGTGGTTAATATCTCCTGTGGTTTCAAAACTTAAAATTTATGTTTCCAGGATCTAGGAACAGGTCTGATAAAATATATATATTTTTCTCTTTTAACCTCCCCCCCCACCCTTTTTCTTTCTTTCTTAGATGAAAAGATAAGCCATGAACTGGAGAAAATATTTTCAAAACATTTATCTCCTCAAGGGTTTATATCCAGAATATATGGAGGACTCCTATAACTCAACAGCAGAGAATTAACCTATTTTAACGTGGGGGAAAATGTGTGTGTGTGTCTTTTAATCACTATTTTTTATTGCCTTTTAAAATATTGATATCGTGGAAGCTGGGAATTTGAGGGAGAAGGGAATGAGTGGTTAATATCTCCTGTGGTTTCAAAACTTAAAATTTATGTTTCCAGGATCTAGGAACAGGTCTGATAAAATATATATATTTTTCTCTTTTAACCTCCCCCCCCACCCTTTTTCTTTCTTTCTTTTTTTTTTTTTTTTTTTTAAGAATGGAAGGGATTTGTTCAAATCTTCAATCTGTTTGCAGTTTACCATGGTGAACACTTACAAGCTCCAAAAAGCCAGGGATTTTTTTTTTGGCTCTTATTTTACAGCTTTACATATTTTACATTATTTTCTGTACTTATACAGTGCCTGGCTCAGTAAATATTTGTTGAGTGGCTATTTGTTAAACATCAAGTGTGCATTTATGTTTTTCCATATTGTTCTCAGTTTTACCAGCAGCATTTAATTTTAAAATACCTTTTCCTTCTTTGATGCTAACTCTTATGTTTGTTTCTTAATGTTTGAGTTTTTTATGTTGCTTAGCAAATTACCATAAACATGGTTGCTTAAAATAACACATTTATTACTTATGCTTCTGGAGATGAGTTGGACTTGGGTTTTGCTGGGCTAAACTCAGGGTGTTGATAGGGTTGCATTCTTTCCTGGAGTCTCTGCCGAGGTAGGGGGATCTTCTTCCTCGGTCTCTCCAACTTTTAGAGGCACCACATTCCTTGACTTGTGGCCCCTTCTTCCATCATTATGGCCAGCAATACCATCTTTTTCTCTGCACCTTCCTCTAGCATCGCCTCTCATCTCCTGAGATGGGAAAGATTCTTAGCTTTTAAGGACTCACAGGACTAGATTGGGCCCCTTTGCCTAATCCAGGTTAATCTCATCGTCTCAAGGTCTTTAATCATGCCTGCAAAGTCCATTTGACTTGGAAGGTAGCTTACTCTCCGGTGCTATGAATCATGACTGGAACATGTTTGAGAGGCTATTATTCTGCCCACTACATGCAGATTATTTATTGATGATTGACATCCCTAATGTATTTGTTTGTTTTAATTCTAATAGTACTGTTTTTTTTTCAACTTTAGTATTACTTGAAACATATTTTTTACTTTATAACATGTCCTATTATTTAATATGGCCATAATATTCTAATGTCCCAAGGAATGTTTCCTTATATAATTGAGTTTAGTGTGTTGATTAGCTGCTTAAGGTTTCTCCCTCTCCCCCATAGAAAGTTTTATAGGTATTTTAGTTAGATTTAAGAGGGAAAAGTTCCTGGTACTGATCCCCATTTTGCTGGCATCCATCTAGCCTGGCTTCATCTTTCACTTAGTAATTTTTATCTCTTACTCAGTGTTCATCACTCACTGGTACCACTGAGGTAGAAAGTATGCTTTCAACAGTGTGTGGAATGTGTTGTCACATAACTTTGGATGAAAGGGCTATTGCTGCCACTGGGGAAGAATTTTCTCAGTGAAGAGATGAAAGGGGATCATGTACTGGCAGATGAGAGAGTTGGTTTTTTTGGAAAAAGTTAAACCACATGTAGTGTCAAATGCTCTTTTATGTAATTCATGATTAAACTTCTTCAGGGGCTTGTGAATTCAAGAAATTTTACTCCAGTAGAGTTAACTAGTGACTACTCTGGACTTCCCCAAATTTAAGAGATTTGGAAATTGAGTTCTCTTCCAATAGCATTTATAGAGATAGGGACTTTCCTTAACAGCTTAAAGAAAAATTTTTTTAGAGATAAAAATTTTTATTTTTAACCATGAAGTCAATATTGAATTTTAACCTGTCAAATGCTGATTATTGGATCAAACTCCCATTATGGTAAGAGTGAAAAATCTGAATATATACTTAATGGAAAAGGCTTTTTATAGTATAGTTCTTCACAGAAAAAGAAAAGCTTTTTTTTTTTTCCTTTCAAAGATTGATAGAATTTTTGTGGTTTTAAAGTTTTGGTCTGATATTGCTTAATTAGAGTGAAATGACAGATTGTCCTAGTTTATTTATGTACAGGCGGGGTTAAGAGTGCTAATGAGAGAGCCTCTGTATCTATGTTGATGTGTATCTATAGAGTATAACCTTTGTTACTCCTGAAAGGATCTGAAGTATCTTGGATAAAATCAAGAGATAGTGAAACCCCAGCCAGATTCATGCAGGTATAAAAAGACCCACACCAAGTAATAGAGGAATATGGATGAAGAGTAGTTTTTGCACATTTTCGATAGTATTAGCCTGAGCGATGCTGTTGAGATTGTTCTGTTAATCCTTCAGTGACTTCCTTCAGTGGATAGAATAAAATCTGATCGGCACAGCCTGAGCTGCAAGGTCCTCCATAGGCTCCCTTCTCTGATGCTCTCACTTCATTACCTCCCACGGCGCCCCTCGTTCACCACGGCTTCCGTCTCTCTTCCTCTGTGTGTGATCTTCCCCCGGAGATTCACGCTGGTGTTTCTGGCGTATGGCTCAGGTCCCCAGCACTGATACTGCCTGTCCAGAGGTTGGCCTGCACCACTGTAAAAAACTGCCCTCTCCTCCTCCAGTCATAGCGTCTGTCATGATAGGAAATGACCATGTTCCATTGTTTAGCTGTTTCTCTCTCCCAACCAAAAGCAGGGACTTGGTGTTTTTCGCCATTAGTTCCTGGGTTCCTGGAACAGTCATAGTGCTTGGTTGGTGCTTAATAGACACGTGTCAAGTGATTTGTGGATGAGCATTTGGGAGGATAGTTGTTGCCTGGGCTCACTTGAAAGTCCAAGTTCAGTTGGATAGCATTTTGTGATTATTTAGTAATGACGTCTGCATATAAAGGAAAAGGAAAATTCAAGAAACTTGCCCCCTTGGTGCCGTTTCTAGATAAGATTTACGGAGACTCAGTTCAGTTCAGTCGCTCGGTCGTGTCCGACTCTGCAACCCCATAGACTGTAGCACACCAGGCTTGCCTGTCCATCACCCACTCCCGGAGCTTGCTCAGACCCATGTCCATCAAGTCGGTGATGCCATCCAACCATCTCATCCTCTGTTGTCCCCTTCTCCTCCTGCCTTCAGTCTTTCCCAGCATCAGGGTCTTTTCAAGACTACTTGGTTAAGAATTTAGCAGGATACCTTCATGCCTGTGTTCCCTCAGCCTAGGAAATTGAGTATCTACGGCCGAGGGATGTTGTGAGGGTTAAAAGTGATGGTGCATGTGGCGTGTTCGTACGGAGCCTGCGGCGAGGTAATTGCTCATTATTACTAGTCATTAACTTATCTAGTTGCTGGTTGTTGAGAAAAAAGGATACTTCATGCACATACTAAAGCTCTATCTCTGACTGCAGGACACTTTCAGCCTCTTCCTGGTCTGTGCTTTTATTTTAGCCTGGTGGCAAAATTGTGTTTGAGGTGTGTGTTAGTTTTCTGGGGCTGCCTGTATCAAGGCAAACCAGGTGGCTGTCTAAGCCGTACTCCCAGTTGCCAATAACCACAGATGTGTGTATGAATTAATTAAAGTTAGAATTGAGTTCCTCAGTCACAGTTAGCCATGTTTCAAGCAGGCAGTAACTACATGTGACTAGTGGCTCCATGTTGGACAGCCCCACATGTAAACGTTTCTCTTCTTGTAGAAAGGTCTGTTGGAGAGCACTGCTCGAAAGAATTAGGAAGCAGACTAGCTCTTTTATTTGCTTTGGGTAACTTTGTATAGGTTTATTTCTTGAATATATGTTGTGTTATAAATTTGGAGTAGTTCATAATAGCTAAAAAAATATTTTTATGGGTTTCTTTTAAAAGTTCTGGAGCAGAATGACTCATGAATGTTATTTATGAATTGTTTATTCACCAACTCTTTTCTTCATTGTCAAGAACATATGGAGTCAGTAATAGAACATACTGCATATCTTTTTTTTTCCCCCTGTATATTTATAACAAAGTGCCTGAAGGACACAAGATACTGTTTTATTTATTTTATTTGAATTATATGCCTGAGACTAAGCTCTTGTGTATTCGGGGCTACAATTTATAGTATTAATTAAGAACAGCTTTCTTTTTCTCCC
Organism: Aepyceros melampus; assembly: GCA_006408695.1. Classification (NCBI taxonomy): domain Eukaryota; kingdom Metazoa; phylum Chordata; class Mammalia; order Artiodactyla; family Bovidae; genus Aepyceros; species Aepyceros melampus. Next base: position 219,244 of record SJXQ01002686.1, read on the forward strand.
CAGAATGAATTCAATATATTCTTCATTATTATATGTGAATCTTGAGTTTGTTTTCATTCATGATTGTTTTTTCTTCTCTCCCTGCCTCCCACCCTGTGCTTTTTGCCTCCTGACCTTTCCTTTTTCCATTAATTCCCTCTCTCTTGACTCTTCTCTTTCTTCACTGACTCCTCCTCTTTCTTTTTTTCTCCCACTGCTTCCTCCAGTAACCTCCTTACTAGAAATGGAAATGACATAATATTCTCTTTAAAGCATTTAATGAGCTTCTTCCCTGCATTTTTGTAACCAAATGCTCCCCCCTCCCCCCACCTTTTCCTTAAAGATACATACAACAGTTTTTTAAAGATACAATTCAAACACCATACTACTCTTCCATTTAAAGTGTGTAATTCTGTGGTTTTTAGTCTATTCACAGAGTTATGTGACCACCACCACAATCAGTTTTTAAAATATTTTCATCACTTCAAAAAGAAACACAATACTCCTTAGCAGTGCCTCTCCTGGTTTTTCCCCTCCCATCTGTAGGCAATCACTCATCTACTTTGGTTCTCAAGGTTTCCCTGTTATGGTTATTTCATTTGGATGGAATCAGACGATATTTTTTTTTCCCTCTGGCCTCTTTCCTTTAGCATAATGTTTTTAACATTATTAATACTTCATTCCCCTTAATGGTTTAATGATACTTTGTTGTATGCATAATACCAGATTTTGTTTATCTGTTCATCAGAAACTGGGAGTTGGGTTGTTTCTACCTTTTGCATATTATGAATAATGCTGTGTCTGTGTACAAGTTTTTTGTGTGGACATATGTTTTCATTTCTCTTGGGTATCCACCTAGGATTGGAATTGGTGGATCATATTCTTGAGTGGTTTGAGGATCTGCTAGACTGGTTTCCAAAGCAGCAACATGATTTTATTACATTCCCACTAGCAGCATGTGATGAGGGTTCCAATTTCTCCATATCCTTGCCCACACTTGTTACTGTCTGTCTTTTTTATTATAGCCATCCTAATGAGCATGAAGTAGTATTTCATTATGATAAAATATATATAACATAAAATTTACTGTCTTAACCAGCTTTAAGTGTGTAGTGGAGTGGTGTTAAGTGCGTTCACTCTTCTGTGTAACCATCACCACCATCCATCTCCAGACATTTTCATCTTTCCAAACTGGAAATCCGTGCACATTAAATAATAACTTTCCACTTCCTCCATTGTGGTTTTGATTTGCATTCTTTGGTTGGCTAATGATGTTGAACATCTTTTCATGTGCTTATTGGCCATGTGTATAATCTTCTTGGAGAAGTGTTCAGATCTTTTGCCCATTTTTAAGTGGCTTATTTATCATTTTACTGTGTTGGAATAGTGCTTTATATAGTCTAGATTCAAGTCTCTTCTCAGGTATATGATTTACAAAAATTTTCTTCCATTTTCTATGTTGTTTTGTTATTTTCTGAGTAGTGTCTTTTGATGCACCAAGAGGTTTTAATTTTCATGTTTAGTTTGCCTTTTTCTTTTCATCGGTCATACTTTTGATGTAATAGTAAGAAACCATTGTCTTATACACAGTTCATTTAGCTTTATGGCTGTGTTTTCTTCTAAATTTTACAGTTTTAGCTTACCTCCAACTTTTCAGCTGTTCCTTCCACATGCTATTCTGACTCTTCTCTAGAGATCCTGCTTCTTACTCAGTCCATGAGCTGTGAAATTGGGCACAGTACCTCGTTCGAACTGCTGTGTCTCCCAGTGCATAAGAAAGCATTTTTGTTTTGGTTCCATCATTGAATTGTTTGCTATTGTACCTCTCTTATGCCGCCGTCATCCTTAACTGACGTGTCGGTTGTTCACCTACGCTGGCTGGGAAATTCGACCAACTCTTCCTTCCTTGGCCTACTGGTGTTTCTAATATTGTGGGCAATCTGAATGTCCATATGGAATGTCTTATCAACATTCTAACCTTCCTTCCTGTTCAACTCCAGTGGTTATCACTTTTATCCTTTTCCAGCAAATTGTTCTCATGACATGATCTTGCCGTTCTTCAAAAATGCTAAATGCTTATATCTGTCCTCTGTTATTGCCTCCTGTTCTCTTTTTCTTCTTTCTCTCTCTCTCCTCTCTCCCTCTTACCCATCCTCCCCTTCTTTCTTTGCTTTCCCCAGTGCCCAGCCACTTTGTTCTCCTTCTTGGCTCTGATCTCCAACCTGTACTTGAAGGATAATCTTATCCAACATGCATAGTTAATTTCCTTTTTTCTGTATCCTTCATGTCCATCCTATGAATCTCTCCATGCTATTTCCTCAGCCTTTTGAACCTTCCTCACATATGTTGTTGTTGTTCAGTCACTAAGTTGTCTGCAACCCCATGAACCACAGCACGCCAGGCTTCCCTCTCCTTCACTGAGTATGCTCAGATTCATTGTTCATCACATGTTAGATGTTCAATAAATGATGAGTGAATGAATGAATGACAGAATGAGCAAACCTTGGATCAATTTATTTAAATGTTCAGTTCCAGAGCCCTGAGAAAAATGACACCTGTACAAGGAGTCGCTGTTAAAAGTTCTTGGTATCTCAGTACTTCAGCAATTTTTATGTATTTCTAGTCTTTACTTCTTTTAAAAGGTACTAAACCTTTTAACACATATTTTAAACATCCACTGTGTTCTTATTTAACAATATTCTTTCTCATAGCAGATGAACTTTTATTTCATGTAGGAAATCGAGGCCAGCAGATGGGAATCTTACTTAGTGTTCTCTGGCTTCTACAAGAATCATAGCATCTGTTTTCATGCTTCCCTCCTAAGCCCCTATTTCAGAAGAGGATGACTCGGCCCCGCTCCCATTCTGGGCTTGTGTCTCTGCTGATGTTTTGGATCTTACTCTCTCTACCTCCTGAAGGACCTAGCTCTATTAATTATTTCCTCTGTCTCCAGTTCTTTTTTCTCTATGGCCCTTCTCTACTTAGCATGTATACTTTAAAAAAGGAAGGAAAGAAGGAAAGAAAGAATACACTAACACATATATACTCAACTTTTTTTTTTAACTACAGGAGTCCTCTTTCTCTTTTTTTCTACTTTGCTTTCAGTAAGCATCATCTGAATTAACTGTCACCATTTTCTTATGACTCATGATTAATGAACTGTTTCTCCTGAGTTAATGGACCCCTTTACTGTTAAATCAGTTTAGTCTTTATGTTATAGTTTTCTCTGAAGCATTTGACACTGTTGGCTGCTACTTCCTTTTTGAAGTCTCTGCTATCTTAGCTTTGATCACATTCTATTAATATACGGAAGCCATGTGGATTTCTTTTATAACCAAACTTAATGTTTCTAGTGGTTCTAGGTGGATATATCCATCTCCAGTTAGGTAGGTTTGTTGAGGAGTGAAGATCTAACTTTGAGATTTACTTTGCCTTTGACAATTTCTGAGCAATTATTGTTACCACCACCATCGTGCTGGGCTGAGTGATCTCAGGTGGAGCTGGATTCAGTGTGTTCTCACACGTCTTCCCTTATTTCCTATAAGGCACTGAGGCCAAAAGAATGTTTCAAAGAGATTTAATAAAGTGTTTTTAAAAAGTTCTTCTTGTTTCAGTTGAGTTTATTATGACATTTTTGTATAATAATGAAAGATTAAGAATAACATTAATGTTCATCAATAGGGGAATGTGTGGGTTGTTGCTGTTGTTCAGTTGCTAAACCATGTCTGGCTGTTTGCGACCCCATGGATGGCAACACGCCACACTTCCTGTCCTTCACTCTCTCCCTGAGTTTGCTCAAGCTCCTGTCCATTGAGTCACTGATGCCATCCAATCATCTCATCCTCTGTTGCCCCATTGTCTTCTTACCCTTTATCTTGCCCAGCATCAAGATTTTTTTGCAATGAGTTGACTCTTCACATCAGGTGGCCAAAGTATTTGGAGCTTCAGCTTCAGCATCAGTCCTTCCAATGAACATTTTGGGTTGTTTGCCTTTAGGATTCACTGGTTTGATCTCCTTGCTGTCCAAGGGACTCTGAAGAGTCTTCTCCAGCACCACAGTTCGAAAGCATCAGTTCTTCAGCACTGAGCCGCCTTTGTGGTCCAACTCTCACATCCGTACATGACCACTCCAAAAACCATAGCTTTGACTATACAGATCTTTGTCAGATAAGTGGTCTCTTGTTTTTAGTATGCTGTCTAGGTTTGTCATAACTTTTCTTCCAAGGAGCAAGCATCTTTAATTTCATGGCTACAGTCACTGTCCACAGTAATTTTGGAGCCCATGGGAATGAAATCTGTTACTGTTTCCACTTTTCCATCATCTATTGGCTACAAAGTGATGAGACCAGATGCCATGATCTTCATTTTTTGAATGTTGACTTTTAAGCCAGCTTTTTCACTCTCCTCTTTCACCCTCATCAAGAGGCTCTAGTTCCTCTTCGCTTTCTGCATTATGTTATATCCATACATAGGATAATAGGCACTAGTAAAATGAATGAAGTAGATCTAGCTGTATTGATGATGTCTAGAAAAAAAAAATCAAGGAACAGTTCTATTACTTTATCTGTCATCTATCTCATAATTTGTAAGGGGGCAAAAACACTACAGAACAGAACTGTGTATAAATGTTTAACAATTGGTATCAACTCATCAAACCATTATGAGTGAGTTCATCTTGAGGAGTGGAAATGGAGGGTGTTATGAATTACTTTATTTATCTTTAATATTTCTGTTTTGTAATAGAACAATACTGATTTTGAGAATTTTAAATGTAGAAAAAAATATGAGCTTATGACCTATTCTTACTTGTCTTGCTCTCCTTCCTCTAGCTTCTTGGGCTACAGTCTTTGCTTGTTTTCATTTTCCTTCCAAACTCTAGCCACTCTTCTGAATCCCCTTCGTGGGCGTCTCCTATCTTAATCCTGTTTATCCCTTAAGAGTCACCTTTGGTTCCCACTAAGCATTGCTGGATTACTCAGACGTATTTTATTATTAATGTTTTCCCTTTGTGTTCCTATGGCACCCTGGGAAATCTTTAGTCACTGGTATCTGGAGCAGGAGCCGTTATTTGATTTTGTATTCCATGGATCTGAATGGAGTACTCAGCACATGGTAGAAATTCATTAAAAGGGGTTTCAGTGTTAAAATAATAAAGCATCAAATTTGGAGTAGATCTTTTTAATGCCAGCAAGTCCTTTTTTGTAGGTTGTTGTATTATGCTATTTTCCTTGAAGCTCTGTGTGAAGATACATGTTTTAATTAATTGCAGTTTATATCTCAGGATGTGCTGAGTTTATATTTGATAGGCTATTCTAATTGAACTCCAGGCAGTTTATTTAAATGTAATATGATTTCTTTAATTATAATTGTAGGATGGAGAGTGATAATTTCATACTTCATTGTAACACAAAACAATATGGAGTATTTTTATACTATCTTCAAATGCTTTAATTAAAGAAGACCTGCATTTGTGTGTTTCAAAATGTGTTCTCTTGCCCCATGCAGAAGGATAAACAAAAATTAATGTTTCTTTTGCATATAAACTGCTTGCCTGACAGTTTGTTTTCTTTTTAGGTTCAACAGATAGATCGTGTAGTAGAAGTTGTGGAGGAAACAATTAAAGGTAAATGATGAAAGTGAGATAACGTGTATATTGTTTGAACTGTATCATAGATGAAGTAGATCTAAGTGTATTGATGATGTATAGAAAAAACAATCAGGGGACAGGTCTGTTACTTTATCTTTCACCTATCTCATAGTTTGTAAGTGGGAAAAAGCACTACGGAACAACTATGCATAAATGTTTAAAACTTGGTATCTACTCATCAAACCACAAAGTGATTTCACCTGAGGAGTGGTATTAGGGGGTGTTATGAGTGAGATAATGTATATGTTTGAAATATATCATGAAAATACTGTACTTATCATTTGTTAAGGATTTTTATGAAAGTTATTGTTGGACAAAAATCATAAAATTTTGTCCTTGCCTGCTTCGTGCATTGACCAGTCCAATATGGGAGGCATATGTTTGCTTGGCTTTTTATTTTAGTGTAAAATAGACTGAATCTGGGATCAGGAACATTGGATTTAATCTTAAAATAAGAAAATGGCTTTATTTGCTCTTTTTTCGGTTTTATTGAGGTACAATTGACATTTCTTGCTTGTTTTTATATCACATAATTGGTTATAGTTATTCCTTCTGATAGTACTCAGTTTTGATTTCTCTTCTATATGTAATTTTTGTATTTACACCAGAAAATAGAATTACACTTAATTAGCCAGTTTCTTTGAAATAGATTCTTATTGAAGCCACTGAGGAATAAACCATTCTTAATTCTGTGGATTAATTTGTAAATATTTATAGTCAAATTGCCAACATCCGTTGGATCATGGAGAAAGCAAGAGAGTTCCAGAAAAACATCTATTTCTGCTTTATTGACTATGCCAAAGCCTTTGACTGTGTGGATCACAATAAACTGTGAAAAATTCTGAGAGAGATGAGAATACCAGACCACCTGACCTGCCTCTTGAGAAATCTGTATGCAGGTCAGGAAGCAACAGTCAGAACTGGACATGGAACAACAAACTGGTTCCAAACAGGAAAAGGAGTACGTCAAGGCTGTATATTGTCACCCTGCTTATTTAACTTCTATGCAGAGTACATCATGAGAAACGCTGGACTGGAAAAAACACAAGCTGGAATCAAGATTGCCGGGAGAAATATCACTAACCTCAGATATGCAGATGACACCACCTTTATGGCAGAAAGTGAAGAAGAACTAAAAACCCTCTTGATGAAAGTGAAAGAGGAGAGTGAAAAAGTTGGCTTAAAGCTCAACATTCAGAAAACGAAGATCATGGCATCCAGTCCCATCACTTCATGGGAAATAGATGGGGAAACAGTGGAAACGGTATCAGACTTTATTTTTTCGGACTGCAAAATCACTGCAGATGGTGACTGCAGCCATGAAATTAAAAGACGCTTACTCTTTGGAAGAAAAGTTATGACCAACCTAGATAGCATATTCAAAAGCAGAGACATTACTTTGCCGACTAAGGTCCGTCTAGTCAAGACTATAGTTTTTCCACTGGTCATTTATGTATGTGAGAGTTGGACTGTGAAGAAAGCTGAGTGCCAAAGAATTGATGCTTTTGAACTGTGGTGTTGTAGAAGACTCTTGAGAGTCCCTTGGACTGCAAGGAGATCCAATCAGTCCATTCTGAAGGAGATCAGCCCTGGGATTTCTTTGGAAGGAATGATGCTGAAACTGAAGCTCCAGTACTTTGGCCACCTCATGCAAAGAGCTGACTCATTGGAAAAGGCCCTGATGCTGGGAGGGATTGGGGGCAGGAGGAGAAGGGGACGACCAAGGATGAGATGGCTGGATGGTGTCACTGACTCCATGGGCGTGAGTCCGAGTGAACTCCGGGAGTTGGTGATGGACAGGGAGGCCTGGCATGCTGCGATTCATGGGGTCTCAAAGAGTCAGACACGACTGAGCAACTGAACTGAACTGACAGAGTTAACAGGCACTATACTAAGCATGGAGTAAGTCATTTCAATATTTTACAACAGTGTTGTGAAGTGAGTACGTCTGTTTTCCTCATTTTTCAGAAGAGGAAGTTTGGACACAGGAGTATACAGGTAGTAAATGGCGGAGTTGGAATCCGAATCTAAGCATTATGACTCTGATGCCCCTGCTGTTAAATTTGCCACTCCATTCACGCTTTGCTATGATTGCCCTGCTCTCTCCTGGTTGAGAATCACTACCTTGACAAGTTGTTCAGCTGAGCTTCTTAAAGCAGTCTTTCAGGATGCTTGAGGATGCTGTTGCTTGTCCTGAGTGCCTGGCATACACTGTTGCTGTTGTTTAGTCATTCAGTTGTGTCTAACTCTTTGTGACCCCGTGGACTGTAACCCACCAGGCTCCTCTGTCCATGGGATTTCACAGGCAAGAACACTGGACGGGTTGCCATTTCCTTGTCCAGGGAATATTCAGGAATATTCCCAACCCAGGGCTCGAACCTACTTCTCTGCGTTGACAGGCAGGTTCTTAACCACTGAACCGTCTCAGAAGCCCACCAGGCATATACTAGTCCCTAAATTATATTATAAGAAAACTAAATGACAGTGAAGATAGGAGAAAAATCTAGCAGACTATGGGTGTGGCTATGACTTTTTAGATGATATGCCAAGAGGAACTGTCTGTGAAGGATAATTGATGACTTGCACCTCGATAAAATTAAAAACCTCTGCTCTGCAAAAGATAGCATCGAGAGAATGGGAAGATGATCCATAGACTTTTGCAAAAGACATACCTGATTAACTGTAATCTAAAGTACAGAAAATACTTCTTAAAACCCAGCAATTGGAAAATCAACAACCTGATGAGGAAATGGGCCAGTGACTGTATCAGAAATGTCCCCAAAGATAAACAGGTAGAAAATAACCGTATGAAAAGATGCTGCACATCATGTGTCATCAGGGATGATACCAGCCAGCCTCTTTGCTCCAGGAGTTAACCCATTACTACAGATTCAGGTTTGCTTGAAAGAAGCTTATTATGAATAACAAAAGATGCCCCTCCCACTGCTTTCACTCAGGAAATAATAAGAGTTTGAGGAAATCAGTACCAGGAATGAGGGATGGTTATGTATTTCTATATCACAGTATCACAGAAGGCGTATCACTTCCAGGTTGGGTTAATTAGGGATAGCCTCTCACTGAAGAGTTTTGCTTCAGTAGATTTATTGGGGGGATTGTAGTTGAGCTTTTGATAGTCTACAGCAAGAGTTGAGCTGAAGATGAAGTTGATGTGGAGTTGATGTGGGTGTTCACTGGCGGGTTGGTTTGAGTAGGAAGGTTGAGGATTTAAATCTTAGTAATACAAATCGGGAAAGGAGCACGTCAAGGCAGTACATTGTCACCCTGCTTATGCAACTTGTATGCAGAGTACATCATGAGAAATGCTGGACTGGATGAAGCACAGCAGGAATCAAGGTTGCTGGGAGCAATATCAATAACCTCAGATATGCAGATGACACCACCCTTATGGCAGAAAGCGAAGAAGAACTAAAGAGCCTCTTGATTGAAAGTGAAAGAGGAGAGTGAAAAAGCTGGCTTAAAACTCAGCATTCAGAAAACTAAGATCATGGCATCCGGTCCCATCACTTAATGGCAAATAAATGGGGAAACAGTGAAAATAGTGACAGGTATTAGTTTTGGGGGCTCCAAAATCACTGCAGATGGTGACTACAGCCATGAAATTAAAAGACACTTGTTCCTTGGAAGAAAAGCTATGACCAACCTAGAAAGCTTATTAAAAAACAGAGACATTACTTTGCCAACAAAGGTCCATCTAGTCAAACTTTGGTTTTTCTAGTAGTCATGTATGGATGTGAGAGTTGGACTATAAAGAAAGGTCAGCGCCAAAGAATTGATGCTTTTGAACTGTGGTGTTGGAGAAGACTCTTGGAGAGTCCCTTGGACTGCAAGGAGATCCAACCAGTCCATCCTAAAGGAGATCAGACCTGAATATTCATTAGGAGGACTGATGCTGAAGCTGAAACTCCAGTACTTTGGCCACCTCATGTGAAGAACTGACTCATTGGAAAAGACCCTGATGCTGGGAAAGATTGAAGGCAGGAGGAGAAGGGGATGACAGAGGATGAGATGGTTGGATGGCATCACTGACTTAATGGACTTGAGTTTGAGTAAACTCTGGGATTGGTGATAGACCGGGAGGCCTGGCGTGCTACAGTCCATGGGATCACAAAGAGTTGGACATGACTGAGTGACTGAATTGAACTGAATACAAGAGAATTTTAGAGACAGAAGAAATAATTTTAGTACATGTCCTTAGCTTGCAGATCAGGAAGCTGATCCAGGAAGGAGTTATGTGACTCATCTGAGATCTTCTGGTTAATGGAAATTGGGGACTGATTTTTCCATTCTTCTCTTTCTATTCCTTCTGTCAATCCTTAACTTTCATTAAGACAGCACAAGTTAGTAAATAATGTGGTCCTTGTAACAGTTAACTACTTTCTGTCTGTCAACTTATTTCTCCGAGGCTCAGTTTAAAATGGAGAGGATTAAACGGGTAAGACTTTTGCAATACCTGGCATATACTAGGGGAAAATTCTTGTGTATTTATTTCTACCTCTTTAATACTTAGGCTGCTGAAATAATCTAACTCTCCTTCAATAGTAGGGATGCTCCTTTCAATTGGACTGTGTACATGGCCCTCATGTTCTGGAAATGTTTTCCTCTCCTGCATGTGTACCTTCAATGGTTGCCTGTTACCTACCAGGTTAACTGGTGACTTCTGCCTCATTCCGCCATTTCCACTGTTTCTTCCATCACTTCCATAGTAAGCCTTTTGCTCCAGCCAGCTGGACTGTTTGATGTGTCTTGTATATTATTTGCAATTTGCTCTACATTTGTCTTAGGAACTTACACATAAGCAGAGAAGTTCTGTTTGCCCGCCAGACCCATTCCCTGCCCTTCCCCACCTCGACGTGTGTCCATGGAGGCAGACCTGTGTGGACCACATTGGTAGGATCCTTGTTACCTGGTGTCTAGTTGCATTTCTCCAGTTAGAGGTGTGATTAGAGTATGAAATGGGAAGATTCATTCCCTTCTCTCAATTCTTTCTTTCCTGCTCATCCAAACCCGAAGGTCGTAACTCCTATCGGGTGGCCCTCTCTAGTCATCTGTTTTTCTCCTGGTTCCTGTAACTCTTCTTTTCCTTTGCTTTTTCAGGCCCAAGCTGGAAACAGCATCCTGTTGTTGCTTGCCTGAGACTCTTGCATTGTCTCTTGTTGGTCTTCCTAACCTTGCCAAACTAGTAATTAGTGCCTTTATTAAAATCTCTTCCATTATGCAGTGTGCCATCTGCTTTGCTGGGACCCTGGTTGATAAATGCTCAGTGGAGAAGAAGGCTCTGCCCAGAAGGGCCAGATGGAATACAGGCTGACTAGGGGATTCTGCTGTAACTGTTTTCTTTCCACATTTGATTCCTGTTGGGCTCCCTCATATGTCTTCCTTGATGGGGATTTGGACACACAGCCTCTACCACAGCCTGTTTGCATTGTTTTTACATTATATGAAGTCATTAAAAAAAATATTAATAAGATACATTGGTGACAAAATATTTAAATCTATTGTATTGGATTGGCCAAAATGTTCATTCAGGATTTTCTGTAGGATGTTATAGAAAAACCCAGATGAATGTTTTGGCCAACCCAGATAATTATAGTAAAACCATATAAAGCATATTCCTTTTATGTCTCTGTTGGTTGGAGAAAAATGGAAAATTTAAGTTAACACTTAAAGACTTCTCAATGTTTAACAGTAGTGGCCTGAAAATACCATCCATATATATCATTTGTTTTAGGAGAGACTAAATTATAATGACTTTAGGATTTTTTTCTGTGTCATCTTCACAGTTTAACAAGATATGAAGCTAATGGAAGGAGTAAAGTATTTAAAGGATATCAGTTCAGTTCACTCTCTCAGTCGTGTCCAACTCTTTGCAACCCCATGAATCGCAGCAAACCAGGCCTCCCTGTCCATCACCAACTCCCAAAGTTTACTCAAACTTATGTCCATCGAGTAGGTGATGCCATCCAGCCATCTCATCCTCTGTCATCCCCTTCTCCTCATACCCTCTATCTTTCCCAGCATCAGGGTCTTTTTGAATGAGTCAACTCTTCGCATGAGGTGGCCAAAGTACTGGAGTTTCAGCTTTAGCATCAGTCCTTCCAGAGAACACCCTGGACTGATCTCCTTTAGGATGGACTATTTGGATCTCGTTGCAGTCCAAGGGACTCTCAAGAGTCTTCTCCAACACCACAGTTCAAAAGCATCAATTCTTTGGCACTCAGCTTTCTTCACAGTCCAACTCTCACATCCATACATGACCACAGGAAAAACCATAGCCTTGACTAGATGGACCTTTGTTGGCAAAATAATGTCTCTGTTTTTTAATATGCTGTCTAGGTTGGTGATAACTTTCCTTCCAAGGAGAAAGCGTCTTTTAATTTCATGGCTGCATCACCATCTACAGTGATTTTGGAGCCCAGAAAAAAAAAGTCTGACACTGTTTCCACTGTTCCCCATCTATTTGCCATGAAGTGATGGGACCAGATGCCATGATCTTTGTTTTCTGAATGTTGAGCTTTAAGCCAACTTTTTCACTCTCCTCTTTCACTTTTATCAAGAGGCTTTTTAGTTCTTCTTCACTTTCTGCCATAAGAGTGGTATCATCTGTATATCTGAGGTTATTGATATTTCTCCCAGCAATCTTGATTCCAGCTTGTGCTTCTTCTAGCCCAGTGTTTCTCCTGATGTACTCTGCATAGAAGTTAAATAAGCGGTGATAATATACACCCTTGACATCCTCCTTTTCCTGTTTGGAACCAGTCTGTTGTTCCATGTCCAGTTCTAACTGTTGCTTCCTGACCTGCATATAGGTTTCCCAAGAGGCAGGTCAGGTGGTCTGGTATTCCCATCTCTTTCAGAATTTTCCCCAGCTTAGTGATCCACACAGTCAAGGACTTTGGCATAGTCAATAAAGCAGAAATAGATGTTTTTCTGGAACTCTCTTGCTTTTTCCATGATCCAGCAGATGTTGGCAATTTGATCTTTGGTTCCTTTGCCTTTTGTAAAACGAGCTTGAACATCTGGAAGTTCACAATTCATGTATTGCTGAAGCCTGGCTTGGAGAATCTTGAGCATTACTTTACTAGCGTGTGAGATGAGTGCAATTGTGCAGTAGTTTGAGCATTCTTTGGCATTGCCTTTCTTTGGAATTGGAATGAAAACTGACCTTTTCCAGTCCTGTGGCCACTGCTGAGTTTTCCAAATTTGCTGGCATATTGAGTGCAGCACTTTCACAGCATCATCTTTCAGGATTTGAAACAGCTCAACTGGAATTCCATCACCTCCACTAGCTTTGTTCATAGTGATGCTTTCCAAGGCCCACTTGACTTCACATTCCAGGATGTCTGGCTCTAAGTGAGTGATCACACTGTCATGATTATCTGGGTTGTGAAGATCTTTTTTGTACAGTTCTTCTGTGTATTCTTGCCACCTCCTCTTAGTATTTTCTGCTTTCTGTTAGGTCCAGATCATTTCTGTCCTTTATTGAGCCCATCTTTGCATGAAATGTTCCCCTGGGATCTCTAATTTTCTTGAAGAGATCTCTAGTCTTTCCCCTTCTGTTCTTTTCGTTGATTTCTTTGCATTGATCGCTGAAGAAGGCTTTCTTATCTCTTCTTGCTATTCTTTGGAACTCTGCATTCAGATGCTTATATCTTTCCCTTTCTCCTATGCTTTTCACCTCTCTTCTTTTCACAGCTATTTGTAAGGCCTCCCCAGACAGCCATTTTGCTTTTTTTGCATTTCTTTTTTTGGGGGATGGTCTTGATCCTTGTCTCCTGTACAATGTAATGAACTTCCATCCACAGTTCATCAGGCACTCTGTCTATCAGATCTAGTTCTTTAAATCTGTTTCTCACTTCCACTGTATAATCATAAGGGATTTGATTTAGGTCATACCTGAATGGTCTAGTGGTTTTCCCTATTTTCTTCAATTTAAGTCTGAATTTGTCAATAGGACTTCATAATCTGAGCCACAGTCAGCTCCCGGTCTTGTTTTTGCTGACTGTATAGAACTTCTCCATCTTTGGCTGCAAAGAATGTAATCAGTCTGATTTCACTGTTGACCGTCTGGTGATGTCCATGTGTCGAGTCTTCTCTTGTGTTGTTGGAGGAGAGTGATTGCTATGACCAGTGTCTTCTCTTAGCAAAACTCTATTAGTCTTTGCCCTGCTTCGTTCCGTATTCCAAGGCCAAATTTGCCTGTTACTCCAGGTGTTTCTTGACTTCCTACTTTTGCATTCCAGTCCCCTATAATGAAAAGGACATCTTTTTTGCATGTTAGTTCTAGAAGATCTTTAGGTCTTCATAGAACTGTTCAATTTCAGCTTCTTCAGTGTTACTGGTTGGGGCATAGGCTTGGATTACCATGATATTGAATGGTTTGCCTTGGATACGAACAGAGACCATTCTGTCGTTTTTGAGATTGCATCCAAGTACTGCATTTCGGACTCTTTTGTTGACCATGATGGCTATTCCATTTCTTCTAAGTGATTCTTGTCCATAGTAGTAGATGTAATGGTCATCTGAGTTAAATTCACTCATTCCAGTCCGTTTTAGTTTGTTGATTCCTAGAATGTCGACATTCACTCTTGCCATCTCCTGTTTGACCACTTCGAATTTACCTTGATTCATGGACCTAGCAGTCCAGGTTCCTATGCAATATTGCTCTTTACAGCATTGGATCTTGCTTTTATCACCAGTCACATCCACAACTGAGTATTGTTTTTGTTTTGGCCCCATCCCTTCATTCTTTTCTGGAGTTATTTCTCCACTGATCTCTAGTAGCATATTGGGCACTTACTGACCTGGGGAGTTCCTGTTTCAGTATCCTATCATTTTGCCTTTTCATACTGTTTATGGGCTTCTCGAGGCAAGAATACTGAAGTGGTTTGCCATTCCCATCTCCAGTGGACCACATTCTGTCAGACTTCTCCACCATGACCTGCCCGTCTTGGGTGCCCCCACATGGCATGGCTTAGTTTCATTGAGTTAGACAAGGCTGTGGTCCATGGAATCAGATTGGCTAGTTTTCTGTGAGTACGGTTTCAGTGTGTCTGCCCTCTGATGCCCTCTTGCAACACCTACCGTCTTACTTGAGTTCCTCTTACCTTGGTCATGAGGTATTTCTTCACGGCTACTCCAGCAAAGCGCACCCGCTACTCCTTATCTTGGATGAGGGCTGTCTCCTCATGGCCGCCCCTCCTGACTTTGAACGTGGAGTAGCTCCTCTCGGCCTTCCTGTGCCCGCAGCCACTGGTCCTTGCACGTGGGGTTGTAAATTAAGGGATTTACATTTCTTTGAAAAATAATCATGAGCACTTAGTCTTGTTTCATATGATCATAAAAGTCCCTCCAGTCCCTTTTTGGTACAAAAGCTTTGAAGGAAATACAAATCTAAGCATTTTTTTCTGATACATGAAGTCCTCTAAACAAAAAAAATATTGAAAAAATGTTTTCATCTTTGTAAAAGATAGCCTAACCAGGTAACTTAAAATAAATGTTTGTAAGTAAATATTGCATATTTAAAATAGAAAAAATGTTTCTGCTGTTGCATTATATTTCTTCCCTCATCAGTCTCTAGTAAAGGAGGCCTCTGTTGTTTTATCTGTTTGCTGGGATTTCGTTTAGTCTAATTCCAGATGCCTCCAGGGTTGGTAATTCAGAGCTTTCCAATACGGTACAATCTGCAAGTTTAATTGATTTTCCATTTCTTCTGACTTCTTGGTAATTGATGTGATCCTGTATTAGACTGACCTGAATTCCCAGGGTACTTCACCTAACAGTTATTTCTTATGTAACACATTGCTGTTAATCTTTACTCTGTCAGAATTGTACGTTGCATTTGTTACTGATTTAAAATATAAACTTTTTGTAAATTGAGACTGCAAGGCAGAACTGTCTCAAGTATGGTTTTATCAGTGTTAATGACTGAGGAACCTCCCTACAAAGTCCAATGGAGATTTTCTTGAAGATACTTCAAACTTAAAGAGCAAGTGACCTGAGCTTGGATAAGTAGTCTCGTACACCTGGGATAGTATTGGATCACAGATAGAATTGGATCACATCTGCTTTTTCAGTACTTGCTTTTCAGTAAAATAATTTTCTTGATTTTTCAAAATATGCTTTGAAAGGGCACTCCTACACGGCCTCTCATTATGTGTAATCTCTGATGTAGTTACTATAGTTTGAACATAGTGGAAAAATGTGGATGTTTTGAACACTTTCCAGTGTCCCTGGTGCAGTTAGATAGGTGATAACTTCTGCCTTCTGATAACTAAAGGAGCCAGAATTTATTGCAGTCTTTTTTTTTTTCATGAGCCTGTTTGTTTTACCTGTATGTCTGTGTTAACCTATGATTACAGCTTGGTAAGCATTGCATTTTTGCCTCCTTAGATGTGTCAGTTGCTGTTCTTTCCATCCTCTTTCCTTTCTCTCCTCTCCTTTAGTTTCCCCGAATAACCATAGTCCTCTACCTTTACTTATTTGTCCTCTATATTTCTTGTCTGTCCTAGAATGAACTTTTTATTCATCATATCTTTTTTAGATAGCACTTTTCAAATCATAATAGTTTTGGAAATAAGACCAAGCAAATTTCTTGATGACCCCAAACAGCAGAGTTCTCCCATAAGACTGTAAGTTGATTTCTTCACATCACTTTATTCTATAATAGATGGTTTGGAATAATGACTGGATAGGACTGTTCATGAGAGGAAAACCACTGTGTCTTGTCTGGATATCTATAACTTTATAAATTATCGATCCTGTTTCTAGCCACAGAAATAATAAGCAGTCCCAGTATTATTTATCTGCTTCAAAAATAGCCAAGAGATGCTCTCCCAGGAGTCTTCTTTAAACATGGGAAATAGTTCCATTTATTTTATTTTTGAAAATAAAAGTAGTTAAGGAACTTTAAGTTGGTTAAATACTTTTCTGCCATTAAAGCTTTTAAAACTCAAATGCATAAGTATGTTTCCCAGGTGAATCCTGCTATGCTAACTTCAGTGTTTTATATGTTTTGGTTGTGTTAATTTAATTACACTCCTTTTGTGTGTTCATCACTTATATTTTCTATTCAGAGATGCATGATCTTATAGTTTGCAGCTACCTTTACTGATAATGGGATTTATTGATATGAAGACTTGGGTGTTTCATTAACTTCGATTTCTTGATTCCAGAGTGAGAGTGGGGTGGGTGCATAGTGTTGATTAGTTCGTTAGGTTGATGACTGTAACCTAGTTTTCATATAACTGTTATAATGGTTCACTGGATTTGATTGTTCAAAACAAGGAAAGGAAATTACTTTAAGTTTGAACTTCTCAGGCTTCCCATGACCCAGCCCGTGTGTTTGTGGTCTCAGTGATCGTCTGGCAAAGCAGCTTCATCCTTCCTTGTTTAAATATTAACAAAGACTTGCCTGCTGTGAAAATTGGGCTTACATGTTAACTCTTTGCAAAGTTTGATACTGCCTTGGCAGATTGCAGATTGTTGAATTCTCTAAAAATGCCTTATTATATTCTAAACTTTTGTGAGTGCTGTTCATGTTAAAACAGTTTATAAAGTTTGAACATCAGTCACATTAATCATGTCTGTAATAATTTTCTTTTCAAGTATTTGGTATTCTCAGATATAAAGATTTCTGAGTCTTGTAGTTCCAATTTCTGTTTACTCTACTTTATGGAGAAAGAAATGGCACCCCACTCCAGTACTCTTACTTGGAAAATCTCGTGGACGGAGGAGCTTGGTAGGCTGCAGTTCATGGGGTCGCAAAGAGTCAGACACAACTAAGCGACTTCACTTCACTTTGCTACTTTCTTTAGTAATGCCAAGTAGATCAATTAATCCTATTTTGAGGCTCTCATAGAAGTCCTTAAAATTAATATAATTAAAAAAAACTTCAGTGTACCTAAGTTCTTTTATTGTAACTATCTTTTTAGAGAATTAGTGTGTGGTACACTGCTTTTATACTCTGCTTGTGTATATGTGCTTTCTTACTATTTGGAAAAGTTTGTCTTCATTTAAAGACTCTACTATTTTTGTTTAGTAAAATGTGGCAAGAATAGTTGAGACTGTAAACTTAGGGAAAATAATCTTAGCAGCTTTATTACATTTTTTAAATAGAGAGTAAAATTGTGGGTTGATTGTGGTGTTGTCTGTTTCAATATGACTGTCAACAAAATAGTAAATTGTATTGCTAATTCTTCTTTAGTACATTATAGCTGAGTTCTATAAAATAGAAATACAAAGTGAAAAACCATGCTAGGTCATGTTAGAGGTGTACTATCTAAAACCCCAGGAGCAAAAAATACATAAAATTTTGACATCTTTGAAAATTTTCTTAAAAATATTTTATAGCCAGTAAAATCATATATCACAGACAAGTGAGAAACTGGCAACATAGAGTAATTTGATGGCTCAGATGTTACTGGACAGGAAATTGAAATCTGATCCTCTCTTTTTCTTGAACATTTTGACAGAAGAATTTACTTCATGAGACAAGTTGTAGGTTGTCTTCTATTAGATGATGTCATTGGCCCTTCCTTAGAAAATCTAATCTTGCTAGCAACTGATGTTGAGAAAGAATGCTCAGTTAATATTAAAGTTTTGTATCTAATGTTTGAAGATGCACTTATTTTCTTTGTAAACTTCATCTCATAACCCTATACAAAGCATACAGCATACATGCAGCCATTACTTCAGAGACTGCAAGAATAAATACCAATTTCGCTTACTTACTAGTTTGAGGATGGAAAAATTCATTTGCAATATCTCCAGTTAGGAGGTCAACTATGGATGGATTTTTAAGTAGAAACTTAATCAGTACTACTGTTTTATAACAAAGCCTATGCTGTATTAAATAAGAAAGAAATAGTAACTGAAATGTCTTCATAAAAGATGCCTTCCAACACATGAAATCTTTATTGTAACTCTGTAAAATAGAAGCGCACCATTTCTTTAAGCTGCCCTGAAGTCTGGTGCTGAAATGGGTGAGAATCACTGATTGAGACTGTGCAGGGTTATGCTGAAATACTTGGCTCTGATGCTCACAGTGTCGTGTTTAACAACCCACACAAGCTCCTTGGTTCTCTATTTCCTGGGCCATAAATTGTAGGCTATGATAGGTGCCTTCAACTCAGAAATTTTAGGAGTGTTGGGAGTCTGCAATATAAAACTGAGCTTCTGAGCCTGTCATTAGAAGGAAATGATGACATTTTGGACAGTGATCTCTAGCAAAAGTTACTGTAATGTCAGTAGCTTTTTCTCACAGCCTAATCTCCACATGCCAGGCTTTCCTTCCCCCCTCCCCACCCCCATGTTGTCTTACTTACAAAACGAATCTGAAGGCATTTGTGGCAAACACACTGTCCGTTTTTCTTCTGTGTCTTCATATTCTCCAGTGAAGAGGGTCTGAATAAAGACAGTTCCCTCAGTCCTTTACCCTTATTCCATTCCCTGGTATCACCCTCCTAGGTGGTGACAGGCTGTGTACTTCGCAGTGTTGCTTAAGAGTTTCGTGCTTCTCTAAAGCAACTTTCAGTTCTACCCTGGGGCCTGTTTATTTTGGGGCTTTGAGACAGGTATTTTGCATCTTGGTGGCTGGGATTGCTGGGTGGGGGGTGGGAAGTAATTTGAGAGGATTTAATGTAAGGCATGAACTTCACTTGCAGCAGTGATTCTCTAGAGTGTTTGCTGGGAGGGGGACCCTTCTCCAGAATGGCAAGATAGTAGGTAGGGTCTTTTATTTGAACCTCAGGAAGCCGGGGGGTGGGGGGGGGGGCAGGCGCTGGAGACTCTGCCATGTGGCCTCTCACCTGGATTCATTGCCTTGTGAGTCACTGGTATGATGCTAAGCATCCTGTCACTCAGGTGTCCTGGGGTGGGAAGATAGCCATGGCTGTCCGGCACCTACGCTTAGACTTACCCAGGGTCAGGTGCAGTTCCTGGTGCCCTACTTCTGCCTTCTTTCTCTTCCTTCATATCCAAGAAATTGTATCAGAATGCCAGTGAGTGATCTGAGAAGGATGACCTTGAATCTACTTTGATTTATACATTAAAAAAAAACCATTTGAAAACCTGATTATCATTATCAATGCAATTATTTGTGACCTATTTCCTAGCCCTCCAGAGGTTTAAAGATAAATGGAATCTGACTTTAACATACAGTGCTTTAAAGTTGTAAAAATCTCCCTGCTTTCTTCCTTTTGAGAAGCGTTATTTGCATTATAGGTCTTGATAGGATTACAATTGCATTAATTACAGTAGCAACTGTAATTAACTTCTTTCTGGCTCTTTGTAGCTTACCCTTTCGTATACGTTAATTCATTTGTACTCC
Organism: Aepyceros melampus; assembly: GCA_006408695.1. NCBI lineage: Eukaryota > Metazoa > Chordata > Mammalia > Artiodactyla > Bovidae > Aepyceros > Aepyceros melampus. Next base: position 239,217 of record SJXQ01002686.1, read on the forward strand.
ACAGGAACCTGGCATTGCTGATTATACCGTAATTGTGGTACATTGCACTGTACCATAATTTGAAACCTAGTCCTCTAATCTCCAGTTCTGTTAAGCTGTTACCTTGACTGGAGGGAAGTGAGAAAGTGAGACCTATTTATTATCTCCATCCCTCCTGACTATTGACTAAGGTCCTGGCTCACCTATTTCTAGTTCCCTGTCATATTCTTCACATTTTGTTCCTTCATATTTTGTTCCTTTACATGATTTCTTTTTCTCTCTCCTCAGTTTTGCATGCGATTTTATTTTGTGTCATCATAAAAAACTTTTTTATAAGGAGTTGATAAAGATTTGCTGGTGGCTCAGCTGGTAAAGAGTCCACCTGCAATGTGGGAGACCTGGATTCAATCCATGGGTTGGGAAGATCCCCTGGAGAAGGGAATACCCACTCCAGTATTCTAGCCTGGAGAATTCCATGGACTGTATACTCCATGGGGTTGCAGAGTCGGACATGACTGAGTGACATTCACTTCACTTCACTTCAATAAAGATTTGCTATATCTTTTAGAAAAATTCTGAAAAGCATAGTTTAGTCTTAATCTTGTTGTAGAGGTATTTAATTTAGGAAATGAGTGAGTACACATATTTGTTAACTGTAAGCAACCAATAAAAAGTTAATCTAATTAAAAAAGCTAAGAGATTCTGCAGAACATTCTCTTGGGTGTTTTTTTAAGGGTAATTTTTGAGGGTTTTAGAGTAAAACACAGTTTGTACAGTTTTTATTGTCAAATAATTAGGTCAAGAAGATCCTCCTGTGATTTTTAAGGATATAGCCTATGTTTTAAATTCTAGTTTTGTGTTTAGGCTAGATAAGTACTGAAGCTGTAACCAGAGGATTTTGATGTAGATAGCTTTCAGCCTTTAATATTTCATAATCAGTATTAATTGTAATTTCTTAAATTAAGATTGTTTTTCTTTTCCCTCCAGTATTCAACACTCAAGGTTTGTTTAAGCTTTAAAAATAATGTTTGACCAGTCTTCTGATTAGAACTAAGAATTCATCTCAAACCCACATAATTTCTACCTCATAAACTATGTTTAGACACATTTAATTTTTGAAGGTGTGGTTTTTTTACAGTGGGCTCCTTTATGCCAAGTCTTAATAAGTCTTTTCAGTGAATTCTGATTTTAGCGATAGGCTGGTTTTAAGAAGTGGAAAATGAACAAGCAGGAATTGTAGCAAAGATCTGTGCTCGCTGTGTTAGTAGTGTGGTGTCCAGATGTGCTGGGAAATGTATGTAGTAGTCATGTGTGTAGCTTGGCGCCTGTCTTGCTTGGCCTCCCACACTACCGCGTCATTTCTCCTGGAAACCTTTCCTGATCTTTTTCCTTTTTTAAGGAAAGCTGTCCGCTCTCTCATGGTGAACCACTGTACCATTGAACCACTGAACCACTGTACTTCAAGACGCTGATCACTGCTGGCACTTCATTCCAGTTAGTTGTTTGCAAGTTGTTTTCCTCAAGACCTTAAATCCCTTTAGGGCAGAAGTCACTGTGGTGACTCAGGACAGAATAGTTTTGGGGGATCAGGGTGTTTGTATTTGGGGACTCTTTATGTTGTACCTAAATAACAAATATAATATTTCAAACATACTTCATTTTTTACTCATCTGTGGCACTTTGGAGCTTTCTGTTCCAGTTATGCGTGTGCATTAGTGTATTGCATTGTGATATAAAATGTGCTTCCTCTTTATTTTCCTTACATTTTTACACTTCTTTCGCTGTCCACATTTCTGCAGAAAGGCAGTGATGATGCCTGTCACAAGGGGTTGAGTGTGAATTTAAAGCCAGTAAGCAAGTGCCAGATGCCCCCTTCCCTACCTTCCTTCCTTTGAGGCTGCTTTTATACTGTTCCCACCTCTCCTCTGTCATATTTTATAATGATTTGAATAATAGCAGGAGGAACTTGACATATTCATTTGTGATTGGACTTGGGGATTGGAGCTTCAGTTTTTGAAAGTTAAATGTGGCTTGCAGGTTCTCAATTCTTGTATAATATCTTTCTCTCTTTTTTTTAAAGGACCCTCGAATGCCATCTGTTATTAGGTCTGTTATCTCTGCTTTCCATTCCTGGTACAGTAATTTGGGAATGTGGGTTTGAGCTGAGCAGTGATTAAGATTTTGCATTACTGCCATGGGTGCTTTACTTACTGAAAGTGAAGTAGCTTTACTGCTATAAACATTAAAGTCTTGGAGCTACTTAACTTTAGAATTCAGGAGAGCCTACTGTAGCCAATGACCTGAGTTCTTTAAGAGTCAGTACTAAGGTGGAGTTATGACATGGAACTGCTTGGACATTTGAATATTTTGATGTACACTTGGTTTAGATTGTGAAAAATAAGTTGGCACCATACAACTCTCCTTTCATTGTCATAAAAGATATATCCACTTGGAAAAGAGGTAATTAAAACATACAATTAAGTGCTTTTGGTAGTTTGCCTCCAGAGAATATCTCCATTAATGAAGATATCTTGGTTATGCAGATTGTTTATTATAAGTATTCTTTGTCCAGTGTGATGACTTTAAAATAGTTGCCATTAGTTACACCAATAACACTGTGCAAATAAAAAAAAAGTTGCCTTAAAACATTCCATTCCAACGTGTTTTCCTCTTTACATCTTCCATAGTTCCAGCTGTTGCTGCTGCTCCTAAGTCACTTCAGTCGTGTCCGACTGTGTGTGACCCCATGGACTGCAGCCTACCAGGCTCCTCCGTCCATGGGAGTTTCCAGGCAAGAGTACTGGAGTGGGTTGCCATTGCCTTCTACCCATAGTTCCAGATCATACATTAATTCACATCATTATAATTACAATATAAATACATTTTTGTGCAATAAGAGTTTTGATACTGAAATAACCTTCAAACTTTTAGTGGGGGTTAGGCTTTGTATTCTGTTCTTGTCCTGTCTTCCTCTCCAACCCCAAACTCTGAAAATGCATGCTGGTAACATCAGAACTTTAGTAGGCTTTCTTCACTTTTACTTTGATTCACGCTTTGAATTCTGTCTTTTTGGACAATTGATTCTTACTATTCTCTTATTGTGTTTTTCTAAGTGTCATTGTTCTAGTTAACATTAAAAATTTTCATGATTGCTAAAATCTTAGTAGTTAAAATTGGCACTCAAGTGTACTGATCTTGTGTTTTTGCATCAATTCTGGAATTTCAGGTAAAAATTTCCAGCTTAGATTAGCTGCTTCTTTCATTTAACCCACTTTCTTTGTTTTACTTTGCTCTCTTCTTTTAAGATGACAGTATTTCAAGAGAGTTACTAAGTGTGACTGTTGGAGAATGCTGGCTTTCTTGGGAGGAGCCTACATCTAAAGAATGACATTGGTTGGAGTAGAGACAAACTTTTGGCCAAGTTTTTGTTTTTCTGTGTAATTAAGTAGTTAAAAAGCCTTTGGAGGCTATGCCAAGAAACAATGCCAAGCATTTTGTAGAAAAACAGAGTAAATTGAGCACTGACTTTCTAATATTCCTAAACCGTATTCACATTGATAGGACTGTATTTACTTAGGTGAGAGCTGTGTTTGTAGTACATTTACTCATTTTTAGAAATTTTTGCTTGAGTATATATCTGTCTTCTCTTACCCTCTGTCCCCAGCATCGTGTTGGATTGCTTTATTAGGAAGTTTTCCAGCGGGCTGACCCAGAGCTTAGGGTTCAGATAGGTCTTTGGAATGTCTATTAATAGGACTGAATTTGTGTGAAGTGAGAGCAGTTTAGTAAGGGATGAAAAAAATTTGGCATGAGGCCTCTCTGGTGGTGGTGGAGGTGGGTGGTCACATATTAAGGAAATAGTGAATGGCCTTTAAAATTAGGTGGAATGGATGAAATATTAAAGGAAAGTCTGGCTGTTTATAGAGCTGTTAAAAGAAAAAGAAATTAAAAGGAAAAGAAATAAACAATTGAAATACAAGCTGCCAGATTACCAGTGCTTCTCTAATGTGTAATGATATTCTAAGGCTTTTGTATAACTCACTTTAGTTTGAAGAATCAGAGAGGGAGGTTTGATTTTTATATGGAAACATAGTTTCATTAATAAATATGTGTTTTGTAGGTAGTCCTATTTCTATCACTCTCTGTGTGTGTCTATTTATATATACACTTATATTCCAGGGGTTGGTACGTTTCTGCTTGTAAATAACATTATTATTGGATTCCTGATATATCGACAGATTGGGTTTTCTAGTATGTATGGGTGGGATGTTTTTCCTCAGCTCTAATAACGTTCAATGCAGTTAGCCCTGTGAGATTTAGAAAAGATTATTTGCTCCTGAAAAATCCAAAAGAACATTGAATGTTGATTCAACAAGTATAGCAATTATTGTTCAAAACATGCCTTTTTCATATAGATTTATCAGTATTATGAATTCACAAGTATGCATAAATAGTGAATTATATAAAGCAAACTAGCTTTAGGTTCCATACTTTGTAATGTGTAATAATTTTAGCTAATAAAATGGTTTAGTAACATTCTTTACTGAATTAGATCAAGTGTAAAAACCAGCACAGAATCAGGGTTTTGTAGCTGATTTATAAATAACTGCTGAAAGCCTCAGGCTTAAAATTAAATTTGGTTTAACAGGATGAATTTTATGTGACACTTGTAACAACTTAGAGAGATGTTTATTAAAGATAGTTAATAAGCCCCCGAGACATATTTGACCATTATTTAAAGGAGATGAAATGTGAATTTACATTGAAAATTGGAAAGATAAAAGATCTCTGGAAATAGAACATTTGAGTGTGTCCCATTCTACATATAAGGCAATCTTTTTTCATCCTTGCATTAAAACCATACATTTCTGTTTTAATCACTTACATCTTTATTTCTGTCTGCTCAGAGGTCTCATGTTATTATCAGTTGACCTGGCCATCCTGAGCATAATTGTTGCCAACTATTCCTATTAATACTTCCTCCTCTTATTATGTGTGATTGAAAAAGTGAAAGTTGCTCAGTTGTGTCTGACTCTTTGCGACCCCATGGACTATATAGTCCATGGAATTCTTCAGGCCAGAATATTGGAGTGGGTAGCTGTTCCTGTCTCCAGGGAATCTTTACAACCCAGGGATCAAACCCAGGTCTCCCGCATTGCAGGTGGATTCTTTACCAGCTAAGCCTCAAGAGAAGCCCAACAATACTGGAGTGGTTAGCCTATTCCTTCCCAGGGGATCTTCCCTACCCAGGAACTGAACCGCGGCCTCCTGCATTGCAGGCAGATTCTTTACCACCTGAACTATCAGGGAAGCCCATTGAAATGATGTAAAAATTAATATTTTCACTCGGCTTTTCTTTCAAATTCTGTTGTCCTGTTTTCTTTTCTTCCTCTCCTTCTCTTTAGCCACAAAGGGTGATGAAATTCACAGTAGTCACAAAATAAATCAGTATTCATTGAACAGCGTTCTTTTTCCGTTACAGCGCTAGGCATCAGTGACCATACAGAAGGAATCGAACAGAGACGCCGTGTGTGAGTGTCTAATGGTGGTCCATGTGGCTTGGTCCCTTCAGAAGTATAGCATGTTCATTTTCAATATAAATTTGTTCTCAGAGTTTCCTTTTTGCCTTCCACATTTTTATTCCTTGAGCATGTTTCCCTTTCCTGAGTCCTTTTTTCCTATCTTTCTGTCCCACAGATAAACCTTGTTTAAGACATCTTCAGTTTTATTCTTTATTTTGCCAAATTTCAGTTTGTTTTAGAGAGTAATACTGATACCTACTCATATAATGGGTAGTGATTTGTATTAATATTAAGAGCATATGTTTTTATTCTGTGGTCTATAGATATAAGAAGTTAATTTGATGCAGCAATTCTGTTTGCAAAAAGATTTTTAAAAGAGATGATATATAACAGGTATAAAAGTTTTATACTGCTAGCTTGTTTTTATTTTTATTTTTAATAATCATTATGTGATTTAATTTCCTTTCTCTAATCTTTGGCCAGATATAATGAAGAGCTTTTATATTATTTCCTACTTTATTTTTAGTGTACTATATTTTTTCAATGAAAAAAAAAAAAAAACCAGACTATTGTTAGGTCTGCCACTCTTTAATGAATCATTGGATTGGAAAATAACTCATTATATCATCAGGCAGAGATATGTTCCTTTATTTGCATGTAGATAGTGGAGATGAATAATTTGTCAAATGTTATTAGTACGGGCTCATATAGCTGAAGTCTCAGCAGGATTAATGAAATTTGTCTCATGCTAGTATGAAAATAGCATGCCTTTGCATAGTCATTATTGAACTTTTGGCATCTCTCAGAACTATTATGTTATCATGCCAATCTTGCTCACCTCTTCATTAACTGGACTTGTGATGGAAAAGTTGAACTTATCTTGGAAATCTGTGAAATCTGGTATGCCAAATGCTTGCCTGAGTCAAGCTTTGTTTCTCCATCAGAGCAAGAATTTTCAGAGTAAATGAAGTACTTAATGTTTCTTATTAAAGTGATTAGTACAAAAAGGCTATGACTAATGGTTTTATTACTTCTAGTCCTGAAAAGCTATCTGTACAGGAGATGTTTAAGCAATATATCTTTCTGAATTGAGGGATGATGAAACATACATATAATTGCTTATATGAATCTTATATCTGTGCTAATTATGTATTTGAAGTTATTTTAAATAATTGCTTTAAAAAATTTGGCTTTGATTAGCTTGTGGCATAACTGTATGTGAAGGTCAACAAATCTCCCCACAAGCAGCAATAAAACTGGACAAATGGTCAAAACCAAACCATTCTGGCACTGTGGAAATTGACCAGTAGCAGTCAGCAAACTGAGAAGTGTTTCTTTCTGCGAACAACTAAACTTTGGGTAAAAGCAGTGTGAGTCTAAGGTGTTTGTGCTTTCGGTAAGAATAGTGTGAGTCTAAGGTGGTAAGGTTATTTTCTTTCCTCAGCTCCATAAGCAAGGTTGTTCACCTAGAGCAGAGCGGGCTATGAAAACCAGCAGCTTCACTGCTGCACCAAGAAGCCTCAGTTGACTTGAAGAACTGTTTAGACTTTAATGGCAAGTGGCTAGGGGTGAGTAGGTTTGGGGGTGGGTATGGCAGTGGTAGGTAGGGGATGGAGTGTCTCTGACTCTATATACCTGAAGTTGTAGCTTGTTTGGCAGAAGTAGTAGACAGACAGACTAGCCACAGCTTTAGCAGAGACTTCTGGGAAGTGAGACAGAGAGAGGATGCTTGATAACTCTTCACAGACTGAAGTTGATTAGAGGGTATGTATGCCTAGCAGGGACCAGAGCGGGCCTTAAAGCCACTTAAACTTACCTGTCTGCTGGAGCTTGTATGGACACCCTGAGAAGATGGGAGGGGACCCAAAAAAGTGCAGGAGAAAGTAAAAGGTGGGGCAGATTTGAAAATGGCCCTAACATTGAATGCTCTCAGCTCACACACTGATTGGTCAACAACACGTAGTTAGGAATTTTACTGGCTTAAGATGTTTGAGCATATGTTGACTAGTCCTTCACTTAGCTTTGCTATGCAGATACAGAATTGATTGCTAGAAAGTTATGTCTGGGGACATAAAAGCCAAAAAAAACCAAGAAGAGAGATCAATGGCCATTCATTGTGGAGACATAGAATTCATAGATTTAGTCCAGGTGAATTACTAAACAAAGACAGTAGCAACCTTTAGGGGATAAATCTGAATTGAGAATTGCTGCAATATATTACCTAAAATTTCTAATATTTAATAAAATATTATAATAGATAAAAATAAACCAAATATACGTGTAAGTGAGCCACTTGGCTATGTAGCAGACATTAAACACAACTTTGTAAATCAACTATGCTTCAATGAAAGGAAAACAAAACCAAGTATAACCATAATCAAGGTGGGACAAAGCAGTAAGTATCAATTGTCTTTGGCCAGAAATGTTGGATTTAGAAGACAGAGACTTGATAGAACTAAGTGAAGTGATGTTAAAAGTCTTAAGAAAAGGATGATGACAATGACTTGAATAAAGAATCACAAAATAATGAAAATTATATGAGAACCAGTAGGAAATCTGGAGTTGAAAAGTACAGTAGCTGAAGTGAAACATGCATTAGCAAGGCTCAACTGCATATCTGAGATGGCAGAAGAAGATTTGTGGATAGACTAAGAAAGACCTGACTTGGGTAGGAGAGCAGATGAAAAATGAGAAAGGCTTCAGAGACCAGTGGGACATCTGGCACACCAACAGATGTATCATCATAGGAGTCACAAAAGAATCCAGTAAAAAACAATAACAACAACATTTTTTAACAGTACTGGTGAAAACTTCCCAAAGCTGATGAAAACTGTTACTTAGCTTTTTGGATCCAAAAGTGAGTTCCATGTGGAAAAATCCCAGAGATCTGCACCTATGCACATCATAGTCATTGTTGAAAGAGAGGGAAAATCTTTATTGCATAAGACAAATGACATATTAATACTATGTGTAGGAGAACAACAAGATTAATGGTTGACGTCTCATCAGAAGCAACAGAGGTCAAAGGCAGTGGAGTGATGCATTCGGTACTTAGAGAATAAAACTGTCAACTAAGATTTCTATATTTAGCAAAAGTATCCTTCACAAATAACAGCAAACTAAAGACATTTCCAAATAAAATTTTTTCTTGGTTTACAAGAAATATTAAAGATAATTTTTCAGGCAGAAAGTGGTGCCAAAAGGAAATTCCCAGGGGGAAATGAAGAGTGCTAGAAGTGGTATAATGTGCATAAATATATTGTACTCTGTACATAGATATTTTTAACATTAAAAAAAAACATGCAATTGTATAAAACAACAATTCTAGCATTATATTTTTGGGTTTATACAACTATTTGAGGGCTTCAACAGAGGGTGAGATGGCTGGATGGCATCACTAACTCGATGGGCGTGAGTCTGAATGAATTCCTGGAGTTGGTGATGGACAGGGAGGCCTGGCACGCTGCGATTCACGAGGTCGCAAAGAGTCGGACACGACTGAGTGACTGAACTGAACTGAACTGGTGCCTGAGATGGTAAAGAATCTGCCTGCAATGCAAGGGACCCAGCTTTGATCCCTGGGTTGGGAAGATCCCTTAAAGAAGGGAATGACTGGCCGCTCTTTCCAGTATTCTTGCCTGGAGAATTCCATGGACAGAGGAACTTGGCGGGCTACAGTCCATGGGGTCGCAAAGAGTTGGACATGACTGAGCAACTAACACTTTCACAGCAGTGTGTGTTAATAGGTGTGATGACAGTAGCACAAAGGAGGAAGAAGGAAAGGAAGCTGGGACATTGAATATCTGTGTGCAAAAATAAAGTTAGACCTTTATTTTAAAAACTAACACAGTGGGCCCTAGACCCAATCATTTGAGTGAAAATGATAAAACTTGTAGAAGAAAATGTAGGAGAAATCTTTGGGCTCTTAGTCTAGTCAAAGAGTTCTTAGATATGACACCCAAAGCATCAGCTATAAAATAAAATACAGTAAGTTGAGCTTCATTAAATTTAAAAAAGCCTCAGTTTTCAAAATATGTTATCATGAAAATGAAACTGTAACCCACAGACTGAGAAAATATTTACAAATCATATATGTCATAAAGGTCATATAACCAGAATATGTGAAGAATTCTTATAATTCAATAATAAGACAAACACTACAACTAAAATATTGGCAAAATACTAGAGTAGACATCTGCATTGGTGAGGGTTCCCCAGAGAAAGAGAGCCCAGTAGGGTGTGTATGTGTATGTAAAGGCTTATCTTATTATGTTACTTGCTCCCACTGTCAAGGAGGCTGAGAATTCCCAATAGTCAACAAGGTGAAGACTTCAGAGACCTGATGTTTAGTTCTGGTCCAAGCCCAAAGGCCAGAGAATCAGGAGAGTTGACAGTGTAAGTTCTGGCAAGCAATTGGGAAGGCATGAGACCCCAGAAGATCTAATGTTTCATTCTGAGTCTGAAGGCTGGCAAAGACCGATTAGTCAACTCAGTAGTCAGGTGGGAGGAGTTCCCTCTTACTCAGCCTTTTTGTTCTATTCAAGTCTTTGATTAATTGCATTATGCCTACCAGTGTTAGGCTGAGCAATCTGCTTTACTCATGTTTACTCATGTCTACTAATTCAATATCAGTCTCAGGCAGAAACATCTCTACAGACACACCCAAAATAGTGTTTGGCTAAATGTCTGGACACCCTGTGGTCCAGTCAACTTGACATATAAAATTAACCATCACAACATATTACCCATTGGGAATACAGTTGGCTAATCACGTGAAAAGGTGCTCAGTATCCTTATCATCATGGAATGCATTGTTATCAAAGCACGATAATATACCACGACATGCCCACTAGAATAGCTGTTCTCAGAAGTTACAGTATGAGGTCTTGGTAATGGGGAGAAACTCAAATCCTCATACATTGCTGGTGGGATATAAAATGGTAGCTGCTGCTGCTGCTGCTGCTGCTGAGTCGCTTCAGTCGTGTCCGACTCTGTGCAACCCCATAGATGGCAGCCCACCAGGCTCCCCCGTCCCTGGGATTCTCCAGGCAAGAACACTGGAGTGGGTTGCCATTTCTTTCTCCAGTGCATGAAAGTGAAAAGGGAAAGTGAAGTTGCTCAGTCATGTCTGACTTAGCGACCCCATGGACTGCAAGCCCACCAGGCTCCTCTTTCCATGGGATTTTTCAGGCAAGAGTAATGGTAGCACTTCTTTCAAAAACAGTTTTTTCTTATAAAATTTAAATTTACAGCATAACCCACAATTTTCCTAGATATCTATCCAAGAGAAATGAACACATATATCTGCATGAAGATCTGTATTCAGATATATAGAAGCATTATTATAAAAGGTGTTAATTAGAAATAGTCCAAATGTTCATCAACTGGTTGATAGATTAACAAACTGTACTTTGGTTTGGGAGCAGGGATAGACTATAAATAAGCTTGAGGGAGTTTTGGACGTGATGTTCTAAATATTCTAAAAATGGGTCATGATGGCTGTACAGCTGTATAAGTTCATTTAAAATTGTTGAATTGTGTATGTACAGTGGGTGAGTTATATAGGATGTACCTCAATGATACTATTAAAAAATTATATGTACATATATAAATAAAATGGCAAAATAATAATTAGGAAATATCAAGCAGATGGAAATTCTTTGTTCAGTTCTTCCAACTTGTCTGTAAGTCTACAGTTAATTCAGAATTTTAATGGGTCTTAGTGTTCTGATTCTTTTGTAATGGTTTTTGAAAAATTGTTTAAAAACTTTTTTTTTCTTAAAAAATCCAACCCTCATGTGTCATTTTATCTCAGCTTTTTATTTTTTTACTTCTTTGATGACAGTTTGCCTTGAGCAGATGATCTGCTTTTGCATTCGGCCTTCAGGACCAGTGCCCAAGTAAACCCTTCCTACTTCCTGTACATGTCTGTGTTAGAGACCACTCAGACCTGTGGAATGGCACTCTGAAGATACTCCTATTTCTCTCATCTGTGCAGTATAAGTGTGCAAATATTCTAAGCAAGGCACTTAGGACTGGAAGACTTGGCCATAGCTGTCTTTCCCTTTGGTAGTATTACTTAGGGTCAATGATCATATCTTCTCTGGGTCATTTTTGTTTGTTTTCATAAAAGAAAAAGTTAAATGCAAATATCAACACATTTGTTGAAAGCAGTAAATTAAAGTGATGTTGTATGACTCATGCTCACATATATTTATGTGCTTTATTTGAAGGTCACTCTGTGAGACTGTTGGGTCAGAAAAAGGATAATGGAAAACGTTTGGGGGGAGCACGACTGGATTTGCCAAAGATAAGGAAGAATCCACTGATAGAAATAATTTCCATCAATACTGGGTAAGCTTCTCTTGCACTTATTCATTAAACATTCAGTCATTCAGTGTACTCTAGTTCTTTTTGTTTGTTTGTTTTCCTAGCTATATGATATAGGAAAGTAATTGAACATTTCCATGGGAAAGAAAAATAAAAATGAATTTTTTAAAGAATCATACCTGAATATCATTCCCTCTAAGATGTTCCCTGTACAGAGTTGCGCTTATATTTACAGCAAGGGTTTTTGTCTTTATAAAGATAAAAAATTTAAAAATTAACATTATTCTAACTTCTCCTTTTTGGTTATAAACACGGATTTTATTTTTCAGCTCTGCCCTTGGATAAAATCTTTTTAAGAAGAATATTTCATTCTGTAAAATGGTTACTACACCCATCATCTTTGACTACTTTATGAGTGGGTTTTATAGTAAATATTGCCCAAGATCCTAACCATATTCTGATTCTTAACTATCTGAAATGAAGGTTTTTCAGTGTTACTTTTATGAGCCTTAAATTGCAAATAAATACACGTGTGACTGGATATCAAGTACTCTGAGTTCCATGTTGATCTGAAATTCTGCCTGACTCTTAACTCCTGGGATAACCAGTCATACTTGGTTTTATTTCCTTTTGTTTAAATTATGACTGCATCTGATAAAGTTACTTATTTTCCACTTTGATCTATATATAGGCTGATAATAAATTTAAACATCAAGGGGTCCCTCCATTTATGCATCTGCCTCACATTTCCCACAGATTTAAGCCTTTCTGCTCCGTTAAAATTTCATCTTCCTTCCCTCTTGTAAAAAATTGTTCTTTACCTGCCCTTTGCTTTCTTCATGCTCTTTCCCATTGAGAACAGGTGAACTCATCTTTCCTGCTTCAGCATCTTCCTGCCTCTTTCCCAGCCCGTGCCATCCTTTACCCCTACACTATGGCAAGTGTCTTGTCACTGGTCCTCTTTGCTCTTGTCTCATCACCTTCTGGTTCATCCCACCACTGCGGTCCAAGACCAGGGAATGTTGATTTTCCCCTAAAAGCCCTCGGGGACTTTCAGCTGACTTTGTGAACTTGGCCAGGACTAACTCTGGCTCTCAGTGTGGAAGATTCAGAACCCTCCCCGCCCCCATCCCCACTTCGGGCAATCCTGCTGACACTGTTGTGTGCCCCTTTCTGTGGGTGGCTGCTTGTTCCTCCCTATGACCAGACTGAAAACCTTCCTCTACACCTACAGCGTTCCCTGTTTGCCTTGCTTGTGGCACTTTTCAGCAGGTATAGTTTATATTTTCTGCTGCACCATGAGCATCGTGAGTTTAGAAAGTATTTCAGTTGTCACTGTTACTACCTCTGACTTCAGTGTCTAGTACAAAGTGAGTACTCAATAAATGTTAAATTGATGTTGTATTTTTAAATTATTTCTGATTTATTTGGCTACACATTTTTCAAAATTTCCCTTAGGTAGCAATTGTAAATGCATTAAGTTAAATTTCTTCCCTTATATTATAATTTAACATTTCCTTCTCCTGGACTTAATGTTTCCTAAAATGAGGCTGGGACTTTTTAAAGCTTGCTGGATATTTCCTTTCACTCTCTCATCTGCTTACATCTCTCATATTACTGTATAGGATTGCCCCTTAGTAAGTAAATTAGCAAACATTCTTCCATCATTAAGAGGATTCAGTTCATACTGTCACTCCTTGAGGTAAGAGTTTCTAAACTTTTCTGACTGCTAATCATTCTTCAGAGTCAATTGGAGCCTTATCACTTGTTCCCAGATGAAAGTATCTCTGTGTTTGTCAACGATGTCACTCTTAACATCTTTACCTTGATTTTTTTTTAAACCTCTGATAGAGCTCATAGCTTTTTTTGTTTATATTTGAATATTTTAAGAGTTCTATGGGTAATTATCTTTCAAGTGAAAATGATCACCTCCATCAAAATCTTAATGCTTTTCAAAGTTTTATGGCTTTCAAATTAAATATGGATATACAAGTTTCATTTAAATGTTGTATTTATTCATTTGTAACAAATTTCATTCCATGTATTGGTAAATTATCAAAGTGACTGTTAAACTCTACAGTTTTACAGTTCTAAATTAAAATATAAAAGGGGTATATTAATTGCTTTAGCCAAGGAACAAATTGAAACTCTCAGATCATGCTAGATTGTGGATGAGCTGAGATGACTGTTTGATCATATTATGTATAATATGAATACCTTTATTTCTTAAATAACACTTATCTTTTCCTTCTGTACTGTCCCAATTTTATGTTCAATTATTCATCTTTGCTGTATTGCATGTATGAATTTGGTCCACTCTGTTCCTTGTCCCAATTTACAATGTTCTTTTTTTTTTTGAGATGAACCTTTTGAGGTTAGCTGCCCCTTGTCCAAAGTCACTTTTATTTCTAGACTGTCCCTTATGGGGTAAGGACTCCTTGTAGACGTAAATAGGCACATGTTGTCTAATAGGATGGTAAAACTATATGGATATGACTCAATACAAGTGAGAATAAAATTAGTCATTGCTAATGTATATATCAATGCCAAAGAATATTCAAACTACCATACAGTTTTCTCATTTCACATGCTAGCAAGGCTATGCTCAAAAATCCTTTAAGCTAAACTTTAGCAGTACATGAACCGAGAACTTCCAGATAGATGTACAAGCTCGATTTAGAAAAGGCAGAGGAACCAGAGATCAAATTGCCAGTATTCATTAGATCATAGAGAAAGCAAGGGATTTCCAAAAAAACATCTGTTTCATTGACTGCACTAAAGCCTTTGACTGTGTGGATCACAACAAACTGTGGAAAATTCTTAAAGAGATGGGGATACCAGACCAACTTGCCTGTCTCCTGAGAAACCTATCTTCTGTATGAGGGTCAAGAAATAACAGTTAGAGCCGGACATGGAACAGCAGACTGGTTCCAAATTGGAAAAGGAGTATGACTGAACAATAACAACAGCAATGTATGTTAAGTGCTTAATATGTGCCAGACACAATTCTGTGAAATGCGTATTTTCTCCTGTATTTAATCCTCAGAACAGCCCAGGAGATTTTTTTAGTAGATGAGGAAACTAGGTTACAGAGAGTTTGGTGACTTCACATTGTCCTGCAGCTAGTAGGTGGCTGAGACTGTGACTTATCCACTGTTACCCTCAGATATTTTTGTGGGTTCCTAGGAACAAGGGATCATATCAAGTGAGGGGACAGAATAATTTTTGCATTATAATAACATTTGAAATGCTATATACACACACACACACAAACACACACACTCTACACATCAGTATCTGTAGGCCACCCATGTTTCTTGCCTGTGGTTCTGATAGCAACCCAGCCAGGAAGGAACAAGTGCCTGGGTGGTAGTTTTGGGAATGAAAAGCTAGGGTGGCAGAACTGTGAAATGGTTAAGAAGATGGGCTTTGGCATTCTTCAGTGGATTTATTTGTTAGCGTGGAGCTAGACATTCCAAAGAGTGGTTGGAGGTAGAAGTACAAGGCTGAAAAGAAGCCTTAGTTGGAGGGGTGAGAATTGAGGTCATTGAAGGTGAGTGGTCAGTGCCTGTGCACAGAAAATACAAGAAGAGAGAGAATTATTTATGAAGTAGAACTAGTCAGAGGTGAAGGTTTTATGAATATGTAATGCCTAACTGTTACTTCCGATTCCTTAAGGAGAAGTAATACTGGGATTGTTGTTGCTCTTCAGTTGCTAAGTCCTGTCCAACTCTTTGCAAACCTATGAACTGCAGCACACCAGGCTCCCCTGTCCTTCACTATCTCCAGGACTGCTCAAACTCACGTCCATTGAGTCGGTGATGCAGTCCAACCATCTCATCCTCTGTCGCCCCCTTCTCTTCCTGCCCTCAGTCTTCCCCAGCATCAGGGTCTTTTCCAATGAATTAGCTCTTCACATCAGATGAATAAAGTATTGGAGCTTCAGCATCAGTCCTTTCAGTGAATATTTAGGGTGAATTTCCTTTAGGATTGACTGGTTTGATCTCTTTGCTGTCCAAGCACCTCTTAAGAATCTTCTCCATCACCACAGTTCAAAGACATGAGTTCTTCAATGCTCAGCCTTCTTTATGGTCCAACTCTCTCATCTGTACATGACTACTGGAAAAACCATAGCTTTGACTAAATGGATCTTTGTCAGCAGAGTAAGGTCTTTGCTTTTTAATATGCTCTCTAGGTTTGTCACAGCTTTCCTTCCAAGGGGCAAGTGTCTTAATTTCATAGGTGAACCACTTTGAAAGAGTGGGAAAATTAGAAATCTTGTTAGGAATTAGTAGACTTTGCTAAACGATGATTACTCTTTGGAGGAGTTCAACTAGAAAGCGAGAGAGATGGTCTTTAGAAAGATTTTTCTGAGCTTGTTTATAGAGGTAGAGAGGTAAGGATTAGAAATATATTGACAGGAGAAACTGAACAGGAACAGTTGTGAACATAGGTAGACAGATAAGTGCTGGGAGAAAGATGTTTTCATAATTCCTTAGAGATAGGATTTAAGGACGTAAGTTTGGTTGTAGAACTTATCACTTCATTTTTCTTAAGGATTTTCACTGATTTAGAGAAAGATGTTCAGTCCCTCCACGCCGTCAGGTAGGATGGAGGGTGCGGTTCTGTGTCACACCCCTTTATGCTTTGGTTGATATATTAGTGCCGTGGTCTCTTTTTGATGCTCCTGACTTCAGATACAGCCAGTGCTTGATCAGAATAACCCTCACCTTCTAGAATTTATCACTCTTCTTCTTCCCCTCTTTTCTGCCTTTGATGGTAGTGTTTAGCTGATAGTCTACCCTTGGCGTTTTCTATAAACTGGAAGCCATATGCAATCTGAGATTCTAATTAAATATTTGGCCAGAAATAATCTTGTTTCTGAGGATATATTTAATGAAATTTGAAGATTCATCCAGAGTGTTTTTTGTTTCTAATATTTTTTTTCCTTCATTAAATTCATGGAGTGAGGTCATGGTTCTGACACACAAGAGAGTAGGAAATCTGTGAGTATTTATGTAGAAGCGTATCAACCAAGTGTTCTGGTCTGTATAATGGGGAGTCAGCATGTGCATAAAAGGAAGATGTATACTGAGGTTGAAAAGCTCAGTGTTTTGTCCAGGGACCCCATTTGTGTGATTGCTTTATTTATTTATTTATTTTTTTAGTAGTGAGAATGGAGCGTGGAGATAGAAGGTACAGTTAGGGACAAAAAGTTAAAAATCAGTAATTGGGCCATAAAGAAAATCTCTGGTTCATATTGCCTTCTCTGTCACTGTTAAAGTCATCATTTTTGACAGTCCCTTGGCAATTTCTGTTCTTCCGAAGCCAGGAGTCGGACGCTGCTCATCGGTTCTGATATGAAGTGTGTCATTTTTTAGACACCACTATCAGATTATCCCCAATCTGAAGGGATAATCCTCCACAGGGCTAAACACACCTTAGAAAATACCCTCTGACCCTGTGATGCTTTACTGATACTTTCTCTTTTAAAATTTATCTTGTCTTTCTTGTTATTTGCCATCTGCCAGACATAAAATGATGGTATATGGGAACTTTTAAGGGGAATCTAATTTTTTTGAGATTACATACTTGAATTTATTTTCATTTTTAAAGTATCTGTTACTTCCCCTCCCCGCCCATGACACTTTAGCTTTGGGAAAATAAACTAATTCGTATGTTTTAACTTTTTTCTGTAATGTCCAGAATTTATAAGTCTCTATTCCAGAGCTAGATAGGTAGGTGACTGAATGAATGAAAGAACAAAAATGCAAATTTCTCTCATATAAGTGATGTTATTTTTAGAGAAGCAGAATTACCAATAATATTTGGTTATCTTTTTGGTTCTAATGGTAAAACATGAAGTAGTTATTAACTTGATACAATCACAATGCATTTGAAAATACAATGATGATTACTTACCATATTACCAGATATTGTGTTAGATATTATGACATATACAAAGATAAACATTTCCAGAGTCAACAGATGACCGATACTGACTGAAATAATCTAAAACATGTGGCTCTAAATGCAGAGTAAATAGCAGCTCCTTTGTGGGGAGCTTATTCTGCTCCATATTCTGGGGAATGAATGCTCGTAAGTTCTAGCATGACCCTTGTCTTGGGGTGAGGGTACACAGCAGTGACTCCTGAGACCTCTGAAGGTAAGAGATGTGAGACACTCAGTTATCCTCTTACTGCCCTTCTATGAGATGTGACAGCCACATAGTGTCCTTAAAAAAAAATAGAAAAATTGTTGTCTTTTCCTTGACCTTTGTCATCAAACAAGACTACTGCCCTTATCAGTACATACGTGGAAAATGTAAACTTCAAATGCTGTTTTTTAATGTTACTTTTAAATTATAGCTTTCAGAAAATAATGTTCTGTTAAATTTTTTTTGGAGGTATTTAATTGTAAATGTTCTTATAAAGCTTGAATTAAGGTTCCAAAGAGATCCTTGGGGGTTGAATATATGCAGTATCACACTTGTGTTATGCTGAATCTTTCTAATATTTTGTAAGTTGTTAATATCTTAGCATGGTGTCGATAAATAAGATGTTCTTTTTTGCTCAGTTATACTGTACTGTTCTGTTCACATGTCTTGATTGTATTAACCATGTCCCTATTCTGAATCTGCTCTCCTGAGAAAAGTTCCCTAAGCTGATGTCATCCTCAGAGACATTCAGGTCCTGACACCTTTCTCTAGGAGACTGTATCTCAAGATAAAACATGTTCCAAAAAGAATTCAGCAGACTTAATAGTCACTCATTTACTTAAAATTTATGAGTCAGTATCATTTTTTCACATTTAGACCACTGATTGCCTGTAAATTAATGTAAGTCAATTTTGTCATGTGTAACTCTAGAGGTCTTTTGATGGACAGTAGTAGCTACCAATGAGGACTAGTTTGCTTTCTACAACCCAGCTGTCAGGTTATAATGAAAGCGAGTCCCAGCGCAAAATCTGCGATGAGAGTTTAAGTAAGCTGGCACCTTCTACCTGTTCTGGGTGATTAAATCAGACCTTGCAGGAAAGGGTCACTTGAGTGAGATGAGACAATATGATTAGCCTCAGGCAGCTAGAATCCTCTACCCAGTGTCTAGAGTGAGTGTAAAGGAGGGACCAAGACAGAATAGTGTCCTTAAGGGTCAAACTGTTTCCACTGTTTCCCCATCTATTTGCCATGAAGTGATGGGACGGGATACCATGATCTTTGTTTTCTGAATGTTGAGTGTTAAGCCAACTTTTTCATTCTTTTCTTTCACTTTCATCAAGAGGTTCGTTAGTTCTTCACTTTCTACCATAAGGATGGTGTCATCTGCATATCTGAGGTTATTGATATTTCTCCTCACAGTCTTGATTTTAGCTTGTGCTTCATCCAGCCTGATATTTCACATGATGTACTCTGCATATAAGTTAAATAAGCAGGGTGACAATACACAGCCTTGATGTACTCCTTTCCCTATTTGGAGCCAGTCTGTTGTTCCATGTCCAGTTCTAACTTTTGCCTACAGATTTCTTAGGAGGCAGGTCAGATGGTCTGGTATTCCCATCTCTTGAAGAATTTTCCACAGTCTGTTGTGATCCACAATCAAAGGCTTTGGCGTAGTCAATAAAACAGAAGCAGATGTTTTTCTGGAACTCTCTTGCTTTTACGATGATCCAGCGAATGTTGGCAATTTATCTCTGGTTCCTCTGCCTTTTCTAAATCCAGCTTGAACATCTGAAGTTCACGGTTCAAGTACTGTTGAAGCCTTGCTTGGAGAGTTTGAGCATTACTTTGCTAGCTTATGAGATGAGTGCATTGTGTGGTAGTTTGAACATACTTTGGCATTGCCTTTTTTTGGGATTGGAATGAAAACTGACCTTTTCCAGTCCTGTGGCCATTGGTAAATTTTCCAAATTTGCTGGCATATTGAGTACAGCACTTTCACAGCATCATCTTTTAGGATTTGAAATAGCTCTACTGGAATTCCATCACCTCCACTAGCTTTGTTTGTACTGAAGCTTCCTAAGGCCCACTTGACTTCACACTCAAGAATGTCTGGCTCTAGGTTAGTGATCACACCATGTGGTTATCTGGGTCATGAAGATCTTTTTTGTATAGTTCTTCTGTGTATTCTTACCACCTCTTCTCAATATCTTCTGCTTCTATTAGGTCCATACCGTTTCTGTCCTTTATTGTGCCCATCTTTGCATGAAATATTCCATTGGTATCTCTAATTTTCTTGAAGAGCTCTCTAGTCTTTCCCATTCTATTGTTTTCCTCTTATTTCTTTTCATTGATCACTGAGGAAGGCTTTCTTATCTCTCCTTGCTATCCTTTGGAATTCTCCATTCAAATGGGTATATCTTTCCTTTTTTCCTTTGTCTTTAGCTTCTTTTCTTTTCTCAGCTATTTGTTAGGCCTCCTCAGACAACCATTTTGCCTTTTTGCATTTCTTTTTCTTGGGGATGGTCTTGATCACTACCTCTTGTACAATATCACAAACCTCGGTCCATTGTTCTTCAGGCTCTCTATCAGCTCTGATCCCTTGAATCTATTTGTCACTTCTACTGTATAATCATAAAGAATTTGATTTAGGTCATACCTGAATGGTCTAGTGGTTTTCCCTACTTTCTTCACTTTGAGTCTGAATTTGGCAATAAGAAGTTCATGATCTGAGCCACAGTCAGCTCCCAGTCTTGTTTTTGCTGACTGTATGAGTGTCTCTATCTTTGACTGCAAAGAATATAATCAATCTGATTTTGGTGTTGACCATCTGGTGATGTCCTTGTGTAGTGTCATCTCTTACGTTGTTGGAAGAGGGTGTTTACTATGATCAGTGCATTCTTTTGGCAAAACTCTGTTACCCTTTGACCTGCTTCATTTTGTACTACAAGGTCAAATTTGCCTGTTACTCCCAGTATCTCTTGACTTCCTCCTTTTGCATTCCAGTCCCCTGTAATGGAAAGGACATCTTTTTTGGATGTTAGTTCTAGAAGGTCTTGTAGGTCTTCATAAAACCATTCAAATTCAGCTTCTTCAGCATTACTTGGTTGGGCACTAATGTGATATTGAATGGTTTGCCTTGGAAACAAACATAATTCTGTCATTTTTGAAATTGCACTCAAGTACTGTATTTCGACTCTTGCTGACTGTGAGGGCTACTCCATTTCTTCTAAGGGATTCTTGCCCACAATAGTAGATATAATGGTCATCTGAACTAAATTCGCCTGTTCCAGTCCGTTTTAGTTCACTGATTCCTAAGATGTCGATGTTCACTCTCACGATCTCCTCTTTGACCACTTCCAATTTACCTTGATTCATGGACCTAACATTCCAGGTTCCTATGCAGTATTGTTCTTTATAGCATCGCACTTAACTTCCATCACCAGTGGCATCCACAGCTTTGTGCTGTTTTTACTTTGGTTAGTCTCTTCATTTTTTCTGGAGTGACTTCTCTACTCTTCTCCAGTGGCATATTGGGTCCCTACCAACCTGGAGAGTTCATCTTTTGGTGTCATATCTTTTTGCCTTTTTGTACTGTTTATGGGGTTCTCAAGGCAAGAATGCTGAAGTGGTTTGCCATCCTTTGTCCTGTGGACCATGTTTTGTCAGAACTCTCCACCATGACTCATCCATCTTGGGTGGCCCTACATGACATGGATCATAAGTTTCATTGAGTTAGACAAGGCTGTGCTCTGTGTGATCAGTTTGATTAGTTTTCTGTGGTTGTGGTTTTCTTCTTTCTGCCGTCTGAGGGATAAGGATAAGATGCTTATGGAAGCTTCCTGATGCGAGAGACTGACCAAGGGGGAAATTTGGTCTTGTTCTGATGGCAAGGCTGTTCTCAGAAAATCTTTAATCCAATTTTCTGTTTATGGGCAGGACTGTGTTCCTCCCCATTGCTTGACCTGAGACCAAACTTTGGTGAAGGTAATGAAGATAATGGTGACCTCCTTTAAAAGGTATTGCTGCAGCTGGTGACAGCAGCCATGAAATTAAAAGATGCTTGCTCCTGGAAGAAAAGCTATGACCAACCTAGACAGCATATTAAAAAGCAGAGACATTACTCTGCTAATACAGGTCCATCTAGTCAAAGCTGTGGTTTTTCCAATAGTCATGGATGTGAAGGTTGGACTATAAAGAAAGCTGAGCATCGAAGAATTGATGCTTTTGAACTGTGGTGTTGGAGAAGACTCTTGAGAGTCCCTTGGACTTTAAGGAGATCCAACCAGTCCATCTTAAAGGAGATCAATCCTGAATATTCATTGGAAAGACGGATGCTGAAGCTGAAACTCCAATACTTTGGTCACCTGATGGGAAGAACTGACTCATTTGAAAAGACCCTGATGCTGGGAAAGATTGAAGGCAGGAGGAGAAGGGGATGACAGAAAATGAGATGGTTGGATGGCATCACCAACTCAATGGACATGAGTATGAGCAAGCTCCAGGAGTTGATGATGGGGACAGGAAAGCATGGCATGCTTCAATCCAAGGGGTTGCAAACAGTTGGATGTAAGTGAACGAGTGAGCTGAACAGGACTGGACTGAACTGAATGGTTCAAGACAGTGCTACCCGAAGTGTGATCTGTGGAGTAGTGCCGGCTTATTAATAACTGTGGATGGCTTGTCTGTGACAATTATAGAACTTGAGAGCAGGCACCTTAGAAACTTTTAAGATGGTTTCACGTTGCTGTAATGTCTTATAATTCCTTTTCATTGTATTTTACAAAAATATTGGTCTACAAGAGGTTGGAAACAAAATCCTGGTCTACAAGAGGTTGGAAACAGAAATCCTGGTCTGTCACTACAGTTTGATAAATTTCAATCTCAGCTAGGGTGTTGCAAGATTCTTTACCTGCTTTTGGCAAAATGTTTCAGCCAGTCAGCTCATCTTGAGAGTCACTGATTTTAGTAATGTTATCCCATTTCTACTATCTTTTATGCTGAAGTTAGCCATTACTTTCAGAAATGAAAATTTATTTCTGTCATTTATTATGCTAATTTGCAAAGCCTGTGCTGTTGACCAAAGATAAAATACAGCTAAAATGTATCAATTATCTCTGGAAGGTAATCTTTCTAATTAAGTACTAGCAACAGGAATCTGTTCTCAGTTATAGCTTAAAATAACTCATACAGTTTTATGTTATACTCTTGATGTTAGGGTTTTCAAAAGTAACTTATAGAAGTCCTAACAGGGCCACATGAATCTTGAAACTGAAGGTTATAACTATTCTTTTGGCACATCCCTAAGGTCAGTAGATAACTGTTATTATTCTTGTGCTTCTGCAAGCTTATGGAGGCCAAGAAATATCTCTTAGTAATGAGCCTGGAATGTGGCACCAGTGTATTCCAGAGAAGATAGAGTTTATGGTTCATCGAAGGGACCTCTGTTCTTGGGGTTTAGAGTCGTAGACACTGTTATTTTCTAGCTCCATGACTCATATATGTTGGGTAACTTCTAAGAGCAGATCTTTTTTGTAAGTTGGATACATACTACGTGCTGTAGATGCAGCCTGGCACATCATGGGCATTCCGATGAGTGTTTTCTGCACTGTTATGATCTTGCTGTATCCTGTTCTCTATCAGTATTCTCCAAGCCACCCCCAACATCGTTTCTCTTCACCCTTTGTACTTTTTTGGCTGGAAAGGTGCTGGTACTAGAATTTAAGGTTAGGAGTTTATCTGAGAATCATCAGCTCCTCAACTTCCTATTTCACTTGTTGAGTTTTAAGTGAATGTTTGATAAATAAATGGAAAAAAAAATTAATCTTAGTCTCACCCTAGCTTGTATAGCAGTGTTACTCAATATATTCACTTCATAAGCATTTTAATATTTTAGTGACAGCAGGATTACTTAAATGCAGGAAGTTCTCTGGCCAAGCTGGAATGTAATTCTAATTACTTCTCTCTGGCTATAGATGATTGTTTTGTAGAGAAAAAATGTTAATTTGGACCATGAATGAAGTGAAACTTACCTCAAAAAATTAAATGTGTGAAACTGAAGCATTCATGTCAATTTTGAACTTGTTACATTTTTGCTTTTATCCCAGAACTAGTTGTCCTGAAATTTGCAGCTTTTATTCGTATCATCAGTGAAATCCCCATATACCTTATTTCCACTTAACTATTGTGCAAATAAAAATTTAAAGTAATCTTATTTTTAGTGCATCATAAAAACTGTATTTGGGCAAGATCATTTATAAGAACAGTGGATGGCACTATTGGCTCGTATCTGTGAAATAATTATCATTAAGTTGCAGAATTTTGAAATGCAAGGTTTAATAAATGGCTTTAAGTCGCCCAGTTAAAAATCTGAGGCAGTGTTAGGGTGGAGATTTGTTCTTAAATTTTCTAACTTCTTTTTTATGTATCATTATTTTACATAAACTTTGAAATGAATATATAACTTTTTTAGTAATTATATATAATGGCTGATTTTTAAAAGCCATTTAAAGTTCTAGCATGTTACAGTCTATAACATCATTGTAACTAAGAAGTGCATCTTCCTTATTATATTTCTCTGGTCAACAAAATTGTTTAGTTTGATGAAACTAGAACTCTGAATTTGGATAAAAAAGAAAAATTTAAAAATACTCAAATTTTAGCAAGGAAATTAAACCCCAAGGAGATCAAGACATAAAGGAAATCAACCTTGGATATTCACTGTAAGGACTGATGCTGAAGCTGAAGCTCCAATACTTTGACCATCTGACATAAACAGCTAGCTCATTGGAAAAGACCTTGATGCTGGGAAAGATTGAAGACAGGAGGAATAGGGGACGACAGAGGATGAGATGGTTGGAGGCATCACTAACTCAATGGACATGGATTTGAGCAAACTCTGGGAGATAGTGAAGAACAGGGAAGCCTGGCGTGCTGCAGTCCATGGGGTCACAGAGTCAGACATGACTGAGCAACTGAAGAACGACAAATTTCAATACATCGTTAAATAAACCTTAAAGTTAATTGAATAGAATGGTTCACAATTTTTTTTAGATTTGGAGATTGTATAGTGAGGATATACATTAGTAATAGATACTTAAACGTGCTTTTATAGCTTAGAAGGTTTATTATTTTATTTCATGTATAGAAGTCTTTTATATTTGTTCTTTAAGAAAACTGAAGAACCCTGTTTTTGGACATTGATTTATTCAACAAACATGGCTGAACATTTATTAAGTACAGAGAGTTGAAAGGTGTGTTAGTTTGGTGTCTGCCCTTAAGAATTCCACAGGAGAGAGAGTGAAACAAGCACAAAACATTTAAATGGTAATGTTGTAAGTACAGCAGTACAAGAGTGAACAGACTTGTTCACGAGCATGATGGATTGTTTGAATGAGTTCGAAGGCGCTTCCCTGAAAAGTGAATCCTGTTTCTCAAAATGTATCTCATAGGTGGGTTCAAAAGCAGTTTAAGCAGGCACCCCCTCCTACTACCATGAACAGTGGTATTGCCTTGTGAAAGGCAGTGTCTCATACAGAGAATGATGAGTGGATCAGTGTGGTGGTATTTTGAATAAGGGAAAGGTAGGAGAAAGGCTAAGAAGAGAGAGCTTGAGATTTCTTGGGTTCTAATATGGCCTCATCATTTTATCATTTGCTTTGTGATATTGTATGTTATTCAGCCCCTCTATAGATCTCAATTTTCTCATCTATCAGTTCAGTTCAGTCGCTCAGTCGTGTCTAACTCTTTGCAACCCCATGGACTGCAGCACGCAGTCCATAGGCTCACCTATAAAAGGGGGTAGTAATTGTGTTGTGAAAATTTAAAGTGATCATATGTTTAAAGTAGTTAACACAATGCATAGCATGTAGTATCTGTTCATCAACGATAATTGTTTACTGCTATCTGAAGAATTGATGCTTCCGAACTGTGGTTCTAGAGAAGGCTCTTGAAAGTCTCTTGGACTGCAAGAAGATCAAACCAGTTGACTCTCAAGGAAATCAACCCTGAATATTCATTGAAAGGACTGATGCTGAAGCTCCATTACTTTGGCTACCTGAGGGGAACAGCTTACTTACTGGAAAAGATCCTGATGCTGGGAAAGATTAAAGGCAAGAGGAGAAAGGGGCGACAGAAGATGAGATGGTTGGATGGCATCACCAACTTAGTAGACATGAGTTTAAGCAAACTCTGGGAGATAGTGAAGGACAGGGAAGCCTGGCGTACTGCCGTCTATGGTTGCAAAGAGTTGGATCTGACTTGGTGACTGAACAGCAACAACAGTCACAGCTACACAGAAGCTAGACCTCAGGCTTCACTCGATTGCAGTTTCCTTAAGACCATGGAGGAGTAAGTGACTGAGTTGTAACTTAAACCACATCATCTAACTAGTTCTTTTCCCAGTAAACCACAGGCTCACTGGCTTCTAGCACAGTTTTCTGTTTTTCCTTGCATTGGAACCATAGTTGTTTAGTTAGCAGAAAGTGAAGCCAGTCTACAGGATAGTCAACTAAACTAAAAAAAAAAAAAATGCTCTGGGCCCCGTGATTTTATGAGGAGAATGGAAAACATGGCCGTCACGTGAAGATGGACTGGGAGAATTTCTGCTGTTAGGTTTTACTGTGTCAGATACCTCTTAAGACACATTAAGTTTATCCAGTGGGACAGAATCTGAGATTCCTATTCTGATGTGTAAAGGCTAGGACTGCTCAGGCATACAGATTTAGAGATGGGTGATAAGTATGCGTTCCTCTCTGGTTGGTTGTTTGTTTGTTTGTTTTTGGTTTGGTTTGTTTTTAAATCAGTGCTTGAGTTAGGGTGCACTTTGTTGCTGTTTACTTGCTAAGCTGTGCCCAACTCTTTGCGACCCCATGGATCATAGCCCACCAGGATCCTCTGTGCATAGATTTCTCAGGCAAGAATGCTGGAGTCCGTTGCCATTTCCTTTTCCAAGGGATCTTCCCGACACAGGGCTTGAACCTACCTCTCCTGCATTGGCAGGCATATTTGTTACCACTGAGCCACCTGGAAAGTCCAGGCTGCACTTAAAAGGGCACAATAGGAGTGGATGAATGGATGTTCCCAAAGCACTGCCATTTGTCAGTTTTCCTGTTGCTTCAGGAAAGCTTGTTTTCCAGTCTTTTCAGGAAGGGGAGAATAACCCCAATACTTGCGTTGCTCAACTTTAAGTATAATTGAACACACATGTAATAAAAGCCTGTCAGTTTTTTCAATACAAAAATAATATATATTTTATATTTATTTCTGAAATCGGTTTATTTTTATTCTGCTACATCTCAGCAGGGTAGCATACCAGTTGTTTTATTTTTGCTAACCCTGACAAAGCAGAATGTTTTGTTTGGCTTTTTAAAAAGGCAATAGTGCATGTAGTTGAGACCTTTACTTTATCTGATGAAGTCATCTCTGAGGAATGTCTATTTTTCTGTAAATCCACTAAGGAAATGGGATTTAAGGTGAGGTCATCTTTTAAAATCCTGGTTTTCTATTTTTAAGCAATGTATATAGGTCTGTGATTTGTAATGTGTATTTTTGTGGTTCTTTTTAGGTTGTCCTTAAAATACTAATGGTGAGAAAGAATACAGATTTCGGAAAATCTTTGTACCTTGCAGAATACCTTTTATATGTTGTTCCATTATTGCTCTTGAGGAAAACAAACTGTCTGAAATGAGATTTTTAGTCTGTTCTCTTCCTTCCCCACTTCCTTTGCCCCATCTCTGTTTGTCTCCTCTACCCCCTTCTATAAATTTTGGGGAACGAGGTATGTATGGATGGATCAATTTATTTCGGACTGATAACCCTTCTGACTGAACAATATCCCTAGTCATTATTGATGATCATATACTTTATTCATTGGTTTGTTCATATATTCGTTTGTTTATTCTTCAGTTATTCAGCAAACATCTACAGTGCCTGTATGTATCAAATCCTCTACTAAATACAGTGAAAGAAACAAGGTTTACCTATTTTATCACTGCCTCATGAGACTTTTATTACTAATGTAGTTTAGTTAACTGGTAAGTTTAGTTAACTGGTAAGTAACCCTGTTTTAATCTTCATTTAATACAGTAATCATCAGAGTTTTTTTTTAATGTGTGAGACATAGAGCTGTGTGCCTAGAAATGGCTGCAAAAATAAAGAATGAATAGAACAGAACTTGTCTCATATATGATGGCTGAAAATGGACTTGTACAACAGAGGATATCACTTTTGTAACAAGTCAACTGGGTAGGCCTCTTTGGTAAGTTGATTACTGTTGAGAATTGCATCATCCGTTGCCACATACTGTTTTCACTCTGGAATTCAGGAAACCTGTGATCCTTTGAATGTTGATCCTCTGCCTACTCTGTGAAACACCTGATTTCACTTCTAAAGAATGAAACTATTAAGACCCTTTTTTGCTTCCTCCAACTTCTCTCTCATTCTTGTTTCTACTGTTATGTTTATTTTTCCATTTAATTACCATAATTGTCAATAACATGCAAAGTAAAAAGCAAAACAATAACAATAAAAGCAAACAAAATTTTGAAAAAATTTCACGTGTTTTTCCTTTGGTGCATCTCATGGCTTGTGGGATCTTAGTTCCCTAACCAGGGATTGAACCCAGGCCCTGGCAATGAAAGCTCCAAGGCCTAACCATTATGCTGCCAGGGAATTCCCCACATTTTTTTCATGTTTAAAAAAAAAATCACTGTGTCCAATGCCTATGAGGAGAAAGTGAGAATGAGGTTCTATTGGTGCTGAAAGCAAATTTTAGTAATATTTAGTGACATCTGATGGTTGCTACATGGTGATTGGCATATTGCAAGTCTTATGTGTAACTGAGTTGACTTAAACTTACGTATTTTGCTTTTTACACTAATATTTTGAATAATAACTCTTCTTAACTTTATTGTGACTTTGGTGTTAAATTTTCTATTTGCAATATGACAATACAATTTAATACTCCACTAACTTTAAATTCAGTGATAGGTTTTCAAAGGTGAATGATAAAAGTAATAATACAGATATTTCAGGATTTCTTCTTTTTATAAAGTTTTAATTGGGTTATCTTATTTTTGTATACCATAATTCAGAATCCAAATGTGGGTAAAATTCATATGTAGAGTACTTTTCTGATATATTTTTAAAATGCTTATTTGAAGCAGCATCACTGTGACTTGCCTAATTTTTTAGTTTCATTATCTTTTTTGCTTGTATCTTAAAGATATATCCTAGACAACTTTAATTAATTGATCCTGTCATGTCTGTATTTTCTGATTTGTCTTATAGTCTCTTTATTTTCTTTAAATTATTTCTTTGTTCCCTTCCCATTCTTCCACCTTTTATGCCTCCTGTCTTTTCATGTGAGGTATCATTACCATGAAGATGCTTTGATTATTAGAATAGTTTGGTCCTAAGAAATCACTAATGTACTGTTTTCTTCTCTACATCTGATATGGAATTATTAGTATTTTGTTTGTTTGTTTTTTGTTTTTTTCTGAAGAGTGGACCTTGGCAGAACTTTTCTCCTGAATTGAGATAGATATAGTGACAACAGCCGGAAAGTTGGTTTTATGATCTAGGCTTGATTATCTCTTCTTTTTAGAACATAGTATTTTATAAATTTACCCTTGTTCTTTTGCTCTGATGGGCTTCCCAGGTGCTCTGATGGGCTTCCCAGGTGGCTTAGGGGGTAAAGAATCCACCTCCAATGCAGAGGATGCAGGAGACCTGGGTCGGGAAGGTTCACTGGAGGAGGACGAGGCAACCCGCTCCAGTATTCTTACCTGGGGAATCCCGTGGACAGAGGAGGCTGGCGGGCTACAGCGCATGGGGTCACAGAGAGTCGGACACGACTGGAGTGGCTGAGCACACTGTTGTCTTACGTGCACTTAGCTTTGACATGTCCAACTTGTACTGTTACATATTAAAGAGCATAGATTTTCAAATACATTTATAAATTCATTAGGGAAATTTACAGAAGTGGAATTGTTATGTCAAGGTTAAGAACCTTTTTATGGATCTTGGAATATAAACTCAAATTGCTTTCCAAAATATTGTCATTTACAATGCTAACAAGAAGTACACGTTTTACTTCCTGTTTTAGAGAAACTGAGGTTGGAGAGATTAAATAATGTGCCCAGAACTACCACCTTAGTATAGATATAGCTAAAATTTACAGCCTTATTTTATTAAAGAGGCCTGTTAGGCCTAGTGTTAGGATTATAATTCTGGACCAAACTTCTTGGGTCTAAATCTTGGCTTCAGTGCTTGACTATGTAATTCTGGGCAGATTTCATTGTTAGTTTTCTCATCTCTAAAGTAGGAATAATAATGAAAATAATATGTTTCATAGGATTGTTGTGAGGATTAAGTATATCTCTGTATATATATATAGCTTAGACAAGCATCTGGTAAATATAATTGCTATATAAGAGATTGTTATCATTATCACCATTATTCTTTCTAAAACAACATAGGCATTTTGGGTAATCGGATTACTGAACCATTCAAACCATTTTGTGTGGATGAAAGAAAGCCAGCCAGTTAGCCAACCAGACTAGAACCCGCTTCTTTGGCTTTTATGTAATTATGATGTTTTACTAATAGCCTCCTTATTTTGATATACTAGATGAGAAATGACTAGTCTAACTTAAAAATGTCTATTGTAAACATATGGATTTGTCCTTTGTAACATTTCCTTGCCAAATGTTTGGATGGGTCATAGAGTAACATGATAGTTTGCATTTTGAACAGCAGTTTCATTTAAGCTATTTAGTAATGGGTTATACTGCCTAAGATCTTTTGCCAATTAATGAGAATGGTCTGAGGCCTCCTTTTAAATAAGGGATGGAAAAAATAAAACCTTTTAATTAGGGATAGACTCTGCAAACTATTTAAAATTTTCTTTATTATTTGTAGCCCCATGGCCAAATACCAACTGCCCACACACCTTCTTAATACGAATCTATTCTTGGATAATTAAACATCCTTTGGCAGATTTATATATTCAGAGACTGTTGGAGCCAGAAAAGATTTTAGAGATTCAAAATCTTTTTTTCCACGGGTGATGAAGCTGAGACCTACAGGACACTCAATAGCCTGAGGTCTGGTGGCTTGCCTGTCAAACTCACTTTTGGAGAATTTGGCTCATGACAAACAGAAGCCACTTTGACAGGTGGTAGATGTTCACCTTTAGGATTTTGAAGGTTGGTGGGAGGATTAGAAGCATTTGTAGTCTGTAAGACATCATAAAAATGATATTTTATTTTAGCTTGTGTTGAGCTAAATATAGATCAAAACACCGGAAAGTGGTATCGCTTTGGCCATTAGTGTTTGGCCAATAAACAATGGTAAACAGTGACTCTACGAAGTGAATTGGATTGCATGGATTAACAAAGCTATTGAGACCTGAGATTTTCATTTGATGAGTGAGAACCTTCACAGCAGCTCCAGACCTCACATATCCTTGTGTTCCTCTTTTATTGACTCATTATTTGCCTTTTCTCTCAATATTTCTGGTTCTAATCTGTACCTTACATTTATTCCTGTTGGTTTATGTGTTTGTATACTTAGTGCCTGTATGCTAATAGCAACTAGCATGCAGATGCTCTCAAAAAAGATTTTAAGACCTAGTTCAGTTCATTACAGTTGCTCAGTTGTGCCCGACTCTTTGCGACCCCATGAATCGCAGCACACCAGGCCTCCCTGTCCATCACCACCTCCCGGAGTTCACTCAGATTCATGTCCATCGAGTCCGTGATGCCATCCAGCCATCTCATCCTTGGTCGTCCCCTTCTCCTCCTGTCCCCAATCCCTCCCAGTAATGGTGTATTTTCATTTTCAAGTGTCACTGTTTCCTGACTTGGCCATGTATTCTAGCCTTTCTCAGTTTGTGCTGAGAGAATTAAGCCTAAACTTACAAGCCACATGTTGTAGGCATTCACTGTGGTTCGTGGATTATCTTCTCTCCTGGGCATCTGGATTGGTAAATAGCCATGTACGAGTCTTGGGAAAGTGAGAAAGTAATCACTTAGATTATTTTTTCTACTACTTAGTTATCTTGGCACACTGGTTGAGAAAGTCTGGTTTATTCACTTTATCCGAACCTCTAGTACCCTTCTTAAAACTTACTTTTCTAAGACGTGTCATCATTGATTGACTTCATTGGGTTAGCAGTTTTTGTTTTTGCCTTTTTTTTTTTTCACTCCACATTCCCTTAGGTTGTGTAGACTTAAATTTTTACTAAGGGTGATTGCTAAGTTTGCTTTTTTGCTGAATAAGTTACAGAAAATTGCCTTATTCTTTTCAAAGAACCAGCAGTAAGTGTGTGATGGAGTTCTCATCTTTCTGTATTTTTCTGCTGTAAAGCCTTTACTACTTAAATGGCAGACTGGTCACTCCTTGGGTGGGCCTGTATGTCATGGTCGTAGCATGTCTTACATGCCAAAATGTCATCCATGTGTGTTATCCGTGTCACTGCTGGAGAAAGGAGTACTTTCTGTATAGCCCTTCCTGAGAGAGAAAACAGGAAGCCTGTTGTATGATGCCTCCAGTCTTCACTTAGTTTGTTCCTCTCTTGCCGATTGCTAGAATCAACTATAGCCCTGAGTTCAGCAGTCTCCCTGATAGTGAGTCACCACGTCTGAGCGTGGTCTTGGGTCTCCTAAAGCAGGAGCTTACTGTGGGATATTGCACTGATGATCAGCATGTTACAATTTACAGTTATAAGTAATTCAGCAGTGTTTTGAGATGTGTATTGCTGTTTTTATTTTATTTTTGATATTTTTGATGATCAGAGCATAGCCATCATCCCAAACAAAAGAAAGGTATACTTTGAATGTCTTACTGTTACAGATACAGTATAGTGAGGATAATTTTGTTACCAGATTAGGTGGCAGAGCGTTGTGTTTATTATCCCCTGGCACTGTGCCGAAAGAATACAACGTACCTTAACGTAACCAGAGGGAGCACTCATCACAGGTTTCCCAATCCACAGGAAAGTAGCAATCAGAAAAATTGGCAATTTAACATAATTCTATTCACAGCAGAATTTCTTTAGAGAAGTGAAAAAATGAAAGCGAGGCTGCAGGCAAATTAAGTTTCTGATGAGCACTGTTGTTAGCCAAATAAGAAAAGCTGCTCATCAATAGTGACTTAATTAAATCATGTTTGATTGTAGCGCTAAGGAAGTGTATCCAGTGAAAATAAACTTGTTAAACGTTAGGTGAGAACAGTTGCTCAAAGAATTGAGGATTTGGGATGCTACATCAAGAGTTAATTAAAAAGCAAGACAAATGATTTTGTGTGGCTTTCTCTGGGTCTTTATTAGTCAACAGATGTTGCTAGTGCTGCTTGGTTATGGTTTATTAGTGGAGTCACTGATGAATTTGTGGTGATGGAAGGATGAGCCTCTCTGAATAGACTGTGTGGGATGATCTACAGGTGAGAATTTTTACAGAGAAAGTAAGAAAGCATTAATTCAGTACAAGCTGAAATGGAATCTGTGAAGATGTGTTCAGATCTTTGATGAGGACAAAGGGAAATTGTAAGATGTGTAAAGCATATCATTATTTATTGTTTATTCATCAGGAGATAAGATTTAAAGAAAATAATCTGAATCTTGGCATGTATTATTGCACCAGTGATGTCATTGATGAACTTCATTTTTTGTCTCTCAGACTAAGCCTTTCTCATTTCCATGAATTTTTGTCAGAAACTAAAGCTAAATATAGTGACTTGTGTTACTACACAGCAGTTGGCTACTTAGCAGTGGCAAAGTTGAACTGTGACTTTTTTTTTTTGAGATGGGGGCTGGAATTGAAATTTTTTGAATGGGGAGAACCACTCTTAACTACTATTGCTGAACATTAAATGACTTTGGAGATAACAAATCTTTGCTAAAGACTTGATAATATTTCTTAAAATGAAAAGATAAATGGAACTTACATGTAAAGCTTATGCTATAGTAAATTCATTGTTTGCAACTAATGTTCACATCACAAGTAATCTCCACCTACTCTCTGCTTCATGGGCCATCAGAACTTAAACCAGGAAGCCACTCTCCATTCCCCACAGGTTTTGTAGCAGGTACATCTTTTGATCTCCAACTACCATCCTAGCAGCATTTTTTTGGACCACAGTGTCAGAGCAAAGGAAATTTCCATACTTCAAAATCCATTTGAATGTGCAGTGAGGAGCTCCCATCTGATCTTCATTGAAAAGGATTCATCTGTCTTGTAAATGACAAACTACGAGGCAAATATCAAGACTAGAATTCTGTAGATGCCTTCCAAGTGATGAGTATGCTCAATTAAAATCATCCTTATGTGTGATTCTTGGTATTTGCCATTACCTATCTGTGTGAAAATATGTTTTCAAAGGTAAAATAAAGTCTATTCACATGTCAGTCTTAACAAATGAACATTTGTAGTTGATTTTGATGATAAGGGGACATTAACTTTGAAATTAAGTAGAATGTTCTCTCTCATAAGGAAAGAATGTCACTCCTCTCATTAATATACTTTTATTACATTAATACATTAATGTATTGATTCCATTCCATTCAGTCGCTCAGTTGTGTCCGACTCTGTGACCCCATGAATTGCAGCACACCAGGCCTCCCTGTCCATCACCAACTCCCGGAGTTTACTCAGACTCACGTTCATTGAGTCCATGATGCCATCCAGCCATCTCATCCTCGGTCGTCCCCTTCTCCTGCCCCCAATCCCTCCCAGCATCAGGGTCTTTCCCAATGAGTCAACTCTTCGCATGAGGTGGCCAAAGTACTGGAGCTTCAGTTTTAGCATCATTCCTTCCAAAGAAAACCCAGGGTTGATCTTCTTCAGTCTGGACTGGTTGGATCTCCTTGCAGTCCAAGGGACTCTCAAGAGTCTTCTCCAACACCACAGTTCAAAAGCATCAATTCTTCAGCACTCAGGCTTCTTCACAGTCCAACTCTCACATCCATACATGACCACAGGAAAAACCATAGCCTTGACTAGACGGACCTTAGTTGGCAAAGTAATGTCTCTGCTTTTGAATATACTATCTAGGTTGGTCATAACTTTTCTTCCAAGGATAAGCGCCTTTTAATTTCATGGCTGCAGTCATCATCTGCAGTGATTTTCGAGCCCCAAAAATAAAGTCTGACACTGTTTCGACTGTTTCCCTATCTATTTCCCATGAAGTGATGGGACCAGATGCCATGATCTTTGTTTTCTGAATGTTGAGCTTTAAGCCAACTTTTTCACTCTCCTCTTTTGCTTTCATCAAGAGGGTTTTTAGTTCCTCTTCACTTTCTGCCATAAGGGTGGTGTCATCTGCATATCTGAGGTTATTGATATTTCTCCCGGCAATCTTGATTCCAGCTTGTGTTTCTTCCAATCCAGCGTTTTTCATGAGGTACTCTGCATAGAAGTTAAATAAGCAGGGTGACAATATACAGCCTTGACATGCTCCTTTTCCTATTTGAAACTAGTCTGTTGTTCCATGTCCAGTTCTAACTGTTGCTTCCTGACCTGCATACAGATTTCTCAAGAGGCAGGTTAGGTGGTCTGGTATTCCCATCTCTCTCAGAATCTCCCACATTTTATTGTGATCCACACAGTCAAAGGCTTTGGCATAGTCAATAAAGCAGAAATAGATGGTTTTCTGGAACTCTCTTGCTTTTTCCATGATCCAGCGGATGCTGGTAATTTGATCTCTGGTTCCTCTGCCTTTTCTAAAACCAGCTTGAACATCAGGAAGTTCAAGATTCACATATTGCTGAAGTCTGGCTTGGAGAATTTTGAGCATTACTTTACTAGCATGTGAGATGAGTGCAATTGTTTGGTAGTTGGAGCATTCTTTGGCATTGCCTTTCTTTGGAACTGGAATGAAAACTGACCTTTTCCAGTCCTGTGGCCACTGCTGAGTTTTCCAGATTTGCTGGCATATTGAGTGCAGCACTTTCACAGCATCATCTTTCAGGATTTGAAACAGCTCAACTGGAATTCCATCACCTCCACTAGCTTTGTTCGTAGTGATGCTTTCTAAGGCCCACTTGACTTCACATTCCAAGATGTCTGGCTCTAGATTAGTCAACACATCATCATGATTATCTGGGTCATGAAGATCTTTTTTGTACAGTTCTTCCGTGTATTCTTGCCACCTCTTCTTAATATCTTCTGCTTCTGTTAGGTCCAGACCATTTCTGTCCTTTATCGAGCCCATCTTTGCATGAAATGTTCCCTTGGTATCTCTAATTTTCTTGAAGAGATCTCTAGTCTTTCCCATTCTGTTCTTTTCCTCTATTTCTTTGCATTGATCGCTGAAGAAGGCTTTCTTATCTCTTCTTGCTATTCTTTGGAACTCTGCATTCAGATGCTTATATCTTTCCTTTTCTCCTTTGCTTTTTGCTTCTCTTCTTTTCACAGCTATTTGTAAGGCCTCCCCAGACAGCCATTTTGCCTTTTTGCATTTCTTTTCCATGGGGATGGTCTTGATCCCTATCTCCTGTACAATGTCACGAACCTCATTCCATAATTCATCAGGCACTCTATCTATCAGATCTAGACCCTTAAATCTATTTCTCACTTCCACTGTATAATCATAAGGGATTTGATTTAGGTCATACCTGAATGGTCTAGTGGTGTTGCCCACTTTCTTCAATTTAAGTCTGAATTTGGCAATCAGGAGTTCATGATCTGAGCCACAGTCAGCTCCCGGTCTTGTCTTTGTTGACTGTATAGAGCTTCTCCATCTTTGGCTGCAAAGAATATAATCCATCTGATTTCGGTGTTGACCATCTGGTGATGTCCATGTGTAGAGTCTTAGAGGGTGTTTGCTATGACCAGTGCATTTTCTTGTCAAAACTCTATTAGTCTTTGCCCTGCTTCATTCCGCATTCCAAGGCCAAATTTGCCTGTTACTCCAGGTGTTTCTATTATTTTATTACCCGAATGAATTTTTTATATAAGTACTTACATATTGACCTTGATATTGCCTTTTGTCATGGAAAGCCTGACCTAAAAAAATATTTGCTCTCTGGCCCTTTATTAAAAAAAAAAAAAAAAAGTGTTCCATGTCTTTATTAGTTGATTGAATGTGGAGAGGGAATAATGGTATCAGGAGACATTATGCTACCCATGGTAGCAGGAGCAGCCCATGGTTTCTGGTGGGACATTGCTATGATGTTCTTGCAGAGAAGTTAAGAGAAGAGGTTTGGTGGTGAGACAAAGATAAGCAGTTGAGTTTTGGCTCTGTGTTTGGGGTGCCTGGGTGGAATTTTCAGGAGCCAGTTGAAAATTTGGGTCTGGGTTTCAGGAGAGACACCAGGACTAGATATGCTGTTATTAGCATAAGATGATGATAGAAACCAAGCATATTGTTTTAAAGGTATTCTGTAATCCTTTAGGAAATAAGTATGTTTGTCTACTATGTTTTCTGTTTTGAAACAATGCTTATTTTTCATGGAGTTCCTAAAACACAGACTCTGGTCACTAAGTAACTACTGGTCTTTGATTTTATACTAAGGGGAATATTTCACATTATTTTCTTGACTACATGATAGAATTCTCTTTCACTACACACACCTTTAATTCTCAGCTACAGTACTTGAAGTAGCATCTAGAAGATCTTTTTTGAAGGCAAAAGGCATACATGCATTTTGGCTTCACCAATGTTGCTTGCAGAAACCACAGTGTTTTTATCAGGGGGAAAGCAAAACTTGTTTATAGTGGAAAGCATAACAAAATCTGTGATCTTTTTTGCCTGAGGACTCTTTCCAAAACAACTTACTGTAACAGACATCTAAGGTCAGTATTTCCTAATTAAGACTATTCAGCTAGCACTGGGGCTCCCAGTCCCAGCCATCACCCATAGGGCCATTCCTTACACACTCCCCACACATACTCCCCACACACATACACACATTCCTTCCATAATACAGTGTGTATTTCAAGCTATTAGTCAGCATCTGGTAGCTGTGCTTTTTTTAGCTTAAAATAATATGTTACAAAAGGTTGTTTTACTCCATATCACAAGTGATTTTTAACTTTTATTTTTGCCCTTTTTTGAAAAAGTAAATTAGAAATTCAGCGTGCTGAGTAGTAATATGTCTTCAATAGCCAACTGTAAGCAGAGAATTTATGTATTGATATTTTTGCATCTGGAGTATGTGAGATGAAGCACTGGCCCGAGGAGGCAACACACTTCTTTTTGTTCTTGTCTGCTCTCGTCAGAATGCCTCATTCTAGTGAATACTCAGTAAATATTTGTTCAGTTGAACTCAGTAAAATCAGTGAAATAGAGGACTAACAATTGAAGAATAAATACATTTTAGAAAGGGAGAAAGGAGACACTTGAGGATGAGTTGCTCTGGTTCTTAAAGAGTGACAGAAATTTGGGGACTGGTTTGGCTTTATCCTTTTTAGCTTTTTTTTTTTTTTCTTTTACCAGTGTAACTCCCTGAAGAAAGGTAATTTTAGTTTTGAGATCTTATGAAATTACTCAACAATATTAACTAGCTCTATACAGTCAACAAAGACAAGACCGGGAGCTGACTGTGGCTCAGATCATGAACTCCTGATTGCCAAATTCAGACTTAAATTGAAGAAAGTGGGNGAGAATAATGGGAAACTACCCACATTGGCCACTCTTTCATGGTCCAGGAACAATGAGTACTCCCTGAACCAGCAGGAAGTTAATTTCTTAGTCAGTGTACTTGACAGCAAGTGAGTTTTACCTCTGAAAATGTTTCCTTTTTCTTGTCTTTCATGGCACATCTGGGGTGGCCTTTGGGAAGAACTGTCCATTGGGAACTACAGCTTCTAGTAACTCTTACACAGTGGATGGGAGACTGCCTCAGAGCAGTGGTTTTCAGTGTGGTCTCTGGACCAGCAGTGCAAGTATGACCTAGAGAGCAAGTTCTTAGGTGTCACGTCAGACCTACTGAGTCAGAGTAGGGCCACCAGCAACCTGTCTGATGACAGCACTTTCTAGAGCTCTGGACCTACGCTCGAGTTTCCGAGCCATTGACATAGACCTTTAGCAGGCTTGTGGTTTCTTTGGCAGATTAGCTCCCGTAAAACCCAGGTAGACTACTGGTCAATTTGTGGTCATTTCCGATTCTAGGCACCCAGACTTGTTCTTCTTGAGCCTGTTAGAACGTGAAGCCTCCACCCAGGCCCTGGGACCTTAATTAAAGGCCATTGCCCTATCTTGGCCTCTGCTTGCTCCTTACTTACCCTTAGGCTGCATTTCAAGTCCATTTTCACAATGAAGTGTATTGTCTTCTTTGTTAGGCTAGGGCAAGGCCTATTTTAGCTGGAGGTGCTCTGGAAAGGACAGCTGTGGGGGCGGGAGTTAGGTGTCTTCTAGGCTGCAGTCTCCTGTCCTGTGGAATCTAACTTCTCAGACTGTTTCACAAACCTTAGTTTGGCTTTCACAACTTAGCTTTTTGTTTGCTTGGTTTTTGTTTTAACTCTGCTGGAGTCCACATAAGGCCAGACTTTTAGGTTATTTGGGTTATAGGGGCAGAGAGAGTCTCTTGTAGCGAAGATCTGTTTTCTCTCCTCTCTGCTTTGAGCCTCAGTTTATCTTAAGTAGGCAACACTTTCATCATTCTTCATCTTTTTTTTAAATCATTCATCATCATTTCATCATTTTGGGGATGCCTCCCCCAAAAGACTGAGAGAGAGAATGCTTGTGTTCTTCAAATTAACCCTCTTCCTCTCCCTCCTTCCTTCTGAGCATTGGAATGATAGCCCATGGGTTCCAGCTTTGACCTTTTCCTCCTGTGTAATGGAAAGTAATATCACCCACACATGCACTATTGAGTTGTGAATTGACTGAGTACCTGTGTCATTTGTTTGGAGATGCCCTCAAGAAATGGCAGTGGGAAAAGAAAAGGCTTGAAGTGAATCAAACTGACGATTGTGTTTCAGTTCAGTTCAGTGACTCATTCATGTCTGACTGTTTGCAAACGTGTGGACTGCAGGCCTTCTTTCATCCAGGCCTCCCTGTCTATCACCTACTCCCTGAGTTTACTCAACTCATGTCCATTGAGTTGGTGATGCCATCCAACCATCTCATCTTCTGTCATCCCTTCTCCTGTCTTTAATCTTTCCCAGCATCAGGGTCTTTTTATTGACTGAGTACCTGTGTCATTTGTTTGGAGATGCCCTCAAGAAATGGCAGTGGGAAAAGAAAAGGCTTGAAGTGAATCAAACTGACGATTGTGTTTCAGTTCAGTTCAGTGACTCATTCATGTCTGACTGTTTGCAAACGTGTGGACTGCAGGCCTTCTTTCATCCAGGCCTCCCTGTCTATCACCTACTCCCTGAGTTTACTCAACTCATGTCCATTGAGTTGGTGATGCCATCCAACCATCTCATCTTCTGTCATCCCTTCTCCTGTCTTTAATCTTTCCCAGCATCAGGGTCTTTTCAAATGAGTCAGTTCTTCACATCAGGTGGCCAAAGCATTGGCGTTTCTGCTTCAGCATCAGTCCTTCCAATGCACACTAAGGAATGATCTCCTTTAGGATGGACTGGTTGGATCTCCTTGCAGTCCAAGGGACTCTCAAGATCTTCTCCAACACCACATTTCAAAAGCATCAATTTTTCAGTGCTCAGCTTTCTTTATAGTCCAACTCTTACATCCATACATGACTACTGGGAAAACCATAGCTTTGACTAGACAGACCTTTGTTGGGAAAGTAATGTCTGTTGTGTTTCAAAGGCTGTATAATTTGCTAAAGTTTGCTTTAGTTACCACACTGTACATGTAATTAATTTGCATGTTATGAAAATATTTTCTCTTAGAAATAAAAAGGCAGCGCCACCAAGGCAATCATAGCTAGAAACTCAGCTTAAACTTACCTTCTGTGGCAAATTGAAAGACTTTACAGTAAGAAAAAAATAGATACTCCTGCTCCTGTAGCACATTGCAGTGGGGGATGCCTGGCAGGCTAAGGAGTAGTGAGTTTGCATGGTCTGCAGCTGTTCTAGGTTAACATTAGTGTAGCTTACAAGCTACTTTTCTTGAAATTTAAATACCTTAGGATATGATATTTGGTCATGGATATCAGATCATCAGTGGAATCTTGTCTGTTAATCTACCTAATTTTGACTTTGTATCTTGAAGTCAGATGACCTAGGGCTTCTTAAGTTCAAATCCCAGCCTCACCACTCATTAGCAGCCTTTTTTAAAAAAGAACTCACTGGACTATAGTTGCTTTATAATGTTGTTAGTTTCTGCTGTACATACGGCAAAGTGAGTCAGCTGTATGTATACCCTCTCTTTTGGATTTCCTTCCCATCTGGGTCACCATAGAACACTGAGTAGCATTCCCTGTGCTTGATTCTCATTAGCTATCCATTTTATACATACTTAGGCTCATTCAGCCTGTTTTTTCATGTGTGAAAGAAAGTCGATAAAAACATAAACCTCACTAGGTTGCTGTAAGGACTGAGAGTGATTTGTTGTTGTTTAGTCACTAAGTTTTGTCTGAGCCCATGGACTGTAGCCTACCAGACTCCTCTATCCATGGGATTTCCCCGGCAAGAATGGGTTGCCATTTCCTTCTCTAGGGGATCTTCCCAGACTGGGCTCAAACCCACATCTCTTGCATTGGCAGGCAGATTCTTTAACACTGAGCCACCAGGGAAGACCACAAAAGTGATTTAATACATGGAAAGTGCTTAAAATAGGACCTCACACACAGTAAACATTGTGCCACTATTAGCTTACTATTTATTATTATGGCAGCAGTAGTGTTTTGTTTTTAAGAATCTGTAGTGGAAAGATTATTTCTTTATAAACAGTATACAAATTTTACAGTTTTAAAATGCAATAAAATATGTATTAGGTTGGAAATCAAGATATTGGGGAATATTGTGAGTCTTTTAACACATATTAGCAGATTTGTCTTTGGAAAAGTTAGACCAATTTGCACCCTTATCAGCAACCTTTGAGAACCCTGGAAATGGAATTACCAAGACAAATTAGCATGATTTTTATCTTGAAAAATCTGAAAATGAACTGATTTCCCCTATTTTATCTAGAAGAAAAGTTATATAGAATAGGAGATACTGGAATTTTCCAGTAGGATCTGTTGAAAGCCCCCTCAAAAAAGGGAAGACATCTAGTCTGGAAGAGACTAATAAATAGCATTTCCTATCATTTATTTTATATTCTTTGGGAGTTGTGGGCACTCAGCTACCTGGTCTGATCTCCAAAATTTGGGAAATGCTTTTACCCAAGCATGATTCTTTAGAAAGGATTAAATTCTGTATTTAATTGGGATAGCTTTTATCACTCTTCTCCCTGTCCCTGAAAAAAAGGGAAGAAAAAGAGCTTTTTGGGATCAATAGGGGTTCTTGCAATTGTTCAAGGAAATAGGTGTAATATGTATGAAGGAGGAGAACACTGTACACAAAACAAACCTTTATGCAGCTGAGACTTGAGTGCAGACAGCGTTTTGGAGGTTTTGGTGGCTTGCTTCATGGGCAGCAACCTTACATTAGGGACCTACTGGTCCCCTCATTTTATCGTTGATATGTGGTATTTTGTCTTGGCCCTGTTTTAGGTATAATTGCCAAATGGAAGAAATAGGTAGATGGATTTTACTATTCAGTTATTTTAATTCTAATTAGAATTGTAGTTATCAAATTTGGAGGTTTTGTTGAAGTTAAAATGGTGGGTAATTGCATAAATGGTTAGGTGTTACTTCTACATTTCAATTTAAAACACCTCCTCTCTCTTCATTATGTAATTGCACTATTATTTGGCCCAAACTATTTTCCTACACAGGTTAGAAAATTATCTGAGTTTAGCTTTCTAGTTTTAACACAGTTGGAATATAAGATATATATTTTTTCTTTCCCCAGGATGTTTTGACCCATGTTAGAGCAATACCTTTTATCCTAGGCATCAAAATATGGTACCTGTTATATGTTATAGAATTCATTCCTGCTAGTTTTCGGTGAGATTTCACCCTGGCAGATGTCTGCCTCCAGAGCCACTGAGGAAGCAAAAACAACAGCTCTTCGCTGATACTCCTTTACTTTTTAATAGATTTTGGGGTCAATTATTCAGGTTTTTATTCTCTTGGTGTAATTAGTGTGTGGTTCATCAAACTTTGAGGAGATGAACCCTTAGATAAGTGTTGCTGGAGATTACTTCTCATATGTTATCCATTAGAATACTTGGAAGTGAGGCTTCAGTTTTCCTTAATAGCAGATAACATTAGCAAATATGTTAACTATTAAGCCGCAAGAAGTCAATTGTTATTTATAATATCACTAAGTAAATTTGGCCTCAATTCAGGCATATAGGAATAGTACCACTTTTTACAAATGCATATGCCTTGGTTCCGTTCTTGTGGATTCTGATACAGTATGTTTTGAAAAGGGACCAGTTGTCTGTATCTAAAAAAAAAAAAAAATCATTAAAACCAAACACAAACTCAGATGCAGTGAGTATTTAGGAGTGAAAGTGGTGGAATTCTCTGTGTGTATGTCTGTGTACTTGCACATCTGTGCTTTACATACAGGTGTATAGCTACGTGATTACAATTACCTTAAAAGAGTATTCATTACTGCTTTTTTGACCTTATCATATATATATATATGATTTACACACACTTTGTGATAAAGTGCCTTATTACTCTGTTAGCAGGTAAATAGTTACCATCAGAGCCCCTATTTCTTTTTCAGCTTGGACATAAATACGTTAATTCCCCTCTGCTGCACATAGTCACTCTGGCCAATCAGTTGTTTTTCGAGTCAATATTACTTGATGACTACGGCTATCTCCACTGAGAGAGAGAGAATAGCTTAACCTTAGTTGTTTGTACTGTTGTCATTGTTTTATAAAATTAAAAATAACAATGTAGATGGAATAAAAGAAAATTTCGGAAAAGTATGTGCTTTATGATTGTCAAGATTTCCTCATCTTTCACCATATGTTTTGGTAAACACATTCAGAAAACAGTTGTTGCTGTTATGGGTGTGGAAGTGTATCCCCCAAGGAGTAAGCCACTAGCTACAAATAGAACACATTTGGAAATCCAACTGGTGATTTTTATTGTTGCTTATTAATTATATTCTGTGTTTTTATCAGTTGGCATGTTACTTGATTTAGGCTAATATTCAGTAAAAATCTTTTTTTTTTCTACTTTTTTCGCTTATCCAGCTTCAATTCTAAAGTTTATCATTGACCAAAGAAGGCATGGAAATGGCCAAAAAGCACATGAAAAGATGCCCAGCATCACTAATTATCAGAGAATTGTGAGTCAAAACTATAATGTGGTATCATCTAACACCAGTCAGAATGGCCATCATCAAAAAGCCTACAGTCAGTGCTGGAGAGGGTGTGGAGAAAAGCCAACCCTCCTGTACTGTTGTTGGGAATGTAAATTGTTACATCTGCTGTGGAGGAAAGTATCTATGTTCCTCAAAACACTAAAAATAGAACTACCAGTTCTTTCCAGTGTAGTTCTCAAAGTGGAGTTACTGGATCACATGGTAATTCTATGTTTACTTTTCTGAGGAATCACCATACTGTTTTCCAGTGGCTGTACCATTTTACATTTCCACCAGTGCCCAAGGATCCTGGTTTCTCCACATATACTTCAACACTTGTGTTTTGGTTTTGTTTTGTTATTTTGGTAAAGCCATCCTAATTGGTGTGAATCAGTATTTCACTGGAGTTTTGACTTTTAG
The DNA here is from genome assembly GCA_006408695.1 of Aepyceros melampus. Lineage (NCBI taxonomy): Eukaryota > Metazoa > Chordata > Mammalia > Artiodactyla > Bovidae > Aepyceros > Aepyceros melampus. Next base: position 283,691 of record SJXQ01002686.1, read on the forward strand.
TTCTCCAGTGGTTTGAGTATCTTGTCATGTCCTTCTTTTGGTCGTTTGTAGGGCTTCCCTGGGAGCTTAGCTGGTAAAGAATCTGCCTGCAATGCAGGAGACCCTGGTTTGGTTCCTAGATGGGGGAGTTCCCCTGGAGAAGGGATAGGCTACCCGCTGTGGTGTTCTTGGGCTTCCCTGGTGGCTCAGGCGGTAAAGAATCCACCTGCAATGCAAGAGAGCTGGGTTTCAGTCCCTCAGTTGGGAAGATCCCCTGGGGCAGAGCATGGTGGTCCACTTCAGTATTCTTGCCTGGAGAATGCCCCTGGCAGGCTACAGTCCATGGGGTTGCAAAGAGTTGAACACAGCTCAGTGACTAAGCACAGACATTAGTCATTCATATATCTTCTTTGGAGAAATGTCTGCTCAAGTCCTTTGCACATTTTTGAATTGGGTTGTTGTTGCTGAGATTTTTGAAGTCCTCTGTAGATTCTGGACATTATCTTTTATCAGGTATTTAGTTGGCAGATATTATCTCCAGTTCTGAGGGTTGCTCTTTTACTCTGTTGACAATGTCTTCTGATGCAAAAAATTAAGAACCTTTCCTGAAGTCCTTTGTCTGTTTTCTTATATTGTCTGTGTCTTTGATGTCGCATCCAAGAAATTATTGCCAAATCCAATGTTGTGAAGCTTTTGTCCTTTGTTTTTTACAAAGAAGTTTATTGTTTTAGGTCTTGCATATAGGTCCTTGATCCGTTGGACTTAAGTTTTGTATATCATTTCAGGTAAGGGTCCAACTTCACTTTTGTGTGTGGATATCTAGTTTTCCCAGCATCATTTGTTGAAAAGTGATCTTCACTCTTCTGTCAAAATCGTTTGACCAAATGCATGAAGGTTTATTTTGGGGCTCTCTATTTTATTCCACTAGTTGACATGTCTGTGTTTATGTCAGTACCACATTGTTTTAATGTAGCTTTATAAAAAGTTTTGAATCAGGAACTGTGAATCCTCTAGTCTTTCTGTTTTGTTCAAGATTGTTTTGGCTGTTTGGGCTACTTTGATATTTTATATAAATTTTGGGATAGGTTTTTCTATTCCTACAAAAAATGTTGTTGGAGTCTTTTTTTTTTTTAACTGGATTGCATTGAATCTTTAGATCATTATGGATAATATTGACATTTTAATGAGATTAGGTTTTCTAATCTAACATGAGGTCTGTTCACATTTATTTATGTTTTGTTTATTATCTATGGGTAACATTGACACTTTAATGATACTGAGTTTTCTAATTTGAATTGATGTGTATTTGTATTTCTGTGTCTTCAGTTTCTTACAGCAGTGTTGTCGTTTTCAATGCAAAAGACTTTCCAGCACTTTGGTTCGGTTAATTTGTAGGTATTTTATTCTTTTTGATGTTACTGTAAATGGAATCATATGCAGAGATCATTTTACCTCTTTTTCCTAATTTCGACATCCCTTCTTTCTTTTAGTTGCCTAATTGATCAGGCTAAAACTTTAAGTATTATGTTGACTTGAAGTGGTGAAAGTAGGCATCCATGCCTTGTTGTTCATCTTAGAGGAAAACTTTCAGTTTACTCACTGCACTTGATGTTCTTTGTGAGTTTTTCATATATGGGTTTTTTTAATTATTATGTTGAGCAAGTTTCTGTTTCTAATGTGTTGATTGTTTTTGTAGTGAAAAGATGTTGAATTCTGTCAAATGCTTTCTCTTCATCAAGTGACATCATGTTTTTTTCCCTCTTTCATTCTGTTGATATAGCATATTATGTTGATCAATTCACATTGTTGAAACATCCTTGCATTTCAGCAGCAAATCCCAGTTGGTTGTACTATACAATTATTATGATGTGCTGCTGAATTCTGTTTGCTAGCATCTTGTTTTGGAGAAGGGCATGACAACCCACTCCAGTGTTCTTGCCTGGAGAATCCCAGGGACAGGGGAGCCTGGTGGGCTGCCTTCTATGGGGTCGCACAGCGGACACGACCGAAGCGATTAGCAGCAGCAGCAGCTTGTTTATTGAGGATGTTCACAAGGGATTTCCTTCTCCTTTTCTGTGATTTCCTTCTCTTTCAGGGGTTTTGTATGACTTGAGTGTTAGGGTAATTTTTCTGCCAGAGAATGAGTTGGAAGATATTCCTTTTTCTTCAGTTTTTGAAAAAGCTAGAGAGGAATAGTTATTAGTTCTTCTCTAAATGTTTGATAGAATTCACCAGCGAAGTAATCAGCTTCAAAGCTTTTATGTGTTGAGAGATTTTTGATTACTGATTCAAGCTCTGGACTAGTTACAGGTATATTCACATTTTCTATTTTGTCCTGATTTAGTCTGGATATGTATGTGCTTAGTTGCTTAGTCATGTCTGACTTTTTGCACCCCACAGACTGTAACCTGCCAGGCTCCACTGTCCATGGGATTCTCCAGGCAAGAATCCTGGAGTGGTTTGCCATATCCTCCGCCAGGGGATCTTGCCAACCCAGGGATTGAACCCAGGTTTCCTGCATTGCAGGCAGATCTGCACTGTCTGAGCCACCAGGGAAGCCTGTTTAGTCTAGTTTTTTTTATTTTCAGATATCTGTTCATATTAACTCGGTAATTCAATTTGTTGGTGTACAATTGTTCATGTCACTCTTATAATCCTTTTAATATCTTTAGAGTTAGTAATAATGGCCCACTTTCACTTCTGATTATACTAATTAGTCTCCTTTTTTTTTCCTTTATCTAGCTAAAGGTTTGTCATTCTTATTAATCTTTTTGAGGAATTAACCTTTGATTTTGTTGATTTTCTCTTTTGTTTGTCTATTCTCTATCTTTTCTCAAATGTTTATTTCCTTCCTTCTACTAGTCTTGATTTTATTCTTCTTTTTCTGTTTACTTACATTGTAAAGTTGAGTTTCGATATGAGGTTATTTTTTTGAAGTGTTTTTAGCTAGCTATGAAATTTCCCCATAGTACTCCTTTATCTGCACCCCATAACTTTTGGTGTGCAGTGCTTGTTCTTGTTCATATCTAATTGTTTCTAATTTCTCTTTTGTGGTTTCTTTTTTGATTCCTAAGTTATTTACAAATGTGGTGTCTGATTTCCACAATATTGTGAATTTTCCTCTCCTTTTTTGTTACTTACTTCTGACTTGATTCTCTTGTGGTCTGAGAAGAAACTTCATGTGATACCTATCTTTAAAATATCTGAGTCTGAAATTGCAGTCTACCATCTGGTCTGTTCTGGAGAATGTCCCCTGTTTATTCTGTTGTTATTGGGCAGTTTGCATTCAAATCTTCTCCTGGAAGTTGGTAGCCGTCAGCAGACTCCAGAATTCCAAAACAGTACACCAGACAGATTCTGCCAGTGCAGCTGTTGTCTAGGTGGGGAGACAGATTCCTAGAGCTTCCCACTCTGCCATCTCATCTTAATCCTCTCCAACAATCATGTATTCTTACCTCGAGTAATTTATAGTATGTCATGAGAAGTAGAGTACAATCCTGATACAGGAATTTCTGATAAGATCGATTGCATCTTCTACTTGGCCATCTATGCAAATTTGGACAAAATTTTTAATCCTTTTCAACCTCAGTTTCCTGTATGAAAGTTAGAAATAATGATACTTATACCAAGATTGTTGCAAAGATAAATGAAACAATTAATATAAAATTATTGTATGCCTGAGTGCCTGGGAAGCATTCCACAACCATCTTTTATTCTTACTAGTACTTCCCCACCCCAGATGATTTTAAAGCTTGTGTTGACTTTTATGGAGATTGATTGATGATGATGATAAAGATATCTTTCAGGTAAAGGAAATGAGAAATAAGGGTACAGAGTTTAAATACATTGACACAACTCCTTGAAGCAGAAGATGTAGCACAGCAGCTACTGGGAGTAGGATAAGGACAAAATGTAGTCACAGTTGTGTTTTAATTTAGTACAAATAGTAGAAAGGTTAGTAGCTGTGCTCCCAGACCCTTCTATCCCAACCCCTGCAACTGCAAATGGTGCAATTACAGTTAAAGGCAAAAACAGAAGTTATTACAATGAAATTTTGGGTAGGACGTTGAGACTGGATATGGAGGCAAGAACTCAAGTGGAGAGATTTGTTCCATGGGAGGAGCCCTGGCCATCAGTTCAGTTGCTCAGTCGTGTCCAAATCTTTGTGAGCCCATGGACTGCAGGCCTTCTTTCATCCAGACCTCCTTGTCCATCACCAACTCTCAGACCTACTCAAACTTCATGTCCATTGTGTCAGTGATGCCATCCAACCATCTCATCCCCTGTCGTCCCCTCTTCTCCCTCCTTCACTCTTTCCCAGCATCAGGGTCTTTTCCAATGAGTCGGTTCTTTGCATCAGGTGGCCGAAGTAAAGTATTGGAGTTTCAGCTTCAGCATCAGTCCTTCCAATGAATATTCAGGATTGATTTTCTTTGGGATTGAATGGTTTGATCTCCTTGCAGTTCAAGGGACTCTCAAGAATCTTCTCTAACACCGCAGTTCAAAAGCATCAATTCTTCAGTGCTCAGCTTTCATTATAGTCGAACTCTCACATCCATACCTGACTGCTGTAAAAACCATAGCTTTGACTAGATGGGCCTTTGTTGGTAAAGTAATGTCTCTGCTTTTTAATATGCTGTATAGGTTGGTCATAGCTTTTCCAAGGAGCAAGTGTCTTTTAATTTCATGGCTGCAGTCATCATCTGCAGTGATTTTGGAGGCCCCAAATTAAGTCTCTCTCTGTTTCCATTTTTTCCCCATCTATTTTCCATGAAATGATGGCACTGGATGCCATGATCTCAGTTTTCTGAATGTTGACTGTTAAGCCAGCTTTTTCACTCTCCTCTTTTACTTTCATCAAGAGGCTCTTTAGTTCTTCACCTTCTGTCATAAGGATGGTGTCATCTGTATATCTGAGGTTATTGATATTTCTCCCGGCAATCTTGATTCCAGCTTGTGCTTCATCCAGCCCAGTGTTTCTCATGATGTACTCTGCATATAAGTTAAATAAGTGGGGTGACAATATATAGCCTTGATGTACTCCTTTCCCAATTTGGAACCAGTCTGTTGTTCCATGTCCTAGGAAGCTTAAAGAATTTAGGATATATTCTAGTTTCTCAGCTATGTTATTTCTCCTTTGCTTGTTCAGGATTTTGTTCTTGGCCAACAGAAATTATCATTTGAAGCTCCAATCAGATTTTGCTGCTAAAGAGTATCTTTGGATTTGTTTAAAAGATCACAAAGTTTGTAATTTTCCAGGAAGTACTCTTGAATACTTTAAAATCCATGATGAGGGTTCACAATAGACTATATTTAACAATCAAGTCTGGCACAGCCTGCAGTGTGTGAATCTTTTTGTTTCTTGAGTTTTTTGTTTTTTCTTTGCTTCATGAGGGTTCCATATGGAAAGGCACAATGTGATTTTTCCAAGGTTTTGGTTAACAAAGGACTTATTTTGTAAAATTTGAAGCTTTGAGAAAGATGTTGCTCTGTCAACTGATTAAAAATAAATAAGAATTAGAGTATGTGAATGACACAGAATGTTAGTTTTAAGTGTTAATGTTATTTTTAAAAACAATAGTTTTTTGCATATTTATAATCATCTTTGTCCCAAAGCGGAAACAGAATCCTAAGTCACATATATTTTTCTCCCCTTAATAAAAGAGATATCAGTATAAGTGAATTTTTAAAAATATAACTCTGATGTTTAAGTCATTCTAAAGCTTGTGATATGAGAAGATGCTCTTTAAAAGAAAAAGCCTAATGTATTAAAACTTTTAACTTTCATTCACTGTATGTGGTTTAGGTATCAAATTAGCATATTATGCATTTGAACCCTTTGAAATATTTTTTTTGATAATTTAAAAATTTTAATTCTGGAAATTCATTATTTTATTGTTTCATCTCTATAATGTAAAACTATTCTACCACAGATGTTTTTCAAGACTTGAGTTATACTGCTAAATTAAATGCCTGGTCTGCCTCTGCTTTTGAGGTTTTCGGTTATTTCTTGGCGTGTGGCCACCTAACAACCTGTGCAAAGATGGGTGGGTGGAGTGTGCTAGCTTTACCCTTCTGTGACACCAGGGTATGTCTGTTCAGATTTTGCTTCTTCCTTACAGTTCAACAACCATCTCTTTTTGGTTTTGGCTTTCAACAGTCAACCCTCAAAGATCTTTTGTTTTCTGACAGTTAAAGAAACAGGCTCAGTGTTCTTACTCTTAAACAATTACTTAATTGTTTACAGATAACTGAAACTACGAAAGGTTTCTGTGATGAATCTATTTTGATGGAGGCTTGTTGTGTGGAAATGATCGGTCATCATAATTCCTGATAATTGAGAAGATTGTTTTTAAACCAAAGAGCATCAAAAAGCTCACTGTTTTCTGATTTTGCATTGGCTAACAAACCTCTCTCCTTTTTAAATGTAAGACCTAGCGGACTTAGAGCTTGATTAGTGCTGTTTTAACATGCTTAAGAAAAACTCTCCATAGAAATTTTCAGTTTATTTAAATAATAATAGGCCAACTAAGGTCCGTCTAGTCAAGGCTATGGTTTTTCCTGTGGTCATGTATGGATGTAAGAGTTGGACTGTGAAGAAGGCTGAGTGCAGAAGAATTGATGCTTTTGAACTGTGGTGTTGGAGAAGACTCTTGAGAGTCCCTTAGACTGCAAGGAGATCCAACCAGTCCATTCTGAGGGAGATCAACCCTGGGATTTCTTTGGAAGGAATGATGTTAAAACTGAAGCTCCAGTACTTTGGCCACCTCATGCGAAGAGTTGACTCATTGGAAAAGACCCTGATGCTGGGAGGGATTGGGGGCAGGAGGAGAAAGGGACGACCGAGGATGAGATGGCTGGATGGCATCACAGACTCAATGGACGTGAGTCTGAGTGAACTCCGGGAGTTGGTGATGGACAGGGAGGCCTGGCGTGCTGCGATTCATGGGATCGCAAAGAGTCGGACACGACTGCACGACTGAACTGAACTGATTCTTGTGGTAACTACAGATAGGGAAGAACCTATCTTATCAATACATCACGTCAACAACTCTGATTTTCCAGTACTTTGGCCACCTCATGCGAAGAGTTGACTCATTGGAAAAGACCCTGATGCTGGGAGGGATTGGGGGCAGGAGGAGAAAGGGACGACCGAGGATGAGATGGCTGGATGGCATCACAGACTCAATGGACGTGAGTCTGAGTGAACTCCGGGAGTTGGTGATGGACAGGGAGGCCTGGCGTGCTGCGATTCATGGGATCGCAAAGAGTCGGACACGACTGCACGACTGAACTGAACTGATTCTTGTGGTAACTACAGATAGGGAAGAACCTATCTTATCAATACATCACGTCAACAACTCTGATTAACCTGGAGGGAGCAGTTTAGTAAAATATTTTGAATTCTTCAGTCAGTTCAGTTCAGTTCAGTCGCTCAGTCGTGTCCGACTCTTTGTGACCCCATGAATTGCAGCACACCACGTCTCCCTGTCCATCACCAACTGCCGGAGTTCACTCAGACTCACGTCCATTGAGTCCGTGATGGCATCCAGCCATCTCATCCTCGGTCGTCCCCTTCTCCATTACCGTCACTGTTCCTCACCTTCAACGTAGGATAGCTCAACATAGGATTGAATTTTTAATGTAACATTTATAATTTCTGCCCAGTTTTGATGATTATAAATGTTTTCAAGTATCAGTCACCTTGTTTTTTTTAAATGTTTTAGTCCATTTTCCTAATCGTTTTCTGTGGGGAGTACCTTACCACCTTTATTAAGTGAGTCAGTAAGAAAACATGATTTGGTTTTCATAGTCATGATTTGGTTTTGAAGTGAACCTATCAGCAACACATTAGTTCCAGAAGGTCAGGTATTCCGGAACATGATGGTGCGTAATGATTTCCTTATGGAATTGTTAAGGATGGTCACAGTGAACAACCACTGACCAGTAATCACTGATCATTTACCTAGGTGCCAGCAGTACTGCAGCCATGAAATTAAAAGACGCTTGCTCCTTGGAAGAAAAGTTATGACCAACCTAGACAGCATATTGAAAAGCAGAGACATTACTTTGCCAACAAAAGTCCATCTAGTCAAGGCTATGGTTTTTCCAGTAGTATTAGTTCCAGAAGGTCAGGTATTCCGGAACATGATGGTGCGTAATGATTTCCTTATGGAATTGTTAAGGATGGTCACAGTGAACAACCACTGACCAGTAATCACTGATCATTTACCTAGGTGCCAGCAGTACTGCAGCCATGAAATTAAAAGACGCTTGCTCCTTGGAAGAAAATTATGACCAACCTAGACAGCATATTGAAAAGCAGAGACATTACTTTGCCAACAAAAGTCCATCTAGTCAAGGCTATGGTTTTTCCAGTAGTTATGTGTGGATGTGGGAGTTTGGCCTATAAAGAGAGCTGAGTGCCAAATAATTGATGCCTTTGAACTGTGGTGTTGGAGAAGACTCTTGAGAGTCCCTTGGACTGCAAGGAGATCCAACCAGTCCATTCTGAAGGAGATCAACCCTGAGTGTTCATTGGAAGGACTGATGCTGAAGCTGAGACTCCAGTACTTTAGCCACCTGATGCAAAGAGCTGACCCATTGGAAATGACCCTGATGTTGGGAAAGATTGAGGACAGGAGGAGAAGGGGACGACAGAGGATGAGATGGTTGAATGGTATCACTGACTCATAGGACATGAGTTTGGGTAAACTCCGGGAGTTGGTGATGGACAGGAAGTACTGGCCCGCTGCAGTCCATGGGGTCGCAAGAAGTCTGACACGACTGAGTGACTAAATGCAACGGAAATATCAAATAATGATCATATATTATGAATCAGAAATTCAGTCATATATTTTGAATCAAATATGTGGTTTACAAATATTTTCTTTCATTCTGTTGTTTGCCTTTTCTTTTCATTGATTGTTTTCCTTTGCTGTGCAGAAGCTTTTGATGTACTCTAGCTTGTTTATTTTTGCTTCTGTTATTTGTGCTTTGGGTGTCATATCCAAAAATAAAATCATTGCTAAGAACAATGTCAAGGAACTTTTTCCCTGTGTTTTCTTCTAGGAGTTTCTGGTTTTACATTTAATTGTAATTGTAATTTACATTTTTTATGGTTTTACATCTAAGTCTGTAATTCATTTTCTATTAATTTTTCTCAGTGATACAAGTAAAGGCTTTTGCAAGTTAATATGCAATTTTCCCAGCACCATTTTTTAAATTGACTGTCTTTTCTGTATTGAGTATTCTTGGCTCTTTTGTCAAATATTAGTTGACTGTATATTCATGTGTTTATTCCTGGGCTCTCATTCTTTTCAGTTCAGTTCAGTTCCTCAGTCGTGTCCGACTCTTTGTGACCCCATGAATCGCAGCACGCCGGCCTCCTGGTCCATCACCAACTCCTGGAGTTCACGTCCATCAAGTCAGTGATGCCATCCAGCCATCTCAGCCTCTGCCGTCCCCTTCTCCTCCTGCCCCCAATCCCTCCCAGCATCAGAGTCTTTTTGAATGAGTCATGTCTTCACATGAGGTGGTCAAAGTACTGGAGTTTCAGCTTCAGCATCAGTCCCTCCAAAGAAATCCCAGGGCCAATCTCCTTCAGAATGCACTGGTTGGATCTCCTTGCAGTCCAAGGGACTCTCAAGAGTCTTCTCCACCACCACAGTTCAAAAGCATCAATTCTTTGGCAATCAGCTTTCTTCACAGTCCAACTCTCACATCCATACATGACCACTGGAAAAACCATAGCCTTGACTAGCCGGACCTTTGTTGGCAAAGTAATGTCTCTTGAGTTTATTCCTGGACTCTCAGTTCTTTTACTTAACATATATGCCTGTTTTTCCACTGCTGCTGCTAAGTCGCTTCAGTTGTGTCCAACTCTGTGCGACCCCAGAGATGGCAGCCCACTAGGCTCCTCTGTCCCTGGGATTCTCCAGGCAAGAACACTGGAGTGGGTTGCCATTTCCTTGTCCAATGCATGAAAATGAAAAGTGAAAGTGAAGTTGCTCAGTTCACTAACACCTACTATTTTGATTACTGTAGCTTAGTAATATCGTTTAAAATTAGGAATTGAGTTGCCTTTGTTTTTGCTGTTTTTAAAATATTTGTTTCATCAATGTGTTAAAATTTTCATTCTACAGATCTTTAACCTTCTTGGCTAAATTTATTCCTAGGCATTTCATTGTGTTTGATGCTGTTGTAAATGGGATCATGATGTAGTCTTGGTGGACTGTTTCTTGAGGATTTATTTATTCTAGGTTGTCTAGTTGTTGTGTAGCTGTTGCCACAGTAGTATCTTACGCTCCTTTGTATTTCTGTGAAATCAACTGCATATCTAACTTTTTCAAAGCATCTGTAAGATGGAGACAGTAACACCCAATTTGAGAAGAGTTAAATGGGATAATATATGTACAATGTCTAGAAAAATGCCTGGTGCTCAATCTGGGCTAAGCAAAAGGAAGTTAGTCTTCTACAGTGTGAAAGTGAAAGTCGCTCAGTCAGTTTCTGACTCTTTGCAACTCCATGGTCTATACAGTCAATGGAATTCTCAAGGCCAGATACTGGAGTGGGTAGCCTTTCCCTTCTCCAGGGGATCTTCCCAACCCAGGGATTGAACCCAGGTCTCCCGCATTGCAGGTGGATTCTTTACCAGCTGAGCCACAAGAGAAGCCCTAGTCTTACAAGGAGAAGTTTTAAAAAAAGATTACTTTTTTTCCTTATTATGGAACAGATGAAAGTTCAAAAGAGAAGACATGTAACAGTTGGGGGACCAGAACTTCTATTCATATGAGAGACCACAATGTGTGTGTGTGTGTGTGTGTGTGTGTGTGTGTGTGTGTGTGTAAATGGCTTAGGAAGAAAAGGATATTAGTTTTTTAAGAGTATATGGTCTGTTAAAAACTTAAAAATACTTGCCAAAACAAATGTGTTGTTTTACTCGAGTTCTATGGAAAAATAATTATCAATTAAGCATTACATTGTTGCCTCCTGATTTATATGATTTATATGTATTTTTAAATTATATATTAACAGAGTGACACATAGGCTACTTGTAAGTATTCAGTTCGGTTCATTCACTCAGTTGTCTCTGACTTTTAGCGACCCCATGGATAGCAGCACGCCAGGCCTCCCTGTCCATCACCAACTCCCGGAGTGCACTCAGACTCGCGTCCATTGAGTCCGTGATGACATCCAGCCATCTCATCCTCGGTCGTCCCCTTCTCCACCTGCCCCCAATCCCTCCCAGCATCAGAGTCTTTTCCAATGAGTCAACTCTTCGCATGAGGTGGCCAAAGTACTGGAGCTTCAGTTTTAGCATCATTCCTTCCAAAGAAATCCCAGGGTTGATCTCCTTCAGAATGGACTGGTTGGATCTCCTTGCAGTCCAAGGGACTCTCAAGAGTCTTCTCCAACACCACAGTTCAAAAGCATCAATTCTTCTGCGCTCAGCCTTCTTCACAGTCCAACTCTCACATCCATACATGACCACAGGAAAAACCATAGCCTTGACTAGACGGACCTTAGNCTGTTTGGATCTCCTTGCAGTCCAAGGGACTCTCAAGAGTCTTCTCCAACACCACAGTTCAAAAGGCAGCTGGTAAACTTAGATTGGTTGCACGGGTTACTCATTAACTGCTGATTGGTCAGTTCTTTCATGGGCGTGGGCTTTCCTAAAGAATTTCCATCTTTGTCTCTATAGGCCACCTCTATTCTACTAGGCTTACAATGATTGGCTGAGCAGTGCACACGTGAATTTTAAACCTGGCACAACAGAGTGAACTCCGGGAGTTGGTGATGGACAGGGAGGCCTGGCATACTGCAATTCATGTCGTCACAGAGTCGGACACGACTGAGCAACTGAACTGAACTGATGCCTAGAAATGCTGGAAGTGCAAACAATGAGGCAATCGAGAGATTAACAAAGTCAGGAAGCAGCAACAATTCTGAGAGATGAAAGGACAAAGAGAAGAGACATAGTGACCTGAGCCCAGAATCAGTGGGAAGCACAAGAAATCTGCTGGAGGAAGTGGGGACCAAGAATGAGAAAGGGCCAATGCTCAATGAAGAGACAAAGAAGCAGAACTGACCTGCATTTTCCCCCAATCTTGCCAGTGCCTTTCAATAGCAGAAGCTTGGTCCATTGACTAGGAAGATATGAAAACCTAGTTGGCTGAGTCAGCACCCAATGAGGCAGGAAAAAGGAAGAGAAGTTTATTTGACAGCAGACAAAAAAATGTCTAGCACAATAGCAATCTCTGGGACTACTTATTAAATATGTGGCAGAATTTTTATTAAAGTATAGTTGATTTACAATATAACAATAGTTTCAGGTGTTCAGTTCAGTTGCTCAGTAATGTCCAACTCTTTGCTACCCATGGACTGCAGCATGCCAGCCTTCCCTGTCCATCACCAAATTCTGAAGCTTGCTCAAACTCATGAACAAAGAATTGATGATGCCATCCAAACGTTGCATCCCCTGTTGTCCCCTTCTCCTCCTGCCTTTAATCCTTCCCAGAATCAAGGTCTTTTTCAAGAGTCAGTTCTTCACATCAGGTGGCCAAAATATTGGAGTTTCAGCTTCAGCATCAGTCTTTCCAATGAATATTTAGGACTGATTTCCTTTAGGATGGACTAGTTGACTCTCTTTTCAGTACAAGGTACTCTCAAATGTCTTCTCCAGCACCACAGTTCAAAAGCACATCAGTTCTTTGATGCTCAGCTTTCTTTGTATGGTCCAATTCTCACATCCATCCATGACTACTGGAAAAATCATAGCTTTGACCATGCAGAATTTCTGGCAAAATAACATCTCTGCTTTTTAAGATCCTGTCTAGATTTTTCATAACTTTTCTTCCAAGAAGCAAGCATCTTCTAATTTAATGGCCTCAGTCACCATCCACAGTGATTTTAAGTATAGACTTGAAAATGTCAGTTCAGTTCAGTTCAGTCGCGCAGTCGTGTCCGACTCTTTGCGACCTCATGAATCACAGTACGCCAGGCCTCCCTGTCCACCACCAATTCCCAGAGTTCACTCAGTCTCATGTCCACTGAGTCCATGATGCCATCCAGCCATCTCATCCTCGGTCGTCCCCTTCTCCTCCTGCCCCCAATCCCTCCCAGCATCAGGGTCTTTTCCAATGAGTCAACTCTTCGCATAAGGTGGCCAAAGTACTGGAGCTTTGGAGTACTTGAAAATGTCAGAATGGCTTAATTCAAATCAAATCCCACATAGTTTATATATCAACACCATTATGAAATAATTGATTCCTTTTCCTCAAAATGTTTTCAACCCATTACATAGTTTACTTTCAGTGTAACTTTCTATCACTAGAACTAAAAGAAAAAACAGCAACTAAACTAAATAAATGGAATTAAAAATTATAGAAAAACTGAGTGCATGTGTAGAATAGGAAAAAATATACTGAGGTGATACATTTGCATATATAATATCATATTTTCATAGATATTCCATTATATATAGGCCATTTATTAAAGAAAGTAATAATTTTCATGTTCTTATTCTTTAAGATTCCTTTTCCTCAAAATGTTTTCAACCCATTACATAGTTTACTTTCAGTGTAACTTTCTATCACTAGAACTAAAAGAAAAAACAGCAACTAAACTAAATAAATGGAATTAAAAATTATAGAAAAACTGAGTGCATGTGTAGAATAGGAAAAAATATACTGAGGTGATACATTTGCATATATAATATCATATTTTCATAGATATTCCATTATATATAGGCCATTTATTAAAGAAAGTAATAATTTTCATGTTCTTATTCTTTAAACAAAAGTTGTTATAAGGTGCAATACTTAATATTACACATACAAATTTCTTCTCAGAATTATAACAAATATTTTGCATCTCATATCTCTTAGTCACTGAGGGTTATATTATTTGTTTTGTAATTTCCCAGACTTCCAGGAGCTCAGTGCTATATCTGAGATCTGTTTGTAGTAAATAAGTTTAGCTCATCTGTAGATAGGATTCCAGCAGTCTCCTTTACATGATGTATCATTTTAATCCTTGTTTTTATGTGTGTAGCTATATTTTATAGTAAGTATGTAAATCCTTTTTACATGACAAACCAGAAAGAAAAAAACATGTTTATAAAAGGCATATAGGAATGTCTCTGAGATGATCAATATGGGCATCTCCGAGGAAGCACTCATGTATTATTAATTAGCCCTTTAATAACTTTCTCATCACCTATCATTTCATATTGTGTGCTTCATCCATTGTTGTAACTATTTGTACACCTCAGTACCATAACAGTGGTATTATCCTTCTTTCGATGTAAAATCAGGAAAAAAATGTTTTTACTAATTTTTAAATATATATACATTAAAATAATAAAGATCAGAATACACTGATGCTCAGGTTAACAACAGTAACAACAATAATAGAACTTATATAGTTACTCTCTTAATAGAAATTGCAGTGCTCCTATTCTGTTCACAGTAAGACTAGAGTAGCACAAATCAAGAGAAGGAGACCTTTTAGAATCAAACGTCAAAAATACTGACACGTTTTAATTTGCTGCCATTATTGTCAAATCAGATTTGAATTCTTGTCTAAGAGGGTCTTATCCAAGGTATATGACCTCAACCTAATCTGGAACCTACCCTCCTTTTTCAGATACCTTTAAACTAAAATTTCTGAAATAGTTCTATAAGTTGACAGAGGTTACCACTTGCATTGAATTTGGCTTTAAAAGTAAATATGACTATTTGGATGAAGAAGAACATGACATAATGTGTACTAATCAAGCTTGCTTTGGTTCCAATAGCACAACAGGAGGCTATTGGAAATGCCCCCACCCCATCCCTGTGCAGAATAATTAAGCTGAGATTGGTTTGAATTCTTTTATAATTATCCCTCTCACCATGTAGTTGGGCTTGAGAAGTTAATTATAACCATTTTCATGCCTATAATGCAGAAATGATCTCTCTGTTTCTTACAGATTTGACAAGTCTTTAGAAGGATGTTAGATGATGGTTCCTAGCTATATATATCCCTCCCCTTGACAGTAGCTGAATGTCTATGAGACATTTTTTAATGTTATAGAAAGTGTTTGAATAATTTCTACTGAAACACAGAGGAGTACAGGTGAAGACTATAGTGTTTCACTATAAAGATGCTTAACATAAGCCTAGAAGTCTATGCAAATAATCTTAAGTATTACTATTGAAGGTATAGAAATTTGCTATTTTGAAATAGCTATAAATGGTATATTTCAATATGCATAAAAATGTTCATTGACTTTCTTCTCCCTGCAAAGTTGCCTTAAAATTTGCTGTAAGAAAAATTCTAGTTTCAAGAATGAACACAAATTTCTTAAAATTCTCTGAAATGTCTATTGCAAAAATATAGATGAAAATTATTGAACAGCACACACAATTATAAAGTTGAATTGTTCTCAGGATAGAAAAAAATATTGGGTGTGTTTTTCCATAAAAGAACCACCACATTCATGTGCTAGCCTGCATGTGTAAACAATAGTTTTGGACTTTGGCAATGATTTTTATTTTGTGTACCATATTTATATAAAAAGTTGTACAANGAGATGGCTGGATGGCATCACTGACTCGATGGATGTGAGTCTGAGTGAACTCCAGGAGATGGTGATGGACAGGGAGGCCTGGCATGCTGCAACTCATGGGGTTGCAAAGAGTCGGACACGACTGAGCAACTGAACTGAAATGAATATGCTAGGTAATACACATAAATTCATAAGGGAATGATATAGTCTTTAGGAACTAATATTCCTCTGGCATCAATTAACATTATCAGTCTGGCTGTTCATTTTAGTCAGTTGGAAATTTTGTAAAACCAAAGCCACACTGATGTCTGTGTCCTCTTGTTGACAACTGCATCATCATTTCTGTGGATTGGCAGAGCCTGCATTTTCTAAAATACAGATGATTGTAACGTATCAGCCAGAGTTGAGAACTTGAATTGAGATCCACTAGTTCAGATGATTTTTTTGGTTGAAGTTTTTAAGTGAACTGACCCTCTCAATCTCTATTGAGAGGGACTGTGAGGAGGAAACCCTGGTTGTTTAGTAAAGAGTGAGCCAGGCTAGGGAGGGTGGTGGAGAAGGCAATGGCACCCCACTCCAGTACTCTTGCCTGGAAAATCCCATGGGCGGAGGAGCCTGGTGGGCTACAGTCCATGGGGTCGCACAGAGTCGGACATGACTTAGCAACTTCACTTTCACTTTTCACTTTCATGTACTGGAGAAGAAATTGCAACCCACTCCAGTGTTCTTGACTGGAGAATCCAACGGACAGGGGAGCCTGGTGGGCTGCCATCTATGGGGTCGCACAGAGTCGGACACAAGTGACTTAGCAGCAGCAGCAGCATGGGGGAGGGGTGGTGGGGCAGAATGAAAAGTGTAAGTGAAGTCGCTCAGTCCTGTCTGACTCCTCGCAACCCCATGGACTTTAACCTACCAGGCTCCTCTGTCCATGGGATTTTCCAGGCAAGAATACTAGAGTGGGTTGCCATTTCCTTCTCCCATAGTACTGTTCATTTGTAGATACCACTCTGCTGGTTAATGGCTGATTTCAGAATCCTCTGATGCTGCTTACTTACGTGAAGAGGCTCAATGATTTTTATTTTCACTAGGTATCACAGAAGGGTCAGCTTGCATTTTACAAGTGTTTCCTGGGCTCTGTGGAAATCAGAAAGATGGAAAAGGCTTGTCTCCAAGGAGCTCCTCCTAATTCAGGGGGACAGAGTAGCCAGTTAGACTAATGAAAATTAAAGTACACCGAGCCAGGAAAGACAGTGTTCAGATGATAAAAAACATTGAGCTTTTTTAACATTGGATTTTGATCCGTGATCTGTCTGGGTGGTGTCAGCAAATTGATGGCCCTTGTGCTCCTCCCCAACCTTCCCAGCTCCAGGCATCCTTCACTAATCAGCCAAGCTTTCTCCTCAGAATCCCACTCTATACTGAGTGCTATTCGCCACTGCTTAGTATTCTAGATGAACTCTACTTGCCATTCTGAACCTTCAAGTTTGTGTTGTGCTGGAGGCAGACAGAAGAAACCACAGTAACTATTGGAACTTTACGATTGTTGTTTTGACATTCATTCAACAAATATTTATTGAACAATGATTAGAAACAGTTCCTAGTTCTACTGATAGGTATGTGCTTTAGAAATGTGATAACAATACATTATTATAATCAGCCTTTGATTACTTATGCCAGTAAGATAGGGAGACCAGTGGTGAGGTTTGCTTATCCCTGCTGTTGGAAAGAAAGATGCAGTCCCAGGGCTGTTTTACAAAATGGCATCTGTTTATAATTCTGGAACCTTTCATAGATCAGAGTACATGTAACCCGAAAGTTCAGAAAATTTGGAGCTTCTGAGAATATCATTGTAAGTCTGTCCCTAGGAAAACTAGAGTGTAATCAATCCCCCACTATTACTGGTGAGTTTTACCTTTTTCACTCTGTTTGTTCTGTAGAACAACCTGCAAGTGTACAATTAGTTATGAAAAATTATATATAATATGATAAGACCTTTGCAAAACAGATGGGAAAAGTCAAGTCTTGGTGTGGAATTGGAACTTGGGAAAGTAGGCCATAGTCACATATGCTGTTTCGGCTCTGAACTTGTCTTAAAAGCTTATTTTCTGTAAGAATAAAAAAACCAGCTTGGCATTAGATTTGAGAGAAAATTTTCACTTGTGATCTCTTGTAGGGAATGGGAAAGATGTATTAGGTCTCAACAGCATCCCCTTAACACTCAGATCCACATACCAAGTTTCTTACAGTTGTATGTTTTGGCATTCCTTGTTAGAACTTGCAGCCATGCCCTGTAAAGCATAACACTCTGACAGGATTTCTTGGGAGCCTAAGAGAGTATGTTCCAAGTGTTTGGGACTTACAGTGATCTGGCTCCACTGCCATGTAGTACTCCTTGGGTACTACAAAGGAATCCTGCTGTAGAGGCTAGTAGTTTAGGGTTTGCAGCCCTGAGGTTGTTTTGTGAGATGATACATCAGAGTGCAGGAAGAAGATATAAGGATTTGTATTGATTTGTATTTTCTCTTCCTTAAAAGTTTTTTGGTATATGTTTTATATTGTATATAATAGCACAGTTGAGCTTGAGTATAATTAGTAAATACATCTCCATTGGGATTCATTAAACCTTTTTTAAATTCATTCAGAAGAGTGATTTTCTAAAATATGGAGACCACTGATTCAGAGGAACAAATAGTCTGCCCGTTTACCATTAGAAACCCAATTCTTTCCACCAGGCATCTGGTTTGAATAGGGTTTGCTCTCTGTCAGGGTCCTAAGGTGCCCATATTCTGTTTTGATTGAGGGCAAATCTGTCTGCTCTTGAGATCAAATAAGCAAAGAATAAAGTTGATGACCTTTGGAGGAAACCTATAGTACTTAACGAAGACTCTTGCCGAGCATCTGCTCAGAGGCAGGCTCTTAGTCCTCGGCAACATGTGTTTCCACTCTGCTCCATCTGGGTTTCAGATCACTGGAAGACTGAGCCAGGAGGATGTCGGATCGGGCCTGGGGGACAGTCCATATTTGGGTTTAGTAGGTGCTCAGTAAATGTTGAATCGGTGGCTGAGCCTCATCAATAGATAGTTATCCTGAATTGATTATGCTTGATGAAATTCCATATGCGACTTGGAACCTGCAATGAAAATACAGCCTGGAAAAGCTATATTTCTAAAGTGGGCAAGGGATATTGCTTAGTTTCAGCCGCTCTTCCTTCACAATTGAGTACTGTATCTCATAACACATGCTTGATTTTATGACACCAGACATTTGGTGGCAGTGACTTTCTAAGATTTGCAGAAGAGAATTAATTTACTTTTGGAAAGTATCTCCTGGTACCTGTCATATTACCAAATGAGTATGTCCATGTAGGTCCCATGTTTCTAATTATAAATAAACATTTGCTTTGACATTTCTCTTTTGTGAAACAGAATACAGCAAACAGTTTGGTGACAAGGGGACCAAAGTTAACTGAGGGTTTGCTTTCGGAAGTTCGAACTGAAGGTGATCTGTCTCTGGGATCACTTTGGTGAACTTTAAAGGCTGCAAGTTAGTTTTGGAAGGTTGTTTAATGGAATGTTAATAGCCCTGGAAAGATGTGAAAGTGATACTGCTACCTGGTGGTTTGTAAACCTGACCTTTGTGAGATGTTTTCTGGGCAAAAGTACTGTTTTGTGATGCCAGCAGCTTTTATCGATTCTGCAGAGTCTGCAGTTTTCTAACACTGGCTGTCAATTCATTCCAGCTGAAAAATTATTAAATTTCTTCTCCTGCTTGTGTGGATATTAAATTGCAGTAAACATACTTGCACAGTGTCAGGTACAGCAAGCACAATTTTCTGCGTGAAAAAAAATGTTTGTTAGTGGGACCTTGGCAGTTCAGCAGAGGTTATAAATTTCTGTATTTCTTCTTACTTATTGCTCTCAGTTATGGTTTTTATTTCTCTTGGTAAGTTTCTTGTTATTTGTAATATAAGAAGAAAAGTTTGATTTAGACTGCTGACTTTAAAAACTATGCCCTTTAGTTCATTTCTGGTCTTGTCAAAAGAAAAAGATGGCAGTAAGAGGATTTAACCAGTAAAAATATAATTGGAACAGAATGAGAAAGATCAGATAAAAGAATGAATTGAATGAAAAAGGAAAGGGATAAATAAAATAATTCAGTGATTATCAATTCAGTTCAGTTCAGTTGCTCAGTCGTGTCTGACTCTTTGCACCCCATGAACCACAGCAGGCCAGGCCTCCTTGTCCATCACCAACTCCCGGAGTTCACCCAAACTCATGTTCATTGAGTCAGTGATGCAATCCAAGTATCTCATCCCCTGTTGTCCCCTTCTCTTCTTGCCCTCAATCTTTCCCAGCATTAGGGTCTTTTCCAGTGAGTCAGCTCTTCGCATCAGGTGGCCACAAGTATTGGAGTTTCAGCTTCAACATCAGTCCTTCCAATGCACACCCAGGAATGATCTCCCTTAGGGTGGACTGGTTGGATCTCCTTGCAGTCCAAGGGACTCTCAAGAGTCTTGTCCAACACCACAGTTTGAAAGCATCAATTTTTTGGCACTCAGCTTTCTTTATAGGCCAACTCTCACATCCATACATTACCACTGGAAAAAACCATAGCCTTGACTGGATGGACCTTTGGTGACAAAGTAATGTCTCTTCTTTTTAACATGCTGTCTAGGTTGGTCATAACTTTCCTTGCAAGGAGCAAGCGTCTTAATTTCATGGCTGCAGTCACCATTTGCAGTCATTTTGGAGCCCCCCAAAATAAAGTCAGCCACTGTTTCTTTCCACTGTTTCCCCATCCATTTGTCATTAAGTGATGGAACCAGATGCCATGATCTTACTTTTCTGAGTGTTGAGCTTTAAGCCAACTTTTTAACTCTCCTCTTTAACTTTCATCAAGAGGCTTTTTAGTTCTTCTTCACTTTCTGCCATAAAGGTGCTGTCATCTGCATATCTGAGGTTATTGATATTTCTCCCGGCAATCTAGATTTCAGCTTGTGCTTCTTCCAGCCCAGCGTTTTTCATAAGGTACTCTGCATAGAAGTTAAATAAGTAGGGTGACAATATATAGCCTTGACGTACTCCTTTTCCTGTTTGGAACCAGTCTGTTGTTCCATGTCACGTAACTGTGCTTCCTAACCTGCATATGGGTTTCTCAAGAGGCAGGTCAGGAGGTCTGGTATTCCCATCTGTTTCAGAAGTTTCCACAGTTTATTGTGATCCACACAGTCAAAAGCTTTGGCATAGTCAATAAAGCAGAAATAGATGTTTTTCTGGAACTCTTTTGCTTTTTCCATGATCCAGTGGATGTTGGCAATTTGATCTCTGGTTCCTCTGCCTTTTCTAAAACCAGCTTGAACATCTGGAAGTTCACAGTTCATGTATTGCTGAAGCCTGGCTTGGAGAATTTTGAGCATTACTTGACTAGCGTGTGAGATGAGTGCACTTGTGTGGTAGTTTGAGCATTCTTTGGCATTGCCTTTCTTTGGGATTGGAATAAAAACTGACCTTTTCCAGTCCTGTGGCCACTTCTTACTGTTCCAAGTTTGCTGACGTATTGAGTGCAGCACTTTCACAGCATCATCTTTTAGGATTTGAAACAGCTCAACTGGAATTCCATCCCCTCCACTAGCTTTGTTCATAGTGATGCTTCCTAAGGCCAACTTGACTTCACATTCCAGGATGTCTGGCTCTAGGTGAGTGATCACACCATTGATGATCACACATAAAACGTAGACCCCTTTGAATTGCGGAATTCCAGTTCAGGAAGGTGAGTGATGGTGAGGTCATGAAGTGGGTCTTGAACTCTCCCGTCTCTGAGACTGACTTGTGGACGCTGGAGGTGTATGTTTAAAATGCAAGTATCAGGCCAGACACCACCCTTATGGCAAAAAGTGAAGAAGAACTAAAGAGCCTCTTGACGAAAGTGAAAGAGGAGACTGAAAAAGCTGGCTTAAAACTCAACATTCAAAAAATGGAAATCATGGCGTCTAGTCCCATCACTTCATGGCAGATAGATAGGGGTAAAATGGAAACATTGAGAGGTTTTTTTCTTGGGCTCCAAAATGACTGCAGATGGTGACTGCAGCCATGAAATTAAAAGACACTTGCTCCTTGGAAGAAAAGCTATGGTCAACCTTGACAGCATATTAAAAAGCAGAGACATTATTTTGCCAAGAAAAGTCTGTGTAGTCAAAGCTGTGGTTTTCCGGTAGTCATGTATGGATGTGAGGGTTGGACTATAAAGAAAGCTGAGCACTGAAGAATTGATGTTTTTGAACTGTGGTGTTGGAGAAGACTCTTGAGAGTCCCTTGGACTGCAAGGAGATCCAACCAGTCAATCCTAAAGGAAATCAATCCTGAATGTTCACTGGAAGAACTGATGCTGAAGCTGAAACTCTAATACTCTGGCCACCTGATGTGAGGAACCTATTGACTGGAAAAGACGCTGATGCTGGGAAAGATTGAAAGCGGGAGGTAAAGGGGACAACAGAGGACGAGATGGTTGGATGGCATCACCGACTTGATGGACATTAGTTTGAACAAGCTTAAACAGATCTGGCCAGATTTGCAATTCAGTAGGTGTGCCATAGGCCCAGGAATGTACATTGTCAAATAAATTGCTCCTAATGACCCAGATGTAGGTGTTGTGGGAAACACCTCCAGAAACTTGTCTAGAGAATTTTCTTGATTAAATACACCAAGTCCTTTGATCAGAATATTGAAGGGACAAAGTAATGTACTGTTTATGTCAAGAATATCAGCATAAACAACATAAGCTACACAAATGGTCTTCTACATGTTCATCTTATTGGGGAATAGGTCTTTCATTTCTCTAAATACCTTTGTCAATGGATATGAAGTGACAGGCTTCAGTGGTGGGTGTGGGACAGTAGCAGTGTTTCATGAGTCAGGCTGATACAGAATGTGTGTGTGCACGTGTGCACATTTGATGTGGCATGATTCAGTTCAGTTCAGTCACTCAGTGGTGTCCGACTCTTGGCGACCCCATGAATCGCAGCACGCCAGGCCTCACTGTCCATCACTGACTCCCGGAGTTCACCCAGACTCACATCCATCGAGTCAGTGATGCCATCTAGCCATCTCATCCTCTGTCGTCCCCTTCTCCGCCTGCCCCCAATCCCTCCCAGCATCAGAGTCTTTTCCAATGAGTCAACTCTTCGCATGAGGTGGACAAAGTCCTGGAGCTTCAGCCTTAGCATCATTCCTCCAAAGAAATCCCAGGGCTGATCTTCAGAATGGACTGGTTGGATCTCCTTGCAGCCCAAGGGACTCTCCAGAGTCTTCTCCAACACCACAGTTCAAAAGCATCAATTCTTCGGTGCTCAGCCTTCTTCACAGTTCAACTCTCACATCCATACATAACCACAGGAAAAACCATAGCCTTGATTAGACGGACCTTAGTTGGCAGAGTAATGTCTCTGCTTTTGAATATACTATCTAGATTGGTCATAACTTTTCTTCCAAAGAGTAAGCATCTTTTAATTTCATGGCTGCAATCACCATGCGCAGTGATTTTGGAGCCTCAAAAAACAAAGTCTGACACTCTTTCCACTATTTCCCCATCTATTTCCCATGAAGTGATGGGACCAGATGTCATGATCTTCGTTTTCTGAATGTTGAGCTTTAAGCCAACATTTTCAGTCTCCTCTTTCACTTTCATCAAGAGGCTTTTTAGTTCCTCTTCACGTTCTGCCATAAGGGTGGTGTCATCTGCATATCTGAGGTTAGTGATATTTCTCCCGGCAATCTTGATTCCAGCTTGTGTTTCTTTCAATCCAGCGTTTCTCATGATGTACTCTGCATATAAGTTAAATAAGCAGGGTGACAATATACAGCCTTGACGTACTCCTTTTCCTATTTGGAACCAGTGTGTTGTTCCTTGTCCAGTTCTAACTGTTGCTTCCTGACCTGCATACAGATTTCTCAAGAGGCAGGTCAGGTGGTCTGGTATTCCCATCTCTTTCAGAATTTTCCCCAGTTTCTTGTGATCCACACAGTCAAAGGCTTTGGCATAGTCAGTAAAGCTGAAATAGATGTTTTTCTGGAACTCTCTTGCTTTTTCCATGATCCAGCGGATGTTGGCAGTTTGATATCTGGTTCCTCTACCTTTTCGAAAACCAGCTTGAACATCAGGAAGTTTAGAGCCCAGAAATATGGTCGAACTCAAAAAAAGTAGCCTGGAAAGGCATCAAAACAGAGATCTGAATAGAGATTAAAACTAGAGTCTGAACCAAAAAGATAGAAAATAAAATCCAAGTGCCTGGAGAATAAATAGGTGAAAGTCCTAACTAATTAATTAGAGTGGGCCATATTGCTTGCTTGCCAGTTGCAGAGTGATAAACTTAATTCAGGGTTTAAAGGAAATGCGTGCAGTGGACAAAACCCACTTTTGGCATTATAAACTATCTGAAATATTTAAGCTTAGACTTTTTATTTTATTTTATTTTTTTTTTTTGGCTGTGCTGCATGACCTGTGGGATCTTAGTTCTCTCACTAGGGAACCAACCTGTGCTCCCTGCAGTGACCACATGGAGTCCTCACCACTGGACCACCAAAGAAGTCCCATAAGCTTAGTTGATTTTATGTTTCACAATTAATTACATATTTTATAAGTGCATTTTATAATCTAAGATTTAACAAACCCAGCAAATCATAATCCCTCTTTTCTTGTCTGTAAATATCATGTGGGTGAACAGTGAAACATCTGTTACTCAGTGGCCACCACTGACTCACTCCCCTGGTAGTCATGCTTTGTGTAGACAGGCCTCTTCTACCTTGGCCGTCTGCTTGGCATGTGTCTTGCTTTGGCCGTTGGAGCATGAGAAAGCCTGATGCAAGTAGTTTTATAAACACTTATATACTGGGGCTTGTCCTTATGGAATGTTGCTTGGATCCCTGAGTCTCCTTGAAAGCGGTCTAGCTAACCTACTGCAGTTATTGCATGGACATAGTCAGCCCACAGATGTACCAGCAGAGACTCGAGATGTGAATGAGGAAGCCATCTTTAATGCTCCCACTATCACACTGATCAAAAAAGCAAAACCCAATCCACATTGCAGAACTATGAGCAATAATAAATTATTTTTTATTCCACTAACTTTTGTGTAGTTGTTTTGCAGCATTAAGTATATTGTGTTAGATGTTTAGAAAATGTATTTTAAATTGAAATGTCATAATGCTATCATTATATTTACAGTACCTGTTCATTTTAGCCGAATGGATTCAGGATTGCATTTTGGTTATGAACAGAAGGGTTAGATTCTGTGACCTGAAGGAAGCTGTTTGTTCTCTCTCAGGTTCAGTTTTTTCATCTGAACAGTAGAAATAAAGCATACTCATTAGATAATCAGCATGGATTTTACACCAGATGATGTAATACTAAATCTATGATACTTTGAGAATACTTAAAAATTACTTTTGTTTTTGTTTAGTCACTAAGTCATGTCTGACTCCTTGTGACCCCATGGATGGCAGCATGCCAGGCTTCCCTGTCTGTCACCAACTCCCAGAGCTTGCTCAGACTCATGTCTATTGAGTCGGTGATGCCATCCAAACATCTCATCCTCTGTTGTCCCCTTCTCCTTTTGATTTCAGTCTTTCCTAGCATCATGGTCTTTTCCAACGAGTCAGCTCTTCGCTCAGGTGATTAAGTACTGGAACTTCAACTTCAGCATCAGTCCTTTGAGTGAATACTCAGGGTTGATTTCCTTTATGATTGACTAGTTTGAGCTTCTTGTTGTCCAAGGGACTTTTGAGTCTTCTCCAGCACAATTCGAAGTATCAATTCTTCGATGCTCAGCCTTCTTTATGGTCCAGCTGTCACATCTATAAATGACTACTGGAAAAACCATAACTTTGACTACATGGACTTTTGTCGGAAAAGTGATGTCTTTGCCGCTTAATATGCTTTCTATGTTTGTCATTCCCTTCCTTCCAAAGAAGTCTCTTAACCTTGTGGCTACAGTCACTGTCTGCAGTGATTTTGGAATCCAAGAAAATAAAATCTGTCACTGTTTCCACTTTTTCCCCTTCTAATAAATGGTTGCTTATTATTATTGTGTTTGTTCTTAATGATTTAGTAAAAGGACGAGGAGGAGGAAGGGAAACAGAAAAGAGAAACTATTGTTGTCATTTTATTTTTCTTTCCAAATCTGTCCTGTGTGTATTAGTGCATATAGGCACATGCCCTAGCCTGGCTATTTTTTGATCTTCCCTGGTAGCTCAGACAGTAAAGTGTCTGCCTACAAAGCGAGAGACCTGGGTTCAATCCCTGGTCAGGAAGATCCGCTGGAGAAGGAAATGGCAACCCACTACATGCCTGCAAAATCCCAGGGGCCGAGGAGCCTGGTAGGCTACAGTAAGAGGAAACATTGGCTGGTAGGTGTGCTTCTCACACTTTAAAGGGCAGACAGATCATCTGGAGATTTTGTTAGCATGCAAATTCTGTTTCTGATGGGTGTTGAGTGGGGCCTGAGAATTTGCATTTTAAGTTCTCTGTTGATACTGATACTGCTGGTCCTCATGACCTTTCATATTTTAGTTCTGAATCCCCTCTTCAGCCATCATCATTCACCAGTCATAATTTGTTCTTCACTCACTCAGAATTTTTTCTTCATACGTCTGTGATAGCGCTTGCCAGGTGTAGTTTAAGTGATCTGTTTAAATATTTATATTTCTCTACTTTACCTCCTCTGTGATCTCTCTAAGAACTGCTTGGGTCTCACTTTTCTTGATATCACAATTAATGTTCAATAAATGTATTTTGGTGCATGCCCTTATGATTCTCATAACTGAACTGGGAACTTGATCTTCCATTTTACTAATCGGAAATAGTAAATGTTCAGAGAATAAATCTTCTCAATATCTGGCTGTGAATCCTGGAGTTTGAAGGAACAGTCAGCTAGTGTTCTTGCTTGGGAATGAGAGAAGAGTGGATTGTTCACAGATGTGAGTGATTTGGGAGGATAATGGGGACTGGGCACGGTTCAGACTGTTTTCTTTTTGCGAATATCAATGTACACCCAGACTATATCGTATAAACAAATAGTAGAACATTAGAAGATTTGAAGCAGATTTAATGTTCGAGGTAGGAAATGTTGAAGAAAACTTGTATTTAAAAAGATAATATCTGTTTTCTTTGAAAAATTGGGTTGCTACATATTACATAGAAGTGAATTCATTTCTGCTTTTGTATCTATATTTTTTCACACAGGCTACATCTGTGCTTTATTTTTTAAACTAGAAATAATTTATATGCAAGTGTCTGACCTTCATTTACAGTTGTACTGACTCTCGATATAATTCACTGTGTAATTAGTTTTAGTAAAAAAAAAAAAGGCGGGGGGGAAGTGAGTAGGAGAAGCCTGGGACTATGTTAAATGGAGAATAATTGAATAAAGATTTTAAAAATAATTTCTCTAACTGTATTAGCCCTGTATTTGAATATTTCCAGCAGGATTATTTCTGCACCTAAATGTTCAAATAGTATGTGCTTTTTATAAATTCATAAATATTATAATCACATGAAAATATACCTCTCCCTGTGAATTTTGGAAATGTATAAATTTTTTTGCTCTGATTGACTGTCATTTTGCTGAATAGTTCTTGATTTGAAATGAGTACATACAGGGAAATGTATGTTGTTTCATTTTTTAAGCACCCTTGCCAAGATTAGTGTTGGATTTAATCTTAATTGTTATTATTATTTGTTTAACAAACATTTGTCAGGTCTCCAGTAAGTGGGCATATGTGATAGTGACATCTTGCTTACATTCTACATTTTCTGTAGTGGATCTTAGGACATCTAGAAGAAACAATTTGTGATTTTTAAGTATGACTTGATAGTAGGTTATGAAACAAATATATATTTTCCTTCACTAAAATACAGAATTTGATAAAATAAAAGTTGTTACTTAAAAATGACTGACTTGTTCAGAATAATTCATATCAAAGGAAAGTAAATGGAAACTTGGTTGTATTTTAGGTAAGACAGGATATTTCTCAAGTTGGATTTCAGCTAACTCTTGACATTTAATCACATATTCAGCCCCTACATTGCTAATTATTTTTAAACTTGGACTTCAGGAAGCTGAA
Source organism: Aepyceros melampus (assembly GCA_006408695.1). Lineage (NCBI taxonomy): Eukaryota > Metazoa > Chordata > Mammalia > Artiodactyla > Bovidae > Aepyceros > Aepyceros melampus. The sequence goes on from SJXQ01002686.1 coordinate 311,339, forward strand.
TTGCCATCCCTAAGCAAAGAAAAATTATTTTGTATGCTGCATAGCATTTATTGTATTCTACCAGCAACATAGAATTTTTGCACATGACTGATTTTCTTCCTTGCTTTATTTTATTCATATTAGTGACACTGACTTTTTGTGTGTGATGAATATAGGTACGATTGTAAATCTAGTTCAGACAGTTAATAAAACTATGTAATAAGTGGCTGTCAAGTAATGTTCTTGCACTATTACATCTAGTGTTTCACTTCAGCCTTACATTCGTTGAGTGAATTATAGCTGCTGGTGTTTGTTGGCCCTGTTTTACTGCCGCCCAGGTTCCTCTGAAGGTCTGAAGAATGTGAAGATAGAGATTTCCTGATGGATGAGCCAGTGGGCTTTGCACTGTAGCATGCTGCTCCTTAGGGAGAACATTGCAAATGCGTTGGTTGCTATAGTGCAGTTTAGTCTGTTACGATAACTGGGGTCATTTCACCAGTTGGGATCGTTCTGAGAGACGCCCTCGTGGGATTGCAGTCATGTGCTCTTGATGGTGGCACTGACGCATTTCCCAGGTTTCAGCTTCTTTGGTCACCACTCTTTCAAAAGATTAGATACCTAGAAAAATAGCAGAATGCTGAAAAACTAGGCCCACACGGAAATTTTAGGTTCTAGATGCCTTAATACCCCAGAAGAAAGTATTTTCATTTGTGTGTCAGTAAATAGACTACATTTAAGTCCATTCATTAAGTCGGTTCATTAAGGTACATTTAAAACTCTGCCTTATTGTAAAATTACCTGTTCTTTTCAAGTTTGGAGATTTAAGAACTGTTTAAAAGTGTATTTCACTGTACATGAAACGAATATAGAGATGATGTTAATGATGCAGAAAGATTAGTTCTATATGTAACTATTAACTTGAGAATTTGGATCTGTGAAGATCCTTAGTTTCTAGTGTACCCATCAGAGTTGCTTGATTGCCTAAAATCTATGTTCTCCTCGCGCCACAGACTTGCACTAAATGAACTGTGAATTTTAATTTGAAATGTATTTGGAAACCAATTTCTATTAAAAAATGGATTTATAGCTTGAAAACTGGGTACCTCAGAAATGCCAGGTAAATCCAGTTCATCTTCAGTTGCCAGTTGTGTCTGTTTTTAATTTTAGGCAATTGCATTTGTGACCCACTCTTGTTTGGCTTTACTTTTTGAGAACCAGTGCTCCAAAGAAAGAAAAAAGAAACCCACTTTTGTTCCTAGTTTATTTCAAACCAGGTCAGACGCCCTTGATTAGCTCTCAGTTGGAGGATAATTTGAACCTTGACAGATTGAACCCAAACAGCAGGGTTTCTCTAGTCTGGCCAACAGATAGAAAAAATAAAATAAAAGCTAATTCCAGTTCATAAGCCATACAGCAGGACTGAATAAACGTGCAACTGTTAATGAATAGCTATTTCAAATATTTACAAAAGGCCCGAGAAAAAAGAAAAGATTAGCATCTTAGGCAGCTGTTCTAAGGGAACCCTATTAAAAATAAACATGATAAATGATGCTTGAGAGCTTATATATCTGTCAAATATCAAATACATTCAAAGAAAAAAAACACTATTTCAGAAAAACAAAAACTATTAAGACTGTTTGGAGCATGGCTGTCCTGCTTTGTGGTTTACAGTGGAATTTTATTTTTATTCTTTTTTAAATGTATCTTTTCTAACCCCTCAGATATTCTTAGGGATGCTGTTTAATAGAGTGTAAGGTTATGGGTAAGTGAATGAAATCATTTGAATGGTATCCATTGTGATTAAATTGGTTAGGAACTTTAAAATTCAGCTGTCTGTCATTTGAATGAAGACATACTGTTAATTTTTATTTTATGGGATTGCAGATGACATAATGGTTTGACTATGACTGTAATAACATTTTTGCATCATGGCAGTTGTGCTAGAAAATGCTACGTAGAGATGGAAATTATTACTGACGCAGTGAGGTGTTGGTTCCCCACACTGATTACAAGTAACAGTTGTTATTGTCTCTGTGTGCTTTGAGCAGTGTTTCTACAAATCCGCCCGAGTCTATGTAAAATACCCTTTGTGTGCTTAGCTAAAATAAAAGAAACTATACCTGCCATATGTTAATGACTTACATAGCATATCTTTGGAGTTCAAGACTTACCATTCATGTTTCTAACTATTTTTGATTCTTTGAAAGTGTGGAGAGGAGCCGTTTGAATTTTCTGAAGCTTGAATTTGTATTTGAGTCGGTGTGTTCTGAGGCTAAAGTGGAAGATCAGTCGTTTGTCTGATGAGTGAGTTTAGATAGCAGCTCAGCGTTTGTCTCATGTGATGTAGAGTAAGTCTCTTGTAATTTTTTAGTTGTAAATGACTAAATCTTTGTTCCTATGTCCAAGATGTCACCTAAAGGAAAGCCAGTACTAGTGGCGTAACCTTTGTGGATGATAATGAGCTACTGTATTAACTGAATATTTGAAAAGTTTAAAAAACTTAGTTATTTTGATTTGAGGTCATTTCTGATTTTGTAAAAGTGTGGTTCTTTATCGGGAGTGAAGATCATTTTGTGAAAGTTCAAAAAACATGTCATTGGTTGAAGTGTAGCCTGCATGGGTGTGAAGTCTGTGATATAAATATAGAGCAACTTGGTCGTGATCTCAAGTACAAGTCATATCAGATATACTGATGGATTCTTAGGCCCACTGTTTGTTTTCAGGCCAGTTTCAGAACCAGTGCAGGAGTGTGGCCATCCTCAGTCCATTCTAGAAAGGGAGGACCAGGCTGACAAAGGATCATGAGATGTTGTTATCTGGCCCTAGACTTCTCTGACTTCATGTTCCATTCCTCTCCAGTGGTACCTTTATGGATCCATTTCCCCTATCCCCACCCAAACGGGCACAACTGAATGCTCCATAATACCCTATCACCTGAAATAGCATCACCATTAATTCATTTTTGCCTCTAATGTAAGAGTGAGAAAGTGGGAGGGAAATGACAAAAGAACCTAAAACTGATGTATGAAAGGGGCATGAGTATGTACTAAGAGGATGAGGAAGAAAGACAAGTCAGTCCTTTTCAGTTACAGGTTGCTTCTGTGTAATAAACAATGTTATTATTAAATTACTGTTTCTTTGAAATATACACACTGCATACACACACACCTGAGGGGAATTATATTATGACTTATACATGTAAGGAGACCAGTATCACAGTTTGATATTTTTAATGGTAACTTTTCTGTTTCTGCTCTTTTGAAGGGTACTCAATATCACTCCCTTTCTGAAAGTGGTTTTATTGAAATCCAAAGGGTCTGTTCTTTCGAAAATACTTGGGTTCAGACTCCATTGATAACACTGCATTTTCATGCTGTTCTGCAGTTATAGTAGACCCTTAAACTTAGAGACTCTCTTTGTGCTTCATCATTGTAATTTACACACTGGGCTGGTACATTCTCTTCAAGACAGTTTGTCTTGTGCCTCCAGCTGCTCCCCAATAGCCATTGTGCTGAATAAGCACTTATTTCAGTATGTCCTTGATACAATTAATGCAGGCATCTGCAGAAGCGGCGGCGGCGGCAGCAGCTGCAGTGCCTTATGGAAGCCAACTTCTGCTTAGCATTGTGATAAAAGAAATAGTTTTGAGCTGGAAGCTAATGTTGGCTTATTTTTAGCATAAAAAGAGTTGCACCTGCCAGGGCTAGTGGAGGACTGAGGTTTGTTGATTACACGTTCTTGTTAGTGCTATTGTTATTGGTAAAATGGGGATGATGTCATCCTTATCAGACTGAATTGGCACCCTGTAGAGTGACAAATAATTTACCCTCTGCGGTTTTATCAGCATGGGCCGCATGTTAGAAGCAGCCAGAGTGCTGGGTTTTCACAGTTGAATGCTATGGAACTGCAGAGGTGTATGAAAATGAAAGGGATTGATACTTGTAATCAGTGCACATAGTCACGGCCAAGGTGTAATGAAACATAAGTGCACATTTAGGGTAATTATGCTGCTACCAGGTGGGGCCCTGGGGCTTTGCATGTATAGACGCTGCTTGAGGTGGCGGATGTGCAGCGAGGGACCCTGCAGCAACCATCTGGTAGATTCTCATTTTCTCATTAATTCTTCTGTCCCCTAAGTCTGGGCTACATTGACTTGGAACAGTGCTTCATCTGTTCAGTATCTCATCTCATCTTAGTTGGGACTTGCTTTAAGCAGTGGTATTGATATGATGTAATTCACAGTCTCCGCTATGTGAAATATATTAGAGCAAATCATCGAGGTGATTTTTTTGTTTTGTTTTGTTTTTGCAGTAAAGCTGTCTTTGGTAACATCACATGGCTAATTATAAACAATTCACCCTTTTGTAGTTATTTTTTAATAACATCAGTAGAATAGCTGTTCACATTGGCTAAATGTATATGGTTCTCCAAAACGTTTTATAAAACACAAGATTATTTTATTTATGAAAATTACAAAAGTACATTTTCTTTGGTAATTATAAAAATTCTGTCTTATTTCTACAGCATGATATAATTTTTGTCTCAGATAATAAAAAGAACTTACTTTACAGCCAACCTTAGGGATAAATTATTTGCACAACAATATAAATATACTTAATGCCCCTGAGCTGTACATTTAAGAATGATTAAAATGGTTCTTAAAAAAAGAATAAGAAACTGATATTTGAAGTTATGTTTGTTTGGTAGGGAAGTAAAATGCTTGAAATTTGCTAAATGAATTTTATAAATATTTTCACATAATATTAAGAAAATTTAAGGCATCTGGCATAGCGTTTGTAGGTAGTTCTCATGACTACTTTATTTATTAATATAAATATTAATATCTGAAAACATTTTAGTGAAATCTGTAGTATACATTCATATAAATACAAAAAATAGAAAAGTAACATCTACTGGATGACTTTTTTATAGAATATATTTTATATCAGAGTTAGATATAGCAGAATAATGTGGACAATATTCTGGAGTCTGTGGTTGCATTTAACTGACATGAGATTAGTGATTTCACAATCTTTAATAAATACAAATATAATATTTGTATGGTCTGCGTGGTTCTCTAAGAGCTTTTTATAAATAATAAAAATAAAAATACCCCTATTGAAATTTTCCACCAAGGGAATCCCCATGCATTTTGTCATTCCATTTCCATGAATTTTCCTAAAATAGGAAATGAAAGAAAGATATATCAGCTTCTTCTAAAAACTATAGGAACGCCCCCAGCGATGCCCCTGAGGTCTGTCAGTGGGCTTGCACAGAGGCTTGGTGGACATTTCTAGTCGCAGCAATGCTGCCATTTGAACATCACTTCAGTGGATCCAGCCTGCTACCCAGATCCCCCATCTGCATGGAAGGAGAGAGTTAAAAGCAATTTACTGCTTTAAAATACCCAACTATTTTTTTTTCATATTTGTCTTGAATAAGGCTCCAAAAACATTAATAAAGTGTATCTCATTTCCCCTCCTTTCTATTTATATAAATTCATTTAAGGCAGCAGATGAGAAGAGGTTGAAAACTCCTTGTAAGTTATCTCTTGGGAAATTATTTGATTATTACTTACTAAGTAGTGTGATGGTGTACAGAAAACATGTCAGCAGTACTTTATTCTCTCAAAGTTTACTCATTTGTGTTCAGAGCACTTAAATAGGATTTTTTTTTTCCCTCATACATTCATTAGATATTAGCTAAATCACCTATTTAGTAGGCTGTGAGCTTAGCCCAAGTCTGGGCAAGAGGTCAAATCATTTGAATCCTGACTTGGCCACTAATCAGGTATGTGACTTTGAGCTAGTGATTTCACCTTCCCAAGCCTCAGCCGTCTCATCTAAAACCTGGAAGTAAGAATCCTTTACACAAATCATGAGAATTCTTGATAATGTATTCCTAGCAGAGGACCTGTGAATGGGTACTCAGTGGATGGTTGCTGCTGTTACAGTTTTTTTTACTAACAAGTGTGATTAAGAACCTGTACTCCAATGTTTAGATTATCTTCAAAGAAACCATTACACAGGAAAATACAAGAATAAGTCATCCAATACTGACTAGCGCCACACGTTTCTCAAAGGCAGAGATGGACATTTACCTACATAGTTCCAAGATATTTAATAGATTAGAAATGCTAGCTGGTGTGTATTGATCAATTAGGAGAAATACATGTACATCCCTTCTCATTGTGGTATTATATATGTATGTATGTATTATGTATTATTTTTAACTACATAAAATACATAAGAATTAAAAGAAATTATATTGAAATACCATCAATGTGCAGAAAGGACATTTTTGTGGTATGTGTTTTTTATGAATATATTAAATAGCAAGATGCAGCTATATATCTAATAATTTTAATAATTTCCTATAGTGATATATCAAAATATCTGGAATAACTATAATATATAAAACTATACATAAAAATTACAGGTACTGTAAATACTGGTAACTTGGTACTATAATTCTAGAAATGCAAAAATTTGGCAAAAGCTTAGTGAAAGCAGAGTTGTGATAGATATATATTTTCCCCTCTCATTCAAGTTCAGGCATTCTTTCCCGCACCCCTCAAGTCTGCGATACCTTCAGATTTTTGTCCCCTGGGTGGAGTATAGGTAACTTTCAGCTAACTTTCCTAGTGAAGGAAGAGATGTATACAACAGTGAGGGAAGCTAATACACACACTTATCAGCATCAACCTAACAACCTAAAAGTAATTCAGACCAGCTGGCTTTCTGTCATATTAGCCCTTGACCAAGATCCCTGATAAATGGACTCTTCAATACTACCTCTGTCCATCCCTTCACAGTTTTATACTCAATAATTCCTTGTTATTTGATTATGTTTGCAAATACACTTAACTATTTTATTTGAACTAGAATACAAACTTTCCTTGAAACTGATAAAACTTATTGTTTAGATCTGTGTCATAGGTCTATAACATTCACTTAGTTTACAAGAAAATATCCATCCCTTTACCTGTGAGCAAGATTATTCAGGAACACAGTAGACTTGGAGTTCCCAAACCATGAGTCCTTAGCTTGAGTAGACACCTAAATTGAAATCTTCAAATTATTTTGTCCAAACATGGAGCAACAGGAAAGATCCAAGCGTATTTCTTAGAAATTGTAGTTGTGTAGTTTTGTGTATCTTTAATTATAGAAGATTGTAGCCACAAAAGTATGCCATGTTTTTAAAAACATATTCAGCAACTTATATTATTGAAAACATTTTAAAGTACATTCTTTAAAGCTGCAATACTTCCCCCTTTTTTTTTTTAAACTCTGAAAAGCTTACTTTTCCTAATATGGGGTTTTCTGATTAGGGTTTTGATTAGCAAAATTGTACTCCGAGCTAAGTAAAAGTAATTTAATGAGAGTCATCAGAGTGCAGGAATGATGAATTTTGGCTTTCAAGATGGATGCAGGATTATCTAGGAGGTACCTGTAAGCTGAGTTTCAAAGGACCTATAGGATTTGATGGATGGTCATGAGGGACTTCCCTGGTGGCTCAGATGGTAAAGCATCTGCCTGCAATGCGGGAGACTGGGGTTCAGTCCTTGGGTTGGCAATATCTCCTGGAGAAGGAAATGGCACCCCACTCCAGTACTCTTGCCTGGAGAATCCCATGGATGGAGGAGCCTGGTAGACTACAGTCCATGGGGTCGCAAAGAGTCAGACACAATTGAACGAGTTTGCTTTCACTTTCATTTTCATGTGGTAAAGGACCTTTCTAGGCTGGAGGAAGTAATGAAAAGTAAAAGTGAAAGTGTTAGTTACTGGACTGTAGCCCGCCAGGCTCCTATGTCCATGGGCTTCTCCAGGCAAGAATATTAGACTGAGTAGCCGTTTCCTTCTGCAGGGGATCTTCCCGACCAAGTGATTGCACCCTAGCCTCCTGCACTGCAGGCAGATTCTTTACTGTCTGAGTCACCAGGGAAGACATTGCTAGGCTGGAGAAAGAATACGATCAGATACTGAAGAAGAGTGACTTACATATTTTCCTTAGGAGCAGTCCAAATATGGACTCTATAGAAGCCCAATTATTGAAGATTTATATCCACAGCTAAGAAGCTTAACCATTATTTTGTAATTATTGGAAGGAAATAAACTTTTCTTTTTTAATAAGAAAAAACATAAAAAAAATCGACGTTTTAGGGAAATAACTCAGGTTGTATTATGAAGGATGATGAGAAAACGGAAAACATTGGAGAATGAGATTGTCAAAGGCTGTTCAAATGTTTGAGGTGAGAGACTTGAACTTAGCACTGGGAATTTTGAAAATGATGCATTAGAACCAAGGGATACCTTAGAATACAGATTTTTAAAAATTAGAGGATGGGGAAAAACACACAGAGTCTCAAATACCTGACATTTTAGCCTGCATGATTGGAAAAGGAATTGGAAATCGAAAAAGGGAGGGGCTTGTTTTAGAGGAAAAGGCAATTTTAGGCTTAGGCTCAGTGTAGTGTTGGAAGCTTTTCTTCATAGAAAAATATAGCTGCCTATTCTAAATTCTCTTCTGACACTCTCCTAAGAAGTTCAAGTTTAAAGAAGATTGGGGAAAAAAAAAAAGAAGATTGAGGAGTCAAACTTTGAAGGAGAAAGCTGAAGAGGTACCATCTGTTTTGCAGAGGTTAACTAGGATGAGATTTAAGAAAATATCATTGATGTGAAAATTAGAAACTCATTGATTTCCTAAAGAGAACAATTCTATTATAGTAGCTGGCCCCAGACTTTTGAATGGCCATAGAAAGCTGTTCTAAAATGTAGGTTTATTAAAGTGTTATCACTGGTCTCTCGGACTAGGGCCGGGCCTCAAAGTCTGCTTTGAAAATCACTCAGATGATGATGATGACAGTGATGATGGTGACGATTATGAGTAGCTGATACACACACACACATATACATACAAACACACATATATATGATTTAGAGGAGGCGTTGGCACCCCACTCCAGTACTGTTGCCTGGAAAATCCCATGGACAGAGGAGTTTGGTGGGCTGCAGTCCATGGGGTCACTAAGAGTCGGAGACGACTGAGCGACTTCACTTTCACTTTTCACTTTCATGCATTGGAGAAGGAAATGGCACCCACTCCAATGTTCTTGCCTGGGGAATCCCACGGACGGCAGAGCCTGGTGAGCTGCTGTCTACGGGGTCGCACAGAGTCGGACACGACTGAAGTGACTTAGCAGCATGTACCAGACACTGTTTTAAGTTGATTATAAGCATAGTCTCATAAGAACTGTATGAGGTATGTACCATAATTGCTCTATTTTACAAATGAGAAAACTGAATCACAGAGAGATTAAATAACTTGCCCCAATTTACACAGCCGAGAAATGATGACTCCACTGCCCGTGATCTTGACCACAGCACTGCTTCCAGAGAGTGCTGAGAATCAGTAACTTAGCACACCGGGCATCAAAGGCAGCAAAGGGAGACCATTGACTCAACCTTTCATCTTCCAAGGCCCTTAGTCATCGTATTTATTTATTTCTGTGGGTGTTTTAAAAGGCATTGCTTTGTTTCCTGCTACAATTCTTGTAACCCTGTTTTGACCTTGCTTAATTTTTATATTATTTGAGCCTTAAAAAATGTAAGTGACTAGGTTTCTTTTCACTTTCCAGACGTCCTGGGCAAGTGATTGCAGAGGGGGTTGGATTGCAGTGCAATTGGTAGCTGAGGGGAGGCAGAGAAGTCAAAAGCAGCAGGGGTTTGAGGGTTAAGGAGTAACTCCTGGCTCAGAAGTCTATGTAGAAGGGACTTAGGGAGGCCATCCGAGGTGGTGAAGCTGTGGCTTTAAAGCAAACACACTGAGTCCACTTCGAGTAATGTTAACTTGTACTACTTGGTTAGGGCATTGGGCCAGGGATACAGAAGGAAATAATTGAGGTTGGGAGTTGGGGTCAGGGGGAGATTGCTAAAGCCTCATTGAAAACTATGCTTCAGTGTCCCTAACTATGGACAGAAGAACAAAAATGATGTGATAGATGATGAAATTGTATGGAGGGACTGCTATTTTTACATTAGGGGCTATTTATGCATGTTGTCGGTATGACAAGGAAAAAGAAAGTAGAGATAAAGTTTTTGGTCTTACTGGAGAGACAAATCTTGCATAATGGGAGAGCAATTTCAAAGGAAATGGGAAAGGATAGCAAGGTTAGACAAGCAGAAAACTAGGAACACTCATTACTGTGATACAAAAAGGGAAAAGGAGAGTTCATGTCAAAAAAAGAAATTTTGAAGTGATGGAAGGAAGGTTAGAGTCTTTCAAGATGAATGTTCTCCAGTTTTTTTAAGAAGTAGGTAGCAAGATCGTTGGCTCCCAGGACTCACTGGGGATTTGAGGAGAATGGTTGTATATCACCTGATAATTATGTGTTTCTATAGACCTTTAGGATTAGTAAGAGAAAAAAGTAATAGAAGCTCTTAGATGTTTCAGTGTTTACTGTTGTTCTAAGATGCTTTGGGGGGGGGGGGTTGGAAGACTGATTCCAGGAGGGGGCAGCAGCGCTATAAGCATTTAATTCGGGTACATATTTCTTTCTTCTGTTCACTTGGCTTTTAAAAATTAAGTAATAATGTGTTTTCTGTCCCTATTACCTTCACTAATGAAAAAAATAGAGTCTATAAAGGCAGTTAATTGTTTTACAATTAATTTGTCTCGCACTACTAAGCATAGCAATTGTGGAAAGCACTAAGAATTTTCCTTATATGTAATAGTTTGATTTGAAAAATTTTGAGATTGGCCTAATTTTGTCTCATCTCTATGTGCAGCTTATAATAAAAATAATAATAAAAAAAAAAGCTCACCAGCTTAAATGGCTTTTAAAATGTAAACTGTGGAAATATAGGACTAATTGTGCTTGTTGAAAGAGATTTTAACATATAAACATTAATTTTTATTGAGCACAGACTGAATTGAAAAAGGCTAAACTTCCATGTTAAAATAATTTGGCAATCTAAGTGCAGATTCAAAATTTCTGAAAATATAAATAAATTAAAATGTTAGGCAGTGTTTTGCCATCTGTAATGAATTAGCATTCCATTTTACCAGCTGCTGCTGGGGTTTGGAAGCTAACTCAGGATCTGAACACACTGGTGAGTTGCTTGCTACTGATAGATATAAGAACCTGTAGTTTAGTCTGAGGGAGGGCTGGACCAGTGATTAGAGAAGTCACTGCAGTTTTAAGCATTGGAGATTCTTCCATTTGAGGCAGGAGATAAGGGTACACTTTGTATATAGATGTTAAGTACAAAGGAGGAAGATGGGTACCATTACCTGCTACTAAGTGGTCAGAACATTCAGGATGTTGTTCTGACTACTCAGCAGTAGTGTTTGAGCAAGGAGCTGTCCTTGCAGGAGGAAAAAAGAAAAAAAATGGCACCTGTCTTTTATCTCAGTTCAGTCACTCAGTCGTGTCCGACTCCTTGTGACCCCATGGACTGCAGCATGCCAGACTTCCCTGACCATCACAACTCCTGAAGCTTTCTCAACCTCATATCCATCAAGTTGATGATGCCATCCTACTATCTCATCCTCTGTTGTCCACTTTTCCTCCTGCCTTCAAGCTTTCACAGTATCAGGGTCTTTTCCAATGAGTCAGTTCTTCGCATCAGGTGGCCAAAGTACTGAAGCTTCAGCCGTTATAGTAGGTACATTTTAGGATAAAATGGCAGTATTTGTATATTGCCATGAAATTTCATACTCCAAATTCTCATTTTTTTTCTTCTTACATTTTATTTCCAAAGCTTTTATTCTGAGCTTAGAAGAGAGAATGATTTCTTGGAAAGAATTTGAACTTTGAAGTAGACATACCTAGAAGTAAATTCAGACTGTCGTTTCTTAGGTGTGTGATCTTGTCAAAGAAATTGCTTAAACCTTCTGTGCCTCAGTTTCCCCATCTATAAAAGACTGATGATATCTATCTGGTGAAATTGTCAGGACAATTCTGACACCTTAGAAAGCCACCTCACTCTGATAACTGTTTCTATAGCCCTGAACATACATAATCAAGGGAAAAAAACAATGGCTTGTATTTGGTCATTACGCCTTTCTGAGAGATAAGGCCCAGCTCAGTCATCTGTTGATTTCCTCCACCATGTTAAGACCTGTGATACTATGAGTAGTAACCGAGACACAGATGTGAAGGTTCACTGAATAATAATGTGCCAAAACCATACTATATTCATTTCACAGCTAGGAGATTACATTGGTACCTCAGCTGGTAAAGAGTCCACCTGCAATGCAGGAGACCCTGGTTCGATTCTTCGATTCCTGGGTGCAGACTTATCAAAAGGACAGATGCTTACTAAGAGTTTGTTTGCTTCAGAATTGAAATGTTAGTGGTCTACATCCTTACGTTGGCAGTATCATGCGAACTCAATACATTCTGCTTCTAGAACAAATTTCGAATTCAGTGTGTGAATTAAACATTTTGTTGTCTTTCCTCATTTTGAAGAGGACAGTCACTTTTAAGTGTTTCACTTTTAGCACTTTAAGTAATGAAAACAGTTATGTAATAGATCGGCCAATTCCCAGTGTGGTACATACACATACACACACATCTCTGTGTTTCCCTCTTAACTCTTGACTGTCGATCTTAGCCTTTTAGATATTGTAAGAAGTCTTCTAGATATTATAAGATGCTGTAAGTCTTCTAGAATTTACATACTAGCCAGAAACAAAGTCAATATTTATTCTGTCAACACGCAATATTCTTAGTGTACTGTGTGTGCTAGGTGTGGGACGATCTAGCTGTGACTGTTACAATCCTGGCCTCACATAGCTGACATTCTAATGGGAGTGGAGGGGGTGTTGGTTTGGACGGCTACAAATGTCTGAGAAAAGACGAGCATATGTACTGTGATCTGGCGAGTACTGTGATGGGGAAGATTAGCGTGGTGAGGGGAGCTTTCCTATAGCCAGTGGTACAAAATCTGCAACACTTTACCTAAAAATGTATGTAATAGCAGTTAGGACTCAGGGATGTGGAAACGCCTCTGTTGTTCGATAAACATAGTGTCTGGCTCTGACGGATTTTGCAGGCCATATACAAACCTGTGTGGTCTAAGACCTGACCACAATTTAGAGAATTTTTAGGTAAATACAGTGAAAATATCCTGGGATTTTTCAGATCTTTCTTTGTCTAAAATTTCTGTCCTGTTCCCACCATCACAGAACCTTCAGGTGTCCTCCCAGGTTGAGCAGTACTGAGAGTGCCCATCAGTGCCCATTATACAGGCCTGCCTGAGCTCACTGCCCAAGGGTGAAGACCTGTGTCACTGATTGACTAGTGACTCACCTTGTGTTACTCTGACTGGCCCTGACTGCCTTCTCAGCAGGAGTTCAGTGTGAACTCAGAACCTCTTTGTGACCCTAAATTAGTTCTGTGTGCATTTCTCACCGTTACTCATCCAAGCATGACGCATGGCTCAGCTCTCCTTTTAAACGTGTGCACTGGGGTCACTCTTAATTGAGCCTTCCTTCTCTTAGAAGCAGAATCTCATACTTATCCTGGTTGACTCAGCCCTTGAATGTTTGAAGTGTCTGTTTGGCTTTGTATGGTTATAATCCTAGCTTCGTAGCCTGGAAATTCAGGCTACTTGTGGTCTCTATTTCCAGCCGGTGGCCTAACCACCCCACTTCCTGTTGCTCCTGTCAAGCTCACCTACTTAGACTTTTCCACATGTGTTTCAAGCTTTGCCACCAAGATGATGGATCTTGGCTGACCTGGTTTCATTCCTTCAAGTCAAGCTCAAAGTTGCCACATTGGTTTTGAAATCTGAGGTGATCTCTCCTACCAGAAATAATTTTTCCCTATTCAAAAGTGTCTTGTGTTTAGTAATACTAGTAATACTTTCCTTTTTCTGCTTTGCATTGTAGTTTATTTGTATTATGCCTTGTCCCCTCTACTAGAGTATAAGATGTTTTTGTCCATGTCCCATGGAGAAGGAAACAGCAACCCACTACGATATTCTTGCCTGGAGAATCCCATGAATAAAGAGGAGTCTGGTGGGCTACAGTCCGTGGGATCACAGAGTGGGATGTGATTGAGTGACTGAGTACACAAGTACTGTCTCCTTCATATAGGTTCTAAGTAAAATTTTGCTCAAATTGAAGAAACTGGGGAAAACCACAAGACCATTCAGGTATGACCTAAATCAAATCCCTTATGACTATACAGTGGAAGTGAGAAATAGATTTAAGGGACTAGATCTGATAGACAGAGTGCCTGATGAACTATGGACGGAGGTTTGTGACATTGTACAGGAGACAGGGATCAAGACCATCCACCACCCCCAACTCCAAAAAAAAAAAAAAAGCCAAAATGCAAAATAGTTGTCTGAGGAGGCCTTACAAATACCTATGAAAAGAAGAGATGTGAAAAGCAAAGGAAAAAGGAAAGATAAACCCATTTGAATGCAGAATTTCAAAGAATAGCAAGGACAGACAAGAAAGCCTTCCTCAGCGATCAATTGAAAGAAATAGAGGGAAACAATAGAATGGGAAAGACTAGAGCTCTCTTCAAGAAAATTAGAATGCCAGGGGAACATTTCATGTAAAGATGGGCTCAATAAAGGACAGAAATGGTCTGGACCTAACAGAAGCAGAAGATTTTAAGAACAGTTGGCAAGAATACACAGAAGAGCTGTACCAAAAAGATCTTCACAACCCAGATAATCACAATAGTGTGATCACTTACCTAGAGCCAGACATCCTGGAATGTGAAGTCAAGGGCCTTAGGAAGCATCACTATGCACAAAGCTAGTGGAGGTGATGGAATTCCAGTTGAGCTATTTCAAATCCTAAAAGATGATGCTGTGAAAGTGCTGTACTCAATATGCCAGCAAATCTGGAACACTCAGCAGTGGCCACAGGACTGGAAAAAGGTCAGTTTTCATTCCAATCCCAAAGAAAGGCAATGCCAAAGAATGCTCAAACTACCACACAATTGCACTCATCTAACACACTAGTAATGTTCAAAATTCTCCAAGCCAGGCTTCAGCAATATGTGAACCATGAACTTCCAGATGTTCAAGCTGATTTTAGAAAAGGCAGAGGAGCCAGAAATCAAATTGCCAACATCCGCTGGATCATGGAAAAAGCAAGAGAGTTCCAAAAAAACATCTATTTCTGCTTTATTGACTATGCCAAAGCCTTTGACTATGTGGATCACAAGAAACTGTGGAAAATTCTGAAAGAGATGGGAATACCAGACCACCTGACCTGCCTCTTGAGAAACCTATACACAGTTCAGGAAGCAACAGTTAGAACTGGACATGGAAGAACAGACTGGTTCCAAGTAGGAAAAGGAGTCTGTCAAGGCTGTATATTGTCACCCTTCTTATATAACTTCTATGCAGAGTACATCATGAGAAACACTGGACTGGAAGAAGCACAAGCTGGAATCAAGATTGCTGGGAGAAATATCAATAACCTCAGATATGCAGATAACACCACCCTTATGGCAGAAAGTGAAGAAGAACTAAAGAGTCTCTTGATGAAAGTCTTATCACTTCATGGAAAATAGATGGGGGGAAACATTGGAAACAGTGGCTGATTTATTTTGGGGGGCTCCAAAATCACTGCAGATGGTGACTGCAGCCATGAAATTCAAAGACGCTTGCTCCTTGGAAGGAAAGTTATGACCAACCTAGACAGCATATTAAAAGCCAGAGATGTTACTTTGTCACCAAAGGTCCGTCTAGTCAAGGCTGTAGCTTTTCCATTGGTCATGTATGGATGTGAGAGTTGGACTATAAAGAAAGCTAAGTGCCAAAGAATTGATGCTTTTGAACTGTGCTGTTGAAGAAGACTCTTGAGAGTCCCTTGGACTGCAAGGAGATCCAACCAATCCATCCTAAAGGAGATCAGTCCTGGGTGTTCACTGGAAGGTCTGATGTTGAAGCTGAAACTCCAATACTTTGACCACTTGATACGAAGAGCTGACACATTAGAAAAGACCCTGATGCTGGTAAAGATTGAGGGCAGGAGGAGAAGGGGATGACAGAGGATGAGATAGTTGGATGGCATCACTGACTCAATGGACATGAATTTGAGTAGGCACCAGGAGTTGGTGATGGACAGGGAGGCCTGGCGTGCTGCAATTCATGGGGTCGCAGAGTCAGACACGACTGAGCAACTGAACTGAACTCTCCATCTTAATATTCTTATCCATTTCAAAGTAAAATGCAGACATCAGTCAATTCATTCTAAATACTTCAGCAAGCACATATGGCTATTTATTAACATTAAATAAATACAACCATTCAATTGCTCAGTTGTATTAGCCACATTTCAGTGTTAAATTGCCACTGTGCCTAGTGGCTACAAAAGCACTGGAGCAATACCGCATCACGCTCATAGATCCCACCCACATTCAAAGGGAGGGAGCTACGTAAGGCGTGCACAGCAGAGGGCGAGAATCTTAGGGGCCGCATTTCAGTTCTGCTTACCGCATGTGGGAAAGTGGCAGCTGCCTGGAATTAGACATCCCGATCTTGACGACAGTGCAACAACTGGGAAAACAAAGCATACCAGAGAAGGTAAGAGGAGCTCAAGTTCAGTTCTTCATACTCTGTTCCCATCCAGTCAGCTATTAAGAATTGGGTTTTATTGTGCTTCAGTATAGATCTGAGACGCTCCTGTTGAAAGAATAATTGGGGCCCTAGGCCAATCTATAACAGAACTCACGGTAATACTTAAAGTATCCAATTTTATCTATGACTCACAAATGTCTTTAGATAAAAACCTGACACTGAACAAAAATTTCAAAATTTCTTTTTCAAAAGAAAACCAGAAAATAAAAAAAATCAAGTATTAAAGACAGACAAGTTTCCATCAGTACAAAATGTAAATATAAGAAGCTTTCTTTCAATTTTGGAAGCTTGTTCTTAACACACTAAAGGACACTGAATCCAGAAATTAGAGGAAGCCACTGTGAGAAGAGAAGACATCGCAGTAAGTAAAGACTACATGAAAAGGAAAAACTGCTGAGGAAAGTCAGAAACTATCTAGGATGTTATTTCACAAAAATCTATACATAAATTTTTATAGTGGCTTTATTGATAATTGCCAAAATTTCAATACAGTGCAAAGGTACTCCAATTGGTGAACTGATAAACAACTTATAGAATGTTCATACGATGGAATACTGCTCAGCAATAAAAAGGAATAAATACGCAACAATACGGATGAATCTTAAGTACACTATGCTAAGTGAAAGAAGCCAGTCTGAAAAGTCTACATACCATATATACTGTATGATTCTATTCACAGGACATTCTGGAAAAGGCAAAACTACTGGGACAAAAAACAAATCTGTGGTTTCCAGGGCTTGCAGTGAGAAGAGGGTTGGACAGCAAAGGAACAAAGAGGACATTTTTCATGGGTGGTACAGCTGTTTAATGGGTTTACCAGGTGGCTCAGTGATGAAAAATCCGCTTGCCAGTGCAGAAGATCCAGGTTCAATCTCTGGGTTGGGAAGATCCCCTGGTAAAGGAAATGCCAACTTGCTCTAGTATTCTCATATGGAAAATTCCATGGACAGACAAGCCTGACGGGCTATAGTCCCTAGGGTCCCAAAAATCTGACATGACTAAGTGCTGAGCGTGCACATCTGTTCAATATCTTGATTGTAATGACAGTTATGATTTCCAAACAGAATGAATTTTAAACTATGTAAAATTAAAAAAAATTTTAATTTGAAGGTAGAAATAGATTTGAGATTTCATAAAAATAAATAAGGACAGACTTAAAAAAATAAAACCTTAACGAATAGATTACAGCAACATGCTACCAGATAGGAAAAGCATTTCACAGAGAGCCATTTCTGGAATAAACAGAGATAATATAGTTGTTTACCTAGAAAGCCCGAAAGAAGCAACTAAAAATCTACAGGATTAATAATTAATAAAGCTCAATCAAATGTCTGGATAAATATAGCAAAATCAATAGCTTGCCCTTCTGTAGGTTGATAAAGTCAGAAGACATAACCAAATAAAATCAGTCACAAGAATAAGCTAAAAATAAAATCATAACAAATAAAAAAATTAAGGTTTTTATAGTCACATATCAAATATACAGAATATATGTTTATAAATATTTAAAGAAGGGGCTTCCCAGGTGGTGCTAGTGGTAAAGAATCTCTGCCAATGCAGCAACTCAGGAAACCTGGATTCAATCCCTGGGTTAGGAAGATCTCCTGGAGAAGGAGATGCAACCCACTCCTATATTCTTACCTGGAAAATCCCATGCATAGAGGAGCCTGGTGGGCTACAGTCCATGGGGTTGCAGAGTCAGACATACTGAGCACTAGAAGTCAGCGTAGTGAAGAAGGAATAATACAATAGAGGAAGGAAGGTCTCTTTACAGTGATCCCTGATGTAGTCCCAGACCACCACCAGCAGCAGCATCTTCAAACTTGAAAGAAATGTAAGTACTCATGCTGTACGCTAGATCCACTGAATCATAAACTCTGGGGATGAGGCCCAGAGATCTGTCTTTTTCATAAGGCTTCCAGGTGACTGTGATGTTCCTCAAAGTTTGAGAACCAAGATGGTGATGCTGGTTTTCGGATCATACTCGGAGAACTGGTAGTTTATTTAAGGAATAGTGATGGGACAAAACTTAGCAGATATCCGGAAGGACATCACATTAATTCCTCATTATATATACACAATTTATACTTAAGGGTACCAAGTGGGGCAATGGTAAAGAATCCGCCTGCCAATGCAGAAGATGCGAGAGACGTGGATTTGATCCCTGGGTCGGGAAGACCCCCTGGAGGAGGAAATGGCAACCTGCTTCAGTATTCTTGCCTGGAAAATTCCATGATAGAGGAGCCTCGTTCAGGAGCTACAGTTCAAGAGGTCACAAAGATTCAGACATGACTGAGCTACTGAGCACACACACACATACATATGTTCATACATGTATTAACAGGTTTTATCCTGCATAAGCTCTAGATGGAAAAAGAGTAGCTAAGGGCGATGCCTGGGTAACTCCCCATCCTCAGAGAGCTGGTGACCCCTTGCCAAGGAGATACCCAAACCCATCCAGCCAAGTCACCTGTGGATGTTCTTCCACCTGCCGAGCTGCGTGGGTGTCACAAGAACCAGTAGTAACAAATTTTATAATCATCTTATGGGAACTTAATTTGCAAACTTCTGCCCTTTATAACATTTAACTCAATATATATATAATTATATAACATATAACTCAAATTTCTAGATAGTCAACCTTCCAATATATTTTCAGATCTACATTATAAATTCAGGAGGCTTTCTGTAGATCATATAAGATATATAGGTCATAGTGAAATGAAGCAGTCCTGAGTGGTGTCTCTTTGTGACCCCATGGACTGTAGCTGACCAGGCTCCTCTGTCCATGGAATTTTCCAGGAAGAATACTGGAATGGGTTGCCATTTCCTTCTCCAGGGGATCTTCCCAGCCCAGGGATTGAACCTAGGTCTCCCGCATTGCAGGTAGATGCTTTACCATCTGAGCCACCAAGGAACTATATAAATAACAGAAATACCTATTATGACATAGCATCTTCTACATTAAAGATGCAATGTAAATGAAAATTTACATATTTTATATTAAAATACTGTAAAAACTGAAAGAATTTTCTTTCTCTTATTGGGG